>OZ025659.1:326200-398038 GCA_964019335.1 Diplonema japonicum | reverse complement strand
TCATAGGCATGGGCGGGGTTTACCTTTTTAGCTACGATACAGGGAGGATAAGAGGGAAAAAAAATACTCGTGGCCATGATAGAGGGTCCTTTCTAGACAAAATATTGGTAATATAGGTACGAGAATAAAAAAGGGAGCCGGAGTTTTTGGCGCTGCATTTGTGCGCGCACAAACAAAGTCGGGAAAACGAATGATGCCTTTAAACATGCTTTGCTTGACCTTGACGGCCATCATCCCGTCGCACTGTCTCTCGAGGGCACTGACCAGGGTAACCTCCCTTGGTCTCGAATGTGCAAGAACTACCAAGACTGGGCATCAGAGGAGGTTCGCCAACATGTGCAGGGTGTTGCAGAGCACCAGGAGCAAGGCGACAGAGTGACTGCACCATCGTGGATCACGACATTGGGGTGGTTGCTGACACATGCATCCAGAGCGTCGATGGCGGGGGGTGTAGGGGGGCAGGGCAGAGAGGAGAGAAAGTTCAGGGTGTGTGAGAAAACATCTTTCAAAGGAACAGGCTTGGGTTCCCTTGATTGCAGGTAGCACACCATGTGGTGCACCCCGTAGTCAGCAGCAGGGATGGGCGGTATCGTGAGGTTCAAAAGCTTTTCAAAATCCACTCCATGCTGACCTTGGACCCGCGGGCTGTTGTCATCGCCTCGCACCCTGCTGATGACAACCCCTTGGGATGGTTGGCCCCATGGAGTCTGTTCCCCGCATGACACGAACTTCGTTGTCATTTGAAAGGGTAGCTTTTCGACGATGCTGGCTACCCACTGCTGGAACTCATTCCTGGTGAACTCCCAGTGATGGTCGGTGTGCCGGTACTCCCCTTCTGCTAGCCCGTACAGACTATTGCACTCCTTGTTGGGTGTTGTGAGGATGAGGTGCTGCATGCCGTACGCCGTGAATAGAGAGATGATGGTGGCTGTGGCATCTGCAAGCGGGGAGTGCTCTATGACTTCGCACAGCACACCGCACGTCACTCGGCGAGTCTTCAGCACTGTGTGGAAGGCTTCGTCATACTGCGCCACGTCCCCCACCCACCCCTCCACGTCGAGCTGCGTCATGAACCGCTTCCCACCCTTCTCCGTAACGTCCCACGCTCTCGCCTCTCTGACACTTTGTTCCTTCTCCCACTTCTCTTTCGCGTTTTCCACAACCGCTCTGTCCCTGTCGATCATCACAACCTGTTCAAGATACTCATCCTGACACCAGTATTCCATTGCCGTTCCATCACCACACCCACAGTCCAGTACATTTTTCACATCCAGCTCCTTCAGCTCGTTCAAGATTAAATGATACCGCGAGATGCATAGCGTCAAACGCATGCCTGAAGGGTTGATGTGGAGGGGAGGGGTTAACAGATAAAAGGAAAGGCTGCGTGACGGAAGTCACGTTGCCAGCAGTCTCTTCGTCCGCTTGTCCATCTGCCGGAGGTCGTGCTCGACGTTCCGCAGCAGCTTGCACCCCACGTCGACGGGCTTTGCCTCCTCAGACGCGCACGAGTCGTCACTGCTGTCCTCTAATGGTATTAAGAAGGGCGATCTATTGTTGTTCGTCTTAGTGCTCCACCATGGCATCTTGCAATAAGGTTCTCTGCTCCATGCACGGGGTCTATCTTCTTGTGAGGAGGTTGAGATGCTTCGGGTATGAAGCGCCTGTGTCAGTGCCCGTTCTTGTGCCTCCGCTTTCTCTTTTGTCTTTTTCCTGAACAGTTCTCTGTTCACAGCTTCCTTCTGTCTGATTGCCGACTTTTCCTCCCATTCCTTCTGCTTCGCCTTCCTTGTGTCTTGCATCTCCATGTCGCGTGTTGCTCTCTGCAGGTCGAGCTGTGTCGTGTTCTCAGCCTGCTTGCGTATGATCTCATGATGGCGCATAGAGGCTGCTTTTCTGCCCTCTTCCAGAGAACCTTTCATGACCTGTACTGCCATCTGTTGCTTCATTAGGCGGTCGTGCTTTGCAAGTTGGATGTGTGCAGGATGTGAGCGTGATGAGTCTGTCATATTCAGGAGGGTTCTGCTTCTAGGGGTGCAGGTTTTTGCCTTCCTGCGTTTTATCTTTTCGGCCAGTTCGCGTACTCGCATTTCTCGCAGCTCGTCCTCTTGCCGTGCTGCTTCCTTCAACTCTGCGGCTTCAGCTTTCAGCTTTGCCGCCTCGCTAATGTTGGTTAGTTTTACACCCTCTAGTTTCTTCTTTCTGCGCAACACGCCCTCTTCTCGTTGCTGTTTTCGCAGCTCTCGAAGCTCCTCGTCCTCCTGTTCGCTGTTGCTGAAGCGTGTGGGGCTGCAGGTATCGTTTTCTTTTACTTTGTTCATTTTCTCTTTTGATTTTCTGAATAGAGCGTTTTTCTTGCCTGTGTATCTGCGAGTGAGCACCTCGTACAGTTGCTGCAGACCTTTCGCCTGTTCCGCAAGGTTGCGCTTCACGGCTGTATGCAGTTGTTTCTTATGTGCCTCATCGTAGATTTTTTCCTCGTGCGCCTCACGTTCCGCTTTCATTGTTTGTGACTTCAACATCGCCGCCTCTGAGCGCTGCTTGTGGTCTTCCTTCTGCCTCTGCATCCTGAGTTCTTCCATTTGTCTTCTCCTTTCGCCTTCTTCGTGGTTCTCGCTCTTTTTCTTTTCACTCATGCGCTCGATTTCCTTTTTCACCATCTTCGCCTTCTTCATGTCTTTAACAACTTGGTTGTGTTGCAGTTCCATGTCACTCAGTTTTGCTTGAACCTGTTCAGCCCGTAGCTGATCCCGTCTCCTCTGCAGGCCCACGTCTTCTTTGAAGTTCTCGTCGATTTTTTTCAAGCTCTGCTGGTACTCTTCTAGCTCCTTCCTCTTCTCTCGTATGACTTCCTCCCTTCGCAGAAACTCAAGGCGCCGGTTGCGGATTTGTTTGCTGTTGCAGATGTCCAGCCTGGCGTGGTACCCGCTGTCTAGTGTCTGCAGGAAGGCTTGGTGGCGCTGTTCCTCTTCACGCTTGCGCTTTTCAAGCTGCTTTCTTGCTTTTTTCATAACATGCTTGTCGTCACTCACCGTCTTGGGAGAGTGGAATGGTACCGACAGCATGATGTCCCTCTCTTGCTCGCTGAACTGCTGGGCCTTTTGTTCTTCGAGCAGTTTATGGTACGTCTTAGCTTGAATTAACTGTACTTTCTGCCGATGCTCGAGTGACTCTCGTTTGCGATGCATAGTTAGCTGTCGCTCCTTGTCTTCGATGCTCTTCTGCAGCTCGTACTGTGTCACCTCCTTCTCCCTCTCCGACAGACTACTCTTCACCTGCTCTAAGTATCGTAATCTATTCATCACCCGCTTTGTCCTTACCGCCTCTTGCACCAGCAGGGATGCCTTCTGCTGCTCATGTGTCTTGTCTAGTTCCGATTGGATGACTGCTCTGTTCAAGCATCGTGTCTCTTTGAAGGCCATGTCCCACCTTCCTGTTGCGATTTTCTCCCCCCCCAGTAAAAACACTGAGTTTCCGCGATTTATTTGGGTAAATATTTCGGTGGTTTTCAAAGGAAACATTCCTTTGGTGCCTCAGCTAAAATGAAGAGGAAGGTGGTCTCTCTTCTCTTCAGGAAGACACGCCGCACATGAAGCTTCGAAAAAAAGCGGATGTCCGACCCCGTGGCAACCGGTTGGGATGAAAAATGGGAAATTCATTGATAATAAAATCGCGGAAACGACAAGCGCGTGACATCAAATAAAAATCATAAGGGCTACGCCCGTTAGCAAAACATGATCCTCTAGTCTGTCACTCCTTCCTCGATCTTCCGGCTGATGATGGCCTGCCGCGCTGCTCGGAAAAACTCGGGGCACTCGACTCTGCGATCCACAAGGAAGGTGATGAGACGGTTCATTTGCAGGTAGTCGATGGACACAAGAGCATCGTTGCGCACAGCGCTTCGAAGGAGGAGCTCGAGGACCTTGTTGATGTCCTGCGGTGGGGTGTCTGCTGACGCCAACCCCGTGAGGATGGTGACCATGTTGTTGCGCTTGACATGCGAGAACGGGTGCTGCGACAGTGATTCCAAGGCGACCAACTCGTCACAGAGCAAACGGGTGAATGCAGGTGGAAAGACGCGCGCAGAGCACAACGACCAAAAGATAAGCGTGAGGTCGGGGCTGTCGTACGGCCCCCGCAGTTCACCGCTGTCTGTGATGGCCAAAGCACACAGGCCCTCGAAGTATGAAAAATCAGCTTGGCACTTGGCAATACCATATAAAAGCCACTTCAAGTCTTTAGCCTCGAGCGCCTCACGTGTCGAGAGGTACAAGGTGCTGACGCTGTCCATCACAGCAGGCTTGATGACACGCAGAAGCGACAGAGTGGAGATGATATGTCCACGCTGGATGACAGAGTACGATGCACAGGTAGCAAGATCGGGTGCAAGACGCACAAGGCCTGCTAGGATGGTCGGGTCTTTAGTTCGTAACCGACTGGCGCAGCGGAACAACTTCAGGGCTACCAAAGGGTCGTTCGCAACGTGTTGCAGGTTAGGGCTGATACGGCGTTTGAAGATATCGGAGATGAAAGGGAGCGCGTTGGGCTCCGCAAGGACACCATTGGAGTGCAACCTGACCAGCTCGTTCATGAGGCTGATGCCCACTTGGTACGTCATAGCATCCAGCAGCTGCTCGTCCTGCCGGACCCTCGTCAGCAACGTGTTCACCTCCTCTTCGTGCATCTCCGCCATGTTCGCGTTCGCTAGCACCCTCACCAAGAACCACACGGAGTGCGCGTCGAATTCAACCAACACGTGCGGCTGCAGCGCGTGATCTAAGATCACCTTCCCGACCAGGTCTCGCAGCTCAACGGGTCCGTTGTAGTGCTCAAAGGCTGCCAGCACCCACGGCAGCAATGTGGGGTGCAGGCTTGACACAAGATCCTCGCTTGTTACGAGGAATCGCAATGCCCTGACCATGTAGTGGTGGAGCTTCTTGAACGGTGCAACGGACCAGATGTACGTAGCCAAGACACGCTCTGTTAGGTTCTTGACGGCGTTGTTCTCGGGGTCCCGCTCTGCGATGTCAAGGTACCTGACAACCTGCCGCACTAGGGACTCGAAGGTGTCCATGTCATGTTTTCCGACATCGCGTACCCGTGACATCGACTCGATCAGCATGACGGTGTTCGGGAGGTCGTGTTGCATAGTGCTCTGCTTCGCGATGACCAGCTGGAACCACGCCTTGACGCTGGCGGGCATGGTCGCCGACTTGTAGACGTGCGACAAGGTGCGCACCATGTTGTTGACATCCCACAGGGGGTCGTCCACGAGGTTCTTGCGGATGGCCTCTTCACAGAGATCAACGAGGCACCGGGGGTTCATCTTGAGCAAAGCAACGTAAGTGATGACACTCGCAAGACCACGCAGAGTGACACCCGTCTCTAAAATACGCTTAGCCAGCATATCTAAAAGCTGGGCGTCCTTCAATCGCAAGTCTGCGTAGGCACGCAGGATGAGCACACAGTCGGAACCCAATAGGAGGGAGTACGTGTGCGATCGTTTGAACCATTTCGCAAAGGGAACAAAGGCCTCGCGAAGGAGCAGCGGGTGCAAGCAATTCGCCTTCGCGATTCGAAAAACGAACTCCACCAAAAGAGAGACGTTGAGGTGCTGGTACGCATCGGGCTCCTTCATGCGAAGCAGGAACGCTTTGAAAAGCGTGGGGTGCACGGCCTTGGCGATGGAGAAGTTTTGAGAGAGGAAGACAATGTCGGTGCAGGTGAGCGCGTTGAGCACAGGCGGTGCGAGAAGCTGGTCTGCAGCACGATGAAGTATGCGCCTTGCATTGGTTAGGCTCGAAACGTCTTCATTGCTCCACTTTGGAGCCAGCGAGGTATTGTACTTAACCTTGCCAAGTTCAACGACAGCAAAGATGCCCACGATTTTCACAAGCTCTGTTTTTGTAAGGCCTTCTAAGTTGTCGGGTCTCTTCTTGAGGTAATTGTGGAGGTCGGTCGCGAGGCGGAGGCCGACCTTGGTTTCCAAAATATGCCGCGCTGACAGGAATAACACAAAGGTGCGGAGGTGCCCGGTTTTTTCCATGTTCATTAGCAAGACCCGTCCGAAGATTTCGAAAACTTCGTGCTGCACCTCATGGTTGTCGGACATGTTACGCATCTTCACTAAGAATGGAAGCTGCAATTGCGCTTCCTCTTCTGTAAAATCAGGACCGTTGTCCCTTAAGGCACGTAGCAGGAATGCTACCATGTCGTCGCACTTGTCAGACCAGACTGCTGTGGCGTCTGATTTTAAGAAGATAAGGGCTTCGCCGAGCTTTGCGAGGTGTCGGGGTACCAGTTTGTATTTTAGTTTTTCTGCCGCCACGCCTGCTTCTACTAAGTATGTGTACTCTACTCTTTTTCTTTCGACGCCTGCTTTCTCTTCCCCATCTGAGTACCCTTCTCCTTTCAACGGGTGCACCTCGCCGAATGTGTTGCCCACTCGAAATCTTTCCGGGCCTTTGTACGCGAGTGCGCGCAGGCACTTCCGCATCGCGCCTTCTTCCCCTTCCCTTTTTTTTTGTTTGTTTTTTTTTTATTATTAAGGAGAGGGATTTAATTATAAAAAAAAAAAAAGGTGATAAGGAAAGTAACACGCCCTAACTTAACAGAAGGGGGTGGGAAGGGGGGGATTACTGTTGGACAACTTTTTTTAGTCAGCACAGAATCTTTTAATATATTCCGAGGTGTTCTTTTTTTTTTTTTTTTTTTTTTGTTTTGTTTTCAACTTTTTTTTCGGAAGCAGAATTAAGAGGTTTACAGTGCTTCTTTCGTCTTCTTTTTTTTATATTAAAGCTGCCTGGAGGGAAGGAGGAAAAACATAATAAAAGGGCAAACAAATAATTGGTGCGAACACATAATAGTAAGTAAAAAAAAAAAAAAAAAAAAAAAAAAAGGAAGACCGCAACAAACAAAAAAAAAGGAGAGATCTGACGAATAAAAAAAAGAAGAACACGTAAAGCGAGGGGGGGGGGGGGGGGGGGAAAGAGGGGAGGGGGGGAAAAATAACGAGAATTTCGCCTTCCCCCCCCCTCTCCCTTCTTTTTCACCTTCCCATTTCGCTTGTCCACATCCATCTTTCATATAGTGAGCTCGTCATCAGGTTCTTGTGTATTGGGTGAATTGCCTCTATAGTAAGATGTGTTAGGTGTGGGCACTTTACCCATCTCAGTGAGGTCGAGTGGGGTATCCACATCATCATCCTTGGTCACAGCAGGTTTTTTCACCTTGCGCCTCAAAGCTAGCACGGTGGTGAGCACCAGCAGAAAGCCCGCCGATCCTACCGAAATTTTGATCACCAGATCGGTGTTGAAGAAATTATCATTGTTGGTTTTCTCCTCAACAGAGCCTACATCCATAACCTGTGTTGGTGCGGGTGATGCCTGTCCTGTGGCCCAGTCGTCTGTCGCGTCCACTGAGTAGCTCACTGCATTGCTGACTAACCCCGTAGACATTTCTATGGCGTCCTCTTCAGTGTCTGCTTCTAGCGTTACGACAAACCTGCTCCCTGTAGTGCCCTCCTGCACTGTTACCCCCACGCTGTCACGCTGCAGTCCTGTGTTGCGTGTCACATCAGTTTTGACTGCCTCCAGGCACCCCGCATCGCAAGTGGCGTACGGTATGTTCAGCTCGATGAAGACTTGCCGGTTGAACCCTTGAGGTCCCGTTTCGCATTTTCCCTGCTGCGTGATCCCGTACGCTGTCAAGGTACGCTCGTAGGCTGCGCGTGCTGTACTGCGCTCCTCTTCCGTCATGTAACGCAGCGTGCCTTCAAGCATGTGGTGTGCACAGCATCCCACACTTTGCATCCACTTCCACAACAACGTTGCGCAGGCGGTGCTTTGGGTGCCGTTGAGTATTACCGGGTCGCACTCAGCAGGCAGGCTTGCCGTGCGGTACCTATCCCTGCACAGGGTAGTCGGGGTAGCACGCACACACTGCGATGCGAAGATGCCTGTAGCATTCGTGGGCAGTGTGTCCGTCGCCGTCAGCACCGAGTGCGATCCGAGGCTTGAAGTTCTTCGAATGCATGACCTCGTTTTTGCTGAATAGTGCACGCCGCACACATCAACCGTAGTGCTGTTCATGTCCACAAGACTACTGGGGTCCCTGAACAGTGAGCTCACCTCATTCAAACAGCCACACCCCGTCTGCAGCACCATGTACCTGTAGGCAGCATCAACGTCGTCTTTGAAGGGGTGCAGCCCTAGACGCCTCATTCTCGCCTCGTAGCGGCTGTAACTCTTTGTCATCACGTCTCTGCAATTCGTGGAGCACAGAACAGCGGTTGTTGAGTCCTGAAGCTCGGAGAGTCTCACCGCAGTGCTCACGGTGTCGAGCTCAGCCTTTAGAGGCAGGTAGCAGAACTTGCTGTGCACCACATCATACGCGCAGAGCACGTCAGTGAAAAACGCGAGTGGTGCACTCTCCGATGGCTGGCAGTGGGTGGTGATAGCTTCGAGCTGCTCGGTCGCAGTAGCTACGCAACTCGGGGAACACGTAGAAGACACCAAAGAGGCCACGGGGTCCTGCGTAATTAATTTAATGGCAGTCGTGTTGCACGAGGACAGCACCCTGTCAAGGGCCGTGCTGCACTGTGCAGCATTCTGCTTGACGATGCCGGAGGTGCCCGCAACGCTGCTGCGCTGCATCACGCTGAACATGCCGTCGTAGTTGCGCTCGTGGTACATAGCCTCTGCAGAGAGGACAGTGAGCTCCGAGGACCGTATGACCCTGTTGAGGGTGCCCTCTATGCCAGGTGAGCTCTGCACTGCGAACGAGACGAGAACCTTGTCGGGCGCCACAGGGGTCAGTTGCCCGTTCGTGACACTGGAGACTGGGAGGCCAACAGAGAAAGCAACGTCGGCACGCAGCTTAGCGATCATCTCGTCACGCGTCTTGTCAAGGAAGTACGCATCCGTCCTGATGGACAGGTGGATGGGGACAGGCGTGGGCGTGGTGCCTTCACACTTCGCAGGGAGTTGGGTGCCACACAGCTCTTTGAAGCCCGCAGAAAGCTCCTTTTCAGAGACCAAACCACGTGTGATGTGCGTGTGCAGCACTTCCGGACCGCAGCATCCCATCGACAGGATAGTGCTGCACACCGTACCGACGGTGCTGTTCCTACCGGCGATGTATTCAAGGCAGGCGCCCGTGCCTGTGTACGTCATCACTGCAAGGTTGCACCGCACATTCAAAAAGACGTTCAAGGGTACTTTCTTTATGCTCTCCTCGTAGAGGTCGCCGCACTTCGCGCTGTCTCCGTTGACGCACAACAGCTCGAGCCTCTGCCTCGACACTGACGTCTCCGCCCTTGCTGCGGCGGTCACCATCTTGCAGCTGTTCGCCGTGCCGCACAGCTGGCTTGAGGGCAGCTCCGTGACGCCCCCTGCAAGGATGGCAGTTTGCATCCCCGGGTAGCATGGCATCCCGCCACCCCCCGTCCTGCACACAGTGTTGATGAAAGAGAGCGTGCCCTTCGAGACGCTCGTGGAGGAAGACCCTAAGAAGGTGAGGATGCTGTCGTAGCGCTTCATAGCAGACGCGGTCTTGAACACACAGGGGCTGCAGTGAGTGTTCAGCACTGAGCTCAGTGCTGCGATGTCGAAGATCACTCCTTGGGTTTCAACGGCGGCCTGCAAAGTGTAGAAGGTGTCTTTCACGAGAGGTAGGCAGTACACCCCATTGTGCTGCACACACTGCACTTCGCTCAGGTATAACAGCGTGGCCACAGTCTGCCCAGTGCACTGCTGTGCTAGGGTAAAGCGCAGCTTGGGGTCTGCTGCCATCTTGGTCCTCAGACGAGGGTAGCACGTGGTGCAGACATCCTGCTGGGTTGTGATGTTGCATTTCAATGTGACGATGAACTCATTACACCAGTCGGAGTTTTCTACGACTGACAGGCCTGTGTTGTTCAGCTTGGACTTCTGTTCCCAGTCGTAGTTGGCAGCTGCGGCTGCCCGTGGGTCCAGCACGGGGTACTGCCGGCGGAGGTGCATCACCTTGCTCACGATAGAGACTTCCGTATCAGCTTCCACCTCCTCTGCCCCTACCCACACCGTTTGGGGGGTGTCGTTGCTCTTCAGATTCAGCGTAGCTAACAAATTCGTGGTCTGCACCTTCTTAGTAGCCTTGAGCTCCTCGTACACGGCCACGGCTAGCTTCCCTATCGCCAAGCAGTAGCTATCCTGCGACATGATGTATACAAAGTTGACCCTCTTCGCCAAGGGGTCCACTTTGAACAGGAAGGCACCGAGGGTGCAGTTCTTGGTGTCAAGGCCCGCATCCATGAGGTTGGATGTGGTCTCGTTCTTGTAGACGTAAAGGAGGTAGCCGATGTAGGCCTGCATCTCAGGGACGGTCATGTTCTCAGGGAGATTGTTCACATTATCGACAGTGAGCGTGAGCTGAATGTCCGAGTTCTGATGCGGAGGGGGGCCACCGCCACCGGAGGGTTGCACACAGGTGCCGTATGGCGTGTACTGACAGAGAGGTGCTGCTTGACAGGTTACAGGGTCGGTGTTTTGGTCGCAAGTAGGACTGTAGTCTGTTTGCGTGCAGACACCCATGGACCACATGCATGAGGACGACGTGTTGCATTGGGGTTCTGTGTATGACAGGCAGTTCCCACCTTGCAGGCACTTCCCGGCTACCCACTCACACATGCCATTGCACAGGCTTTGCAACGTGATGCCTTGACAGGTCTGCGTCGGGGGCACGAACACGCAGGCCATCGAGTCCCACTTGCACCGTGCTTTTGTGACGCAAATAGGAGGAGGCGTGCCTGCGCATTGATCAGGCACCAAACCAAGGTCCACACAGTAAGCAGGTGGCGGCACGACCTCCCAGCACTCCATCACATCCTGGCATGCCACCATTGGCACAGCCAGCAGGAGAGCTAGTCTGTACATCGTGTGCCCTGTTTGTACAATGTAAACACATCCTCGTGGAAAGAGAAACAAAAAGCGGGGGGAAAAAAAACTGTTATTGTCACTGCCTGCTGACAGATGTTTTTTCAACAGCTGTTGCTGGGGGGGTGTTATTGTTTTCTAATTCACTCTTCTTCTGCAGGGGCGGCCTCGGCTGCTGCTGCTGCCGCCGCCTGTGCAGCAGCAGCGTCCGCAGCATCCTTCTCTTTCATTTGCTCATTTCGCTTGTGGTATGTGTTCTTCAAGAGGCCCATAAACTTCTCAGTGTTGTTGCCGGTAAAGGTTTCTAATACGGTGCCCTGCGGTGGGTGTCACTCTGTATTTAATGCATACGTTCAAACTGAAGGCGAATGCAGGGACCATGCTCACATTCAATTTCCGTGCGCCTTCTGGAGCCACATCGCCATCGATAAGCAGGAATGTGGCATTAGGGTACTCCTCAGCCTTGGCGGCTGTCTGACTGATAAAGGGAATCATCTCTTTGCAATACTTGCATTTACTGCTCACAACCGTAGATACCACTAGTTTACCCTGTGTGGTATTTTCTCAAAAGAAAAATAAAAAAGAAAATAAATACCTCACTGGTGTACAACTCTTCGAAATTCTCCGCTGTCACTTGCACCAGCATAGGGCTCAGCTCTGTCCCCTCTTCGTTCACATCTTGTTCCTCGTCCGCCATTGTGTACTGACCCTGTAAAAGAGCAAACTTTCAACAAACAAAAAAAAAAGTTTTTTAGAGGAGAAAAAAACAAGAGAAAAAAAAAAGAACTGTTAATTAAAAAAAACAAAACAAAGCAATAAGCCTCCCCCCCCCCCCCCCCCCCCCGTGTACTTTCTCTTGTCACCTCTTAGTGCTACCGCGTTCTGTTGGTGCAGTATGTCCCGTGCGGCATGATGTCTAGCGCTTGTTCAAGGCCTTTGAGGAGCTCGATGGCGATGGCCTGTGTTGGGTTCATCGGGGGGGAAGGGGAAAAAAACCTTATGAGCCCACCAAGCAGGGTGAACACCGTCTATCTGCGGCAGATGTTTCCTCCAGTGCGAGAGGGTGTAAAAATAGTCACCTATACCCGCGTGGTGCTTCTTTGCAAGCGTGCGAACAGCATCGTTGATCGGGTCAAGCGCCCAGTTGTACCACACGTCACGTGCGATCCACTCCCCGGACAGCCTGCCGGGGTCGGTGCTGAAGGGGATCGTCCCAATGATGATAGGGCCTTTGAATCTTTTACGAATCTCTGTCAAGGCTGTGTCGGCGGCGTGGGTGAAGCTTTCACTGGCGTTGACTCGGTTCTCAGCTTCAACTAGGGCATCATTGATACCCAGGAAATACGAAACGAGAGTGACCTCCCCCGACTTGCTCCCCTCCAGGAACTCAATTGTCGCATTGAGGTAATCCTCGTTGAATTCTGCAGCAGTCATCCCGCCCCTGCCCACAGGGTACGAGCGTCTCCACCAGTATTCTCCGCTTTGCGGCGGTGTTCCCCTCTTTGACGGGATACGATTTTCAAGCATTTGAATGGCAACTCTCCAGTACAGTGCCGTAGAATGTATGCTGTTGTTTGGCTCGAAACCTGTTTTAGGATCGACGGCAACAGGCCAGTTGAACCTGCTCTGCACCAACGTCCCGAATGTGAGGGAGTCTCCTAAAAACAGCGCGACCGTGCGGTTTGTATTCACACAGTATTTTGAAAGCGATTTTTTGGCACCTGCAGCTTTTTTGAAGAGACTCCCATACGCAAGCCCGTGGGGGTTGGATGTCGAGACCCTTGGTGTCCGCATGTTCACAGGGGGCTTCATTGCGTGGGGGTAGCCGGGAAGAGGCCGTCTTTCACATAGATATAGGAATAGGGGTTTTTGCCGTTTTTTTTTGTTGCTGCTCGTGCCCCTGTGGGCCGCGAGGTAGACCCTGCTTTTTAAATGGGTTGGGACGCTTGCGTTTGCCGAGATAAGTATCTCGGTCGTGTTCCCATTGGTGCAAACCCCGCATTTGCAGGGGGTTCTGTCCACAGGAACGATGACATCGCTTTCTTCTTCTTTTGCGTACTCCCGAGTGGCTTCTAGCTCGTCTCCGCCCGTTAGGTAAGGGAACAGCAGTGCCACCGCAACGAGGATAATTACTATCATTTTTTTTTTCTTTTTTTTTTGAATCACTTGAAATATGGGTGAATTTTAAGGAAGAATTGAAAAAAAAAAAGAGAAAAAAAATGGGGCTTTGATTGCAACACTAGTTGGCGTTAAGCGTGCAATCAAAAAAATCATGACTGGGATAGGGGGAAGGGTTAGTATGGATGGAGTGTTGGAAATTGGAAGAGAAAAAAAAAAGAAGAAGAACGGGAGAAAAAGAAACACGGAAGAGAAAAAAAATGGCGAAGGGAGAATTAAAAAGAAGAAGAAACGGGGGGGGGGGGGGGGGGGGGCACACGTATATGTTCTTTTTCTCCCTCCCCCCCTTAAGTTTCTTTCTCTCCTTGTTCTCTCCTCTATACCTTTTTTTTTTTTATTGCACTCCTCTCAACTGTACTACACTGCGGCCCAATATTATTTCTTGCAAGGCAAGAAGCGATTGGTAACGCACTAGTCCAGCAAAATGTATTGTGGTCCCAGGTTCGATCCTGGCCTGACGATATTTCGTTCCCGTATTTTTTCAGTTCTGGTGGGCTGAACGAGGTAACATTGAGGAGAGTAAAATAACCACCTTTATCCACCCAAGGAATATTTTGTCACTCTCTCTCGGAGGGAAAAAAAAAAGTTTCCCGTGAATTAGGTGACAAAAAAAAATTCATTGTTTCGTTGTGAAATAAATAGTATTTTTTTTTATTTTTTTTAATTTAGATCCCCCCCTTTTAGTTCTTCCTCCTTTTTGTGTCTTCTTTTTCTTTTTCTTTTTTTTTTCCCCCAAAAAAAAATACCTCTTTTCCTTTGTTTTCCTTGTTTGGGTTGAACTCAAAAAAAGAAATAGGGGGGGGGAGGAATAAAATTGTATGAAAGTTGGAAACTAATGGGGTCCACAAGAACACCACACCCAAAAAAAAAAGAAAAAAAAATCCGGCAATTAACGGAGATGGGGGGGGGGGGGGGAATGAATAAATAAAAAGGGGAAAAAAAAGGCGCAGAACCTGTGTCCCTCCTTTTTTTCCTCTTTTGTTCTCCATTAAAGTTGCCTTTTGGAAGAAAATATAAATCGAATCACACAAAGGAGTACATATGGAAAAAAGAAAAAACAAATATATGAGTTAAAGGAGGTGTTGGCGGCACCCTGCACAAGAACTGTCTACTTGATTACAGGGGCGCGCCGCGGCCGAGTTGTAGCTTCTTCTGCGTTCCGCGTCGTGTCCTTAATGCGTGCGGTGTACAGCTCAACCCCAGCCGGTGCGTCCCGGGTAACCAAGATTCTGCGCTCGTGCAGTTTGCTGCCTGTTCGTCACCCTGAGCATCTGCATTATGTTCTTCCACTCGGGCGCTACCGGTGATGACCGACGAGGAGGTCAACAGCGAACAACACATCTGATGTTTTTCTTATATTTTCATGTTATCCCCACCACCAAAAACAAAGAAAGAGAGGCAGGAAAGAGCACAGCAAGGTCTTTCAAAAAAAAAAAGGAGAACAAAGAGAAATTAAATCACCGCACCCTGCGTATGTTTTTTTTTTTTTTTTTTTTATATATATTTGTGTTTCGCACTATTACAAGGTGGGGAGAAACGAAGGAAAGTAAAAAAAAAAAAAAAAAAAAAAAAAAAAAAAAAAAAAAAAAAAAAAAAAAAAAACTATCGTGCAATTCAAAAAGAGGGGAGGGGTGATCAGGCTGACTAAAATTGCTCTCCAGAAGTTGTGGATAATGGAAAAGGAGAGAAAGGGTGGGGCACCAAACATCTTCCAGTTGGTGCTTCTGCACACAAAAAAAAAAAATACCTCACCGAAATCTAACTGATTTCCAAGTAAGGGAGGGGGAAAGGAGGAAAATCGGGTTAATTTATATAAAACAGCTAAAGCGGGGGGGGGGGGGGGGGGGGTGTAGCAAGGAAAGATTTGAAGAGTACTGAGCATTCAACATGGAGGGGGGGGGAAGAAAGAAATGTTTCGGTACCAGTTGCCATTTTCTTTTTTTTCTTCCTTTGAAACTTTCTTCTTTTTTTTTATATATTGTTGTGTTCATCATGTTGAATACCTAATGTTGGTTCTGCTGCTATAAGAAAGAAAAAAAAAAGAGAGAAAAAAAAAAGGAGAGGGAGGGATAAGGGTGGGGAAATGGTATTATAAAGGTTTTGCGCCTCCTAGGGACACCGCACAGGGACCAAAAAACTAGAAGAAAAAAATGACATACTGGAGGCAGCGAAAAGGTTTTAGTTCCGCACTGAAAAAAAGAAAAGGGCTGTTGTTATATTATTTGAAGTCTGGGGGGGGGGGGGGGGGGACTCCGCCTGTGCGAACCGGCCACTCTTGTAGGCTAAAACATAGTCTCGAATGCGCGCACGTACCACTACTTTGCTTGATTTGTGCTAGCTAATAGTGGCTTGGGAGGGAGTGCACAGTTTTCCATCTCACCGGGCATCTGCACACCTTGACCCAGCGGTGGGGCAGTGTTTACTGCATAAGAAAAAAAAAAGGAAACAAAAAGAAATTGTCTACTAGTGTACTTTAAAAAGAACTTCCATTTTTTTGTCGGTTTGATATTTTATTTTTAAAATCCTGATCGCAAAGGGAAAAAAAAGGGGGGGGGAAAAACTCGATAAAATTTCAGTGTGCATAGGGGGTGCTCACTGTGGGAAAAAAAAAAAAAAAAAAAAAAACCTACCAACGAGCGTGAGAGAGCGTAAAATTAAATGGGGTTGATAAGAAAAAAAAAATGTTTGAGAAGTTTAAAAAAAAAAAAAAAAAAAAGTAGCAATAGCTTAGAAAGTTAAATAAAGCTAAGGAGACGTAGGAAACAAAAAAAAGATAGGAATTCACCTCTTTTTTTTCTCTTTTTTTTTCTTATAGCCCATGCCCTATCCCTTTTCCTGCCACCTTCGTCTTCCTACTATCACCCTTCTTCTTTTTTTAATTCGGGGAGAATGCACACAAAACAAAGAGGGTCCTGTAAAGGTGAAGGACTGGAGAGGGAAGTAAGGTAAAAAAAAAAAAAAAAAAAAAAAAAAATATATATATATATATAAAAAAAATATAAAAAAAAGAGAGAATAGGGGTTTTGGTTTGAAGATCTTTTTCTTCTGGAAGGAAAAAAGAAAAAAAAAAGGAAAGTCATGTAAAAAAAAAAAAAGAAATCCCATAAATACTGTGAATAAACACTGATTACAACAATTACTTCTTTTTTTCTTCTTCTTCTTTTCGTCAGCTTTAGTTGGCAGGATTTTGACTAGGCAGGAGGGGGTGTTTTTTTTTTTTTTTTTTTTTTTTTTTTTTTCTTTTTCTTGCCCCTTCCCTTTTTTTTAATGTTTTCCTTACGCCCCCTTTTTTCTTTTCTTCACCTTCTTTCTAAGCTTTTCAGGAACTCTAGCCATCACTTATAAAGGCAGAATTAAGGTAGACATACGATAGAAAAAGAGGGGGGGGGGGGGGACAGGCTAGAGAGGGAGAAAAGTACTTTCACTATGACTTTCATTAGGTGCTTTTTTTCTTTTTTTTTTCACACCACTCTTAGGAAACCGATTCTTCTAGAAACCCAATGCCTTTTGCTTTGACTTTTTCAGTTTTTTTTTTTTTTTTTTTTTTTTTTACTTTACTTAGCTTTTTAGGAATAAAAAAAAATGTCAAAGTGAAATTGCTTTTTTTTTTTCTCTTTTTTTTTTTTTGTTTTGTGTTTCTCCTCTCGAGCCCTTGCCCCCATCTTCTTTTATTTCTCTTGTTTGCTGGCGTTACTCTTCAGCATAAGAGAAAGGAGAATAGGAGAAGGAAAGAAAAATTATATATATAGCTGTTTAGCTACCGCACAGTAGTTATATGGCGGTAGGTAAGTGGTTATATTTCACAATACTCTGAAGTTTCGAATTCTCAGAAGAGTGAAAATCTAGTGTTAGCTGATAGGAGATGGTTTCTTTTTTTCTTTTTTCTTTTTTTTTTTTTTAAATAGTAAGAAAGAAAAGAAAAAAAAAACAGAGAGTTTTAAAAGTGAAATGACAAGAGAAAGTTCCCCTCTCCGTATCCTTCCTTTTTCTCCTTTTTTTTTTCTTTTGTTTAGTTCTTTTTTGTTTTCTTTTTTTTTTTTTAAATTTTATTTCAGGTTTATGCGTTACAGATATTAGTTTCTTTATTTGGAGGAAAAAGAAAAAAAAAAGAAAAAAAAAGCAAGAAAGATGAAAAAAGCCACTCTGAGAGAAGAAGCAAAAATACACGACAAGGGAATGAAGGGACTATAAAAAAAAAGAAGAAAAAAAAAAAAGAAAGACCATATTTCCTTCTCTTTTATCCCATTGTTCTTTGTGAAGATGCATTTTTTTTTTTTTTTCCCATTCTTGGGCGCAGATTGCTCTAAAGTGATTGATGATGACCCGCCATTCCTAACTTTTGGACATTTTTTTCTCTTTTGAAAACGTTTGAGAAATATGAGGTAAAAATACTTCCGTATCTCCACACACCTCATTTTTTTTTTTTGTAGACCTTTTCTCTTTTTTTTTTTCTTTCATTCTTTTCTTCTTCTTTCCTACTTAACTTCTCTAACTCTTAATGTGCAGAAGTGGATGGGAACAAGGGGGAAAAGAAAAACAAACAAGCATAAGAGGAGAGTAAACCATCTTCTAGTCTAGATTCTGAAGTTAGCAGGGGTGGCAGGGAAATCGGGGGGAGGGGGGGCAGCACACTTAAATACAGAGAAACAAAGCATGACAAAGAAAATGAAGGGGGGGGGGGACATTAGGGAAAAGCATTGACTAGACTTTTAACTTAAAAGATATTGGGGGAGTGGGGAGGGAAGCGGAGGGGAAGAAGAAAATCAAACACGCATATTCCTCCTTTTTTTATTAAAAAGGGGGCGAGGGGAGGAAAAAAATTCCCCTCTCTCTCGATTGACTTGCTCGGGAATATAAAAAAAAAAAAAAACTCGCGGTAGCTGTGACATTGGGTTGGGTGGGCGGGGGGGGGGGGGGAAATAATTATCCCTCAACCTCCTTTTTTTTTAATTTGATTGCGCTTTATTTTATTTTTTTTAAAAAATCCCCCCCCCCTACACCCTCAAACTTCATAACAACTGGCCAAAAAAAAAAATCTATATCCAAACCTCCACACGGTGTGACACCTTGGTACGGCACAAAGGGCAGTTGGAGACCTTTGAGCTGCACCCGGTACACGAACACATATGCCGGCAAGGAAAGAAAAGGATGTTTCGTGGCGCCTCAAGACACACACAGCACGAGGGCACACTGGGGTCGGGGGTGGGGGTGATTGCAAGCTTGTTCCCAGAAGGGTCGATCAACGGCCACATAGTACTAAATCCAACCCCCGCAGTGGTAAACGGCGCCTGCATAAGAACCTCCAAATCAGGCTCTTCCTGCTGCATCATCACCTCAGGCGATGTCGCCTCTTCCGAAGGGCACACCGACGGCCGTAAATTATGCGCAACCCGCGCTTTATCAGCAAGTCGGAGCACAGCATGTAACCGGTCCATTAACCCATCCATAGGGAGTTCATCCACAACTCTAGTACCATCTTCAGTAATCCATGATATCTGCCTGCTCCCAATGGAACCAATGGATATACGGCGGACGGCCTGTTGCCATTCACCATCTACGTACCGTTCCAACCTTGTTGGTTTGCACAGGAAGATGCCCCGGGATGTTGTGAATGCGACTCTTTTGTGCATTCTCCTGGCGTACATTGCTTCGAGGTCGGAAGGGCGGTTGATCGTCGGTTCGATGCGTTGGTCTTGTGCTTCCAACGTGCGGACTTTGTTCGTTGCCTTCGAAAGCAGTTTTGAAAACAACGATTTCTTCTTCCTCGGTGTTGTTGCCGAGGATCGTGGTGTGGAGCATCGATCCGACGCTGCCGACGACGCACTGCTCGGGCTTTCCGCTATGCTAGACGCGGAACTGAACGACGGTGGCGAGTCAAGCGGGGTTTTAAAAGAAACCTTGCTGGAAAGACATAACTGACGAAGTTCTCTGATGGTTCCTACATCAGAAGCAGGGACTATGTGCATGATCCATGTTTTTGTGAAGCCTCGTTCGAGGAGGCCGCGGAGGCCCTCTTCGGTTTTTTCAATGCTTGTAACAGCGCCTGCCCACACTCCGTTGTGGTACACCTCCAGTCTGGCGTCAGCCACGCCCAGCAGTTCTGTGTCCACGTCCCATTCAATGATGTCTCCTCGTGATTTTGACGCATCGACTGCACGTGCTGGGGGCCGTCCGACCTCTAGCGCTGCTGTCTCACAGCTGTGCTTTCCATCAGTCACCGAAACAGCGCACACCGGGCACGTCAAGTTAGCTTGTGTCGGTACGTTGATCATCATCAATATACCTGGTTTTTTTTTTTTTATTTCACTCTTCGTCATTTTCTTCACTCACTAGGGGCCTCATTATTTAACGCGAAATGGCCATTATTTAACGCGAAACGGCCATTATTTAACGCGAAATCGCCATTATTTAACTAGTTAAATAATGAGATTTTGCAGTTAAATAATGGCCCTTCAGAGTGAAAAAATGGGTCTTGTCGTGGAAAAAAATGCACCCAACCCCTTGAAAAATTTTTTTGGGGTGGGGGTATTTTGACTATTTTTGGCCATCTGAGGCCATTCCAGCCCTTAAAAGTGGGAATAAGTGCCTTACTTCCCCTTTAAATGCCACGGCGAAATAGCTACCCTGTATTACCTTAGGAAAATCCCCAAAAAGCTGACCTGCGTGAAAAAAAACAGCAGTGAAAGCAGTGAAGAGTGAGTGACTCAAATGACGAAGAGTGAAATAAAACGACTTACTTGCCGCCAAATGAGCCATTATTTAACACTCGTTACCCGTTTTTTTGCACTCGGGCCCTGCGGGCCCTCGTGCAAAAAATTCGGGAACTCGAGTTAAATAATGACTCATTATTTGTTGGCAATAAATAGTTATTTTTTTTTTTTTTTTTTTGGTTTTGTGGGTGTGAAGAAATAATATACCAGGAGGGGTTTTTTGGAGAGGGAAAAAAAGGTTGAAAAAAAAAAAAAAAAAAAAAAGTGGGAAGAGAGAGAAGAGAGAGAAAGAGAAAGAGAGGAAGTATAATAATAAAATAAAAAAAAAAAAGGTAATAGAAAAAAAACTTTTTTTTTCCCTCTTCTTCTTCTTTTTTTTTTTTTTTTTTGGTTTCCCTCATTTTTCTGGGTTGGCGGGAGAGGAATGTCAGTAAACGTTATAAAAAAAGGGCGTTTTTTTTGTTCTTCTTCTTTTTTTTTCATAATGCACTTTCGTTTACTGGTTAGATCCTTGAGAGGGAAAAAGAGGGGGAGGGGGTATTTTTTTTAAAGGGATAGGTTTAAAAAAAAGAATAAATCCCACATGAACTGAACACCTCTCTCTTGTAAGAAACTTTTTTTTACCGAAAAGAAAAAAAGAAAAAGGAAAAGTTACAGAGACGGAATCGGCTTCATGTAAGGAACAGACGTAGGTGGGAAAAATATAAGGAAGAACAACAAAAGAAGAAGAAAAAAAAAGAGGAAAAACAAAAGGGAAGTTAACAAATAAAAAAAAGAGAAACCTGCACTTATTAAGTGGGCCCCCTTTTCCTTCCCCTCCTTAAAAAAAAAAAAAAAAAAAAAAACTAAAGATGGGCGCATTATTTTTTTTTTTTCTCTTCAGGGCGATCTGTGATGCTCCTTTTCGAGTGCACAGTTCTGCGATGTGTTTTGTAAGAAAAAAAAAATTCCCATAACTCTCGTGTTTCGTGCGTTTCAAAGGCGGCAAAAACAAAAACAATAAAAACAAAAACAAAAAAAAAAACAATATGATTTTTCAAAAAAAAAAAAAAAAAAAAAAAAAAAAAAACAATCCGAATGACTCAAAACGCACATTTTAGCAAACAAATAATGAGAGCAAGAACATGTAACAAAAGAATTCTTTCTTTTTTTTTTCCTCTTAAATTTCTCAAAGCAGAAACATATGGTATAAGGGAAGAAGGGAGGAAGGGACCGCAGACCACTGAAGGCATGCCTGTGTTTTGTGTTTTTTTTTTTTGTTTTTTCCTTCTTCTTTTGCACTCCCAAGGAGGAAAAAAAAATGAAAAAACAAAACAAGAAAAAAGTGGCAGGGGAAAAGAAAACAAAAAAAAAAAACAAAAAGGTGTGTTTAAAAAATTCTTCCTTCAATTCTTTTAATAATCTTCAGCTACTTTTTTTTTTCGTGGGTTTTTTTTTTTTTTTTTTCGTTTATGTTCCTATTTCACTAAGGCCGAGACTTAACCAAAAATCTTTGCTCGGGTTTCCCCCCCCCCTTTTTTTTCTCCTTCTTTTTTCCCCCAAGAGGGATATCTAACAAAAAAAAAAAAGAAAAAAATTTAGAAAAGTAATAAAACAGTGGAAATAGGTTGAGAAGGCCCCTTCTCATCATCATTTAAAGAAACGAGCTTTTTTTTTTTTTTTTTTTTTTTTTTTATTTGTCTAAACACGAAGGGATTCGCTCTCCACAACTTCCTCCTCAGACACCTTGCCCATGGCAATGTTACGCTCGGCAGAGAATTCTTCATGAGCAACGAGCTCCTCGGAGTGGGTGTCGCTGGACTCACTCGCCTGACGTCTCTTGTACACCACACCGAAGACAATAGTTGCGATCATGCAAGAACCCCCAGCAGCGGCAAGGGCAGCGAAAAGCCAAGTCTTCTTGTCATCATCACCTCCGTTGAGTTCCTCATCGGACTCATCGGTGGGGGCAGGGCCCACCTCAACCCCAGGCTCTGCGTATGTCCCGAACTCAGTCATGGCAGCAGCCAGATCAGGGTCGTTCTTGAGCACCACCTCCCTCACCTTAGGGTCCGCTTTCATGATGTCCATGTTCACCTTCAGCTGCCTTTCAGCGTCGTTCATTTCATCGGAGGTCAGGCCGCTCCACTCCAGTGTGACCTCCTCCTTTTCCACCTCCCCGCCGAGCACCATGGCGTGCCTGCTGGGTGTCCTCCACCCACCCATCTTGCATCCGCCGTTCCTCATTGCGTACCTACTCCCATAGCGCCTGCCCTTCCTGCAGCTGCTCACAACGGCTACCGCAGAGCGACTCCTGAACCCAGACATGATGCTCACGTGGCCGATGAGGGCAGCGCTGCTCACCCTGTTGGGGGTGATCGTGATCGTTAGGCTTGTCTTTGTGACGCAGATGCTCCACTGCACCATCCCGCAGGCACCGTTCGAGTTGGACGGGTAGCACGCGTTCTGGCCGTTCTGTTTTTTTGTTTTTTTCCCCCCCCCTTTTTTTCCCCCGTTGATGTGCATACCACAGTCCTGTCTACGCAAAGCCTGGTGTGGTGGTTCCCGGCGTTGGCCTTCAAAGCACCGCATGCGCAGACCTCACCTGTTTAAGTGGTGTCAATGTTTGTGATGTGCTATACCAGATTTCTTGGGGACGGTCTTGGCCTTCCTGCAGAACAGAAAGCCCTTCTCGCACTTTCCGGTGCTGATGGGGAGCGCACAGATGTGGCCGTTGTTGTTGGGTGATGTCTTGCTAGCGCAGTACTCCTGGCAAGGTGTTGTCTTGCTGTGCGGCATACCTCGATAGTGTTGTCCATCCCCATGTCGTACATGCTCTGATCGCAGATGCACTGCTCGGGCCTGTCCGCCACACCATCGTCTGCGTCGTCGTCTGGCTGAGCATGGCACCCTTGCTTGTGGGCGGATCCCTTTTCGCAGCACTTTTCCTCAGTCTGCCAGCACCCGCCGGACATGCCGCACTGGTTACGGCTGTTGATCTTCTTGCAAGTCCTCTTGGGCCAGTAGTCACCACCCACCCAGCACTCATCGGAAGGCTTGCTCTGGCACCCGTTGCGGAAGGAGTTATCACAGCACTCCTGCTCGTTGGCGTACACACCAGACCCCCACCCACATGCGTGGTCGTCCTTGACGCACTCCCTGACACCGTACCACGAGTTTGCCCTCCAGCACTCCGGGGAGCCAGTGTTGCCCGCGCACACACCGTTGGTGCACTTGTCACCCCATGTGGTGGCGTCACCGTCGTCGCACCAGCTGCCCTTCGACTTCTCGGGGTTGGTACACATGCCCGTCTGGGGTTCGCACACGCCGACCTCGTGGCACTCGCTCTTAGCCTGGCACATCACACCAAGGCACCTGTTCTCGGGGACCCAGCATGAGACGCCTGACGCACCATCAGTGCTAACTACGGGTGCCACACCCTGGTTGTTCTCCTTGGTGTTGTCCCAGTTGCCTCTGGGGAGGGGGATGCCAGCGGGCACGATGAGGGTGCACTTCTTGGTCGCCTCAGCGTACTCCACTCCGCTGACAGCGTGGTTGTTGTCACGTGCAATCTGGATGCACTCCGCCTTGCTCCTCACAGTCTTGGTCGCCTTGTTGAACTGCTCACCAGCAGCGTCAAGGCAGTTGCCCTCGCCAAGCTTCGTGAACCCAGGGCACTTCGTGTTGGTAGGGCAGGGCTCGGGGTCGTTGTTGGTGCATCCGGGGAGGAGGGGGTAAGTGCCGCACTCGGTGTATTTCCACCTGCGCGAGGCGCACTTGAGGACGTGGTCATTAGCAACAATCTTAAACTTACCACGGCATCCCTTCTTCACGAACAGCTTGCCCTCAGGGGTGAAGCCGTATGTCTTTCCAAACACGCACTTTGTCCTGCTCCACTGCTTGATGAGCTTAATTTCACAGTTGGTGCCACTGGTGCACTTCCCGTTCATGCAGGCGTCGTCCTGAGTGCTGTCGTCACCGTCATCGCAGGCAACGCCATCTGCCTTGTTCTTGAACATGCAGTTGCCGGTCATGGGTTCGCACGAGCCCTGGGTCTCAACACACTGCTCGGGGGGGTTCTTCACGCAGGTGCTGGCCACGCACTTGTCGTCACCCTTGCACACACCAGCGGTGCACTTGTCATCGACAGTGTGGTCGTCGGCATCGTCACACGGGATACCGTCCTGCTTGTTAACAGTGTCGCACATGCCGGTCATCGGGTTGCACTGGCTGTCTGTGCACTTGCCGCCGAACGAGCTGCAGTCGGTGTGGGCACACTTGTTCTCACCTGCGCACATGCCGTTCGTGCACACGTCGTCCACAGTCTGCGGGATTTTGTCGTCACATGGAGTGCCGTCGGGTTTGTTTGTGTATGAGCAGACACCAGTGGCAGAGTCGCAGGAGGGCATATCAGTGGCACACTGGTCAGGAACGCACGTCTTGTTGGCGCAGAGGTCAGGAACCTTACATTCCACTGTCGCACCGACTTTAACGCATTTGGTGTCCTGACCAGGACCGCATGCAGCACCCACAGTCATGTAAGTGTAGCCACAAGTGGCGGCCATGCCAGCAGTCTGGGAGATGCAGAATGCAGACTTCTGGCACGTTGCGGGGTCCACCGTGCAGGTCACAGAGCCGCAACCAGTGTCAGTGCCGACGCACGCACCAGACACACACTTGTCATCAACTGTGTCCTTTTCCCCGTCGTCACACATCGTATCGTCGGCCTTGTTCGTCTCCTCGCACTTGCCAGTAGCAGGGTTGCAGGTAGATGTTGCAACGCACTCGCTCGTCTTGCAGTCAGAGGTTGCGCACAAGTCCACACCTACACACATTCCATTGCTGTCGCAGGTATCGTGCTGTGTCTTGTCGTCACCATCGTTGCACATGGTGCCCACAGGCTGCTTGGGGTGCGTGCAGTCACCAGTGAGAGGGTTGCAGATACCAGCAAGGTGGCAGGCATCAGGGGCAGTGCAAGGGGCTTTGTTTGCGCACAGGTCAGCACCCAAGCAGACACCATTGACGCACTTGTCGTTCTGGGTAGCAGCGTTGTTGTCATCACATGCTGTGTCGTCAGCCTTGTTGTTCGGGATGCACTGCCCAGTCATGGGGTCGCACATACCATCATTGGCACAGGCGGGGTCAGTGGGGGCACACGTTACACCGAGACACTTGGAGGTGCCACTGCACACACCAGCAGTGCAGACGTCGTTGGTGGTGGTGGCATCGCCGTCATCACACATAGCGCCGTCGGCAACGTTGAGGTACTCGCAATCGCCAGTAGCTGGGTTGCAAGTGCCAGGCTGCTTGCACGCGGCAGGGGCGTCACAAGCAGGTTTGCCAATGCACTTGTCGCAAGTTGTGTTCACAGGGTTGATGTTCTCCGTAGAGGTGCCAGTGATGTCAGCGAACTGGCAGTACACGAAGGTCATGTGGCCCTGGTTGGTGGTGCCAGCCCTGCACTGAGCACAGGCCATCTTAGTGGCGCCATTCCATACAACGTTCTCGAAACCCTGGCCCGAAGCCGAGTTGTACCACTCAGTCGCTGCGGTGGCGGGGTTCCACACAGGGGGTGGGTTGTACTGGAAAGTGGTTACCCAAACGTTGTACGCGTTCTGCCCCTTCTTGGTCGCCTGGCTGGTGCACTGGGGTGTCCCGCTGCTGGAGTCGACGATCCAGCTCTTAATATCAGCTGCAAGAGTGTCGTCCCACACCAACGGGTTGCACGTCCCGTGCCAGCTGCGCCTCAAGTTGACCTCAGTAATTATGTTCGACTTGGCCTCTGTGGACAAGTCTTCCGCAGCAGGTGTAATGGGGTCCATGCAGGCCACCAAAGTGGCACCTGCAAGGAAGGTTACCTTGGATAACATTTTTCTTTTTTGTGTCCCTGTTTTTTTTTTTTTCTTCGCCTTCTTTGTTGTGGGACAGGTTAATAAAAAGAAAATAAAACGACACTTTATGCTGGTTAGTTGTTACTACTCTTGCTTCTTTGCTTTCCTCTTCAAAACCTCCTCTTCCACCTCAAGCATGCGATGGTCCACGAAGTCGTGGACAAGGAAGTACAGAGGGATGCTGACTGTGGGGATCAGGAAGTGGAAAGGCACCAGGAAGAGCCTTACAAGGAAGCTCGTGGTACCCCCAAACAGAGTGAACAGCGAGACGGCGACACAGAAGGAACCAAGCTGGGCGGCGAAGGCAAGGTAGACACGCGGAAGGCCCTTGGTTTGGAGAAAAAGGCGGGTGGCGCTCTCTGTGAAATCCTTGGAGGAAGTGAAATCCAGTTTGCGGACAAAAAAGGCGTTCCCCATGCGTGTGTGCCAAGCCACGACAATGCCAAGTATTGCCCAGAACAGCAGCAGGGTTCTCACCTTGCTTGGGTCCAGTGTTATCTTCTGAATTTTCGCGTTTGCTGCGAGCAGCACAACGGGCACTGTTAGGTACACCACAGGCGCGTACATGCAAGCAGATGCCATGTCTCTCTTCGACCCCTTAATAATTGCCCTCCCTGCGACCAAGACGAACATCACCAGACCCAGGAAGACCCAATGATTCACAGCAGGTATTTCCCCAGTGTGGATTTGCACCTCACCCTCTTTCTTCTGCATCAGTTGCGGTGGCGGGGTGGCACTGCTGCTCTTCTTGCTCCCCTTGGGTTGCACCTTCGCAGGCACTTTTCCACGCTTTACCGTCTCCTGCTGCTGCTCCGCATATTGGTACTCCAAACTGGTCATGGGGTACAAATAGTTGCAGAGGCCGAGTCCAATGAAACCATTTGTGAGGTACGAAGCGCCGATGTAAGCAGAGGCACCCCTCCGCTTGTAAAACAGCAGCGACATAAGAAAGAAGCCGAAACAGTTCAAGAAAAAGTACTCTGCCAACACGGCTCTGCTAATAGTGTGCAGCGCCATCTTCTGCAAAAGGGTAGCAGGCAGCACAACTATCATCTCTGCTACGTTCACCTCTCCTGTCATCCCTGCGGATTCCTTCATCAGTTCGTCACGCAAGATCGTTCCCCAGAAGTATGTCCCCAGCACCATGGGGATGATGAACACCTTCCTCCAACCGCTAGGCGACGCGGACATCTTGGCAGCCTAGAAGAACCACGTTACTTAAAAGGTACGTCTAACAAAAGCAAGCTAACAATAAAAAAGTGGAAGGTGAACAATCTAGCAAGGAAACAACTCTAAAGAAAGAAAGGGTTAAGGGGTCTAACAAGGTGAATAACAAATAGAAAGTAAAAAATTATCAACGGGGAGGGGTTCTTCCATAGGTACATGGTACAGTCTATACGGCAGCGTACACAGCCTGCGGGATGTCAGCGTAGAGAGGGTACGCTGTGCTCTGGCTCGACCAGTTCCAAGTATCTTGGCTGTATTGTTGCTGCTGCTGCTGCTGGTGTATTTGTGCATATTGTTTTGGCTTCCGTGGTGCCGGTCCACGTGAGGGGCTTGTGCTCACGCGCTTCGGTCTCAACAGCTCCTTGTCATCCCTATCCGCGTCGAAGATCAACTCTTTCCCACGCTGCGGCGAAGGGGACACGGGCCTCGTGGCGGTTACACTGGGTGACCAACGGGGGGACTCCTGCTGCCTAGTTTGCGAAAGTGCAGCGGCCTCCATTTGAAGCTGCTTGGCTTGAATCAAAAAATCCTTCTGAACCAGTACGGGTGAAGTGATCCCCCTCTCCGGTGTGTGCGGCAGAACAGGCTCCTCGTTGGCCACCGGCGACGCAGATCGCGAGCTGCGAGAGTTTGCAGCAGCACGTGTCTCGCTGAACCCGCGCAGCCCTGTTCCCAAAAGGGAGGCGACATCGACGCCTGTGGTGGCCGCCTTGCCAACAGAGGGCACCGTGCGGAGGGCCTTGTTGATGGCCGCATCAACTGGAATAGGTCCAAACGTAAGACGGATGGCCTCTAGGAGGTCAAGCAAGAGCTCAGAAGCGGAGATGGCGGCCTTCATGCTAGTGTCCTTTGCTTGCAGCGACTGTTGAATGTTAGCAACCCACCTGGCATTGAGCTCTGCCTTAGCTGCACGTTGCCTGTATGCAGCAAGGGCATCAGCAGCCTCGGCTTGCGATGTCTTCCATTCATCTCTTTCGGAAGCTAGAATGACACGCTCTCTCTCCAAGGCCTTGCGAAGTGCAGCACTCTCCTCCTGGTCCCTCATGAGCGTCTGCTTCAGATACGCCATTTCAGCTTCTCGTTGCTCAGTGTTGGTCTCGTCTTCCTCTCTGCGTTGCTGGAGGTCTTGTTGCAAGGTGTTTATGAGGACGGCGGAGCTTGCGGCTTTTTCTTCAGCGATGGTGAGCTCTTCTCGCAGCTTTTGTATCTCGGCCTGTGCTTGTCCTCGGACCTCGTGCAACACCTGCTGCTTTACCTTCTCAGGGTTGATCTGTTCCATTAGAACCTCCTCGCGCTCTTTGGCCACAGCCCGCACTTTTTTCAACTCTTCGATGTGCTCCTTTTTCATCATGTTGAGCGCGTCTGTCATGTCATCAATCCTCTTCTCGTAATGGCACTCCATGTCGGCAGCGTAGCTCTTCAGCTCCCGTATCTTCATGAGAGCATCCTTCAGCGTGATGGGTTCCATTGCCTGTGGTGCTATGCATGGAGAACACAATACAACAAAATTTAAAAATAAGGAATGTACAAAACAATAGAACTGAACACCAGCAAGTACAAAAAAAAAGGGGGGGGGCGTGTATTACATTAAAAAGCACGGCGCATAGATCTGTGGGCTGGGGCCCTGTCACCCATGACCCCGAAGGGAGGTGAGCTCGTTGTGTTATGGCCCCCATGCATCTTGATGCCCCTGTCGCCATACTCGTTCTTTCGTTCCATGCCCGACGGAGGTGTGTTGTTGATGACGGACTCGTTCGTCGGTTTGCAAATAGCGCAGAAATCCTTGAAGGTAACCTGTCCCACCTCGCATCCCAAGAGCTGCCCCACTTCGTGCGGCTTGAGCGTGACACGCAGCTCGCTAGCCACCGAAGCGCAGAACTTGTTCGTGTCAAGTGCCTGCCTCCCTTGGCAGATATGTCTCCAAGCGTTTTGCATCTCACCCTTGCTGCCATGCCCCCCGTAGAGCGCTACCTTGTCCATGATGTTCTTCCTGAGGGCGGGTAGGTTGTCGGAGGAAAGAGGTGGTGCCTCAAGCCGCTCGGGCGAAGCTGGGCGGACACCAAACGATGATGGCGCAGCAGGGCGGCCCTTGCGTTTCATGGAAGCCTCAACGCTCTCCTCAGGCTGGCATGAGTCGGGCTGCTTGTCGGTGAACATCAACCCGCCAACTGACGACTTGAACGTTTTGCTACTGCGAGCGGCGCACTTCTCTTCTTCGCAGGGCAAGTACTGCTCGCTTCCCAGCGGCACCTTACTCCTCATCTGTTCCCTAAGACCAGGGCCGAGACCATGTCCGTGTGTCGACATGTGATCAGCACGCTCGGCGAGCCTTTTCCCTGTCGCTTCCGTAACCTTCAGCCCGTTGGTTCTCTGTGGCGGCGGTGACAAGTCGGTGTCCAGCTGGCTCTGCTGTACAGACAAAGCCTTCTTCCCCACATGCAGCGTGGCAGCGTGCCCGTTCGGCTGCATGCTGCCTTGGGACGTAGCAATGTTGTCCTCCTTGCACGGGTGCATACCATGGCCCGCCTTTTTGTTTGGGATCACAGGGTGTTGCCAGGTACCAGCGAGGCCCTCGTTGCCTTCTTTCCAAACATGTTTCTTTGACGCGGGAGGTCCAGTGTGGCGCACACCACGTTCCTTGTCCGGGTTAGGGTAGCCGCCCCTGTGCCCCCACCAGTCACCGACAGAAGACTGCATATGAGGTGACGTATCGTGAACCTTTTTGTACCTCTGGGGATCCATCTGCTTGTGGATGCCACCTGTAAGGAGCGTGAGCCCGTCATCACGTTTCGTGCCACTTGGCACAACGGGGGTCATGCCGTAATCCATCCCGTTGGGAAGACAGCATGACGTAGAGCGGACTTCGGTGTTCACCATGCGGCGCCCTTCTGGTGCTGGGAGCATGTCGCCTTCGCCGTTGGCCAGCATTACTACACTGCTTCCCGCTTTGCCGTCGTAGAACTCTCGATGCCTTGAGGAGGAACGGCGCTGGGATTTGGGCGATGCAGAGTACAAAGTCATGTTCTCCTGCCTCTCTTGATGAGGAGTCATCGTCATCGGCGTAGAGGGCGTCATAGGTGTCCCAGGCACGCCACGTTCCTCCACAACAAATGTGGCTTCTTCGAAGTTCAGCCCTAAGTTTCTCAGTACGCTCCTGTTCTTCAGCGGCAGTTCATCGCCGTCTACCCTAAGCTGCACCTCAGGGATACTCGGCATCCTGTCCCTGGAGAACAGCATCGGCAAGATGTCATGGAACACCTCCGCCACTACTGCATCAAGGCCCACGGACACTACCACTGCGTCATCGTTCTCTTGGTAGGCGGTCCTCACAAATATTTTTAGCGACATGTGGAAATCACCTTTATTGATTTATGTAAAGGCAAAACAGAAAAAATGTACTCCTCTGCAATAGGCGCAGCTGGGAATCAAACATAGACCAGAAACAGTTTTTTGTCTTTTTTTTTTTTTTTTTTTTTTTCGTCTATTCTCCTTTTTTTTTTCTTCTTTTTTTTTTAACTTTGGTTGGAAAGAATGAAAGACTACAACAAATCGCGGCACATGCCTACTCAAGGGTTTCGTCTTCCAACATGCGTTGATCGATCTGTGTGTGCAGTGGTTTGTTTGTGCCGTCCCTTTCTTTACAATACCTCGTAACTCTTCAACTTTGCTCCTTTTTTCTTGCTCACTGTTTTGCGTCCTCTGTGCATGTACGCCCATGCAAAGACAATGCATAGAAGCACCATAAAAACAATGAGAAGAATGATAAGCCAGCCAATGCAGTCACCGTTGACGAGGAACGAACCGCATGAATCCTGTGTGTAAACAAATGTGGAATAATAGTGTGTACAAACCGTTTCGCCGCCCGTGGGCACGGGAGGGGACATGGTTGTATTGTTGCAGTCGCCACCGGGGCAGTACGTGGTGCACTCCGGTGGGGCGTAATCTTCGTCACACACGCACTCGTAACTAACTGTGCATGTAGAGTGCACGGGGCACTGAGCACACCCCGATGAAGGGATCGTGATGCGAATAGTGACAGTAGCTGTCTGCTTGAACACATCTGTTGCCTCTGCCTCTAACGTAAACACCTGCTCTTGCTCCACGAGCTTCACTCTTGTCGGATCGGCCACAGACACAGACGCCCCGTGCTGCGGGTTAGCTACGAGCGTGAACCTGCCTTGCTCTCCACCACTCAGGAGCTTCCAATCAGCAATCAGCCCGCATCCACCCTCTGCCTCCACAGTTCCAAATATGGTCCCCACCTGCAGTCCTCTGTACCATGCGACGTCGGTGCTGTGCTCCTCGTTCCACAATAGAGAAAAGCCTGACAACTGACTGGTGGGCGGGGGGAGTGAGAACGTCACTGTGGCCGGGGTACTATCCCGGTCGGGAGAAACTCGCACGGCGTACGTGAAGGTGTCCGTGACGGAGGCTGTGTCTGGTGCTTGGTAAGTGAGTGCGCCATTCGGCATCAAGGTAACCATGCCACCTTCGGTCGTCTCTATGTCCTGATTGGTGCGCACCTCAGTGCCGTTAACCAGTATGACGAGCTTGTCAAGGTCAGGGCTGTAGTCGTTGACCAGCAGGCCTTCGTGGGTCGGGACGTTCAGTGTCTCAAAACCCTGCTGGTTAGCTGTTCTGGAAACAGTGTAAATATCATTGCCCGCGTGGGGGGCGCTTCCCGCTGCAGTGGCGTTCACATTGAAGATCTTCACGTTTCCGTAGCGCACCCCGTTTTGCGAATAGTTATAAAAGGCCATTTTGCCCTTTTTCCAGGACTTGCACTTCTTCTTGTCCTCGGGGTTAGTCAGCTTGTCATCGCACCACTTGAAGAGCTCTGCCTTGGTGATGGACACCTTGCGTTGCCCGTCGACATTGACGTAGAAGACTTCTTCTGTGAAGAGAACCGAAAATGTGTAGACTTGATTGGGTTCCCAGCCGCCTGTGATGTCCGTGGCGGGTAGGGGAGTAAAGCAGCCGAGCTTAGAGGTAATGGTGGGGTCAGGGTTACGGGAGAAGAAGCAGGTCCCCTCAGTGCCTCTGCCGTGCCCGCCGTCGGAGTAATCAAAATCAACGACACCGTCGAGGCGCTGGATGGTGGCAGAGTCGTGTGGGGAGAACATCCCTCCGTGGCCACCCCACGAGAACAACAGGTTATCAAACACCGAGAGGTTTCCCGGCATTGGGGCATGGTAGCCCATCGCTATCCCTATCATGTCGTCGTCGTCGATTTCCGTCAGCACTGCAATCGTCCCCGACAGCACCACATTGATGAGGTCGTCCTTATCAGACACATAAAAACCAGGGTAAGGGGAGTTGATGTATTGAGTCACCGTGCGCCCGCCCTCTGTCACTTCCCACCGAGGTGACTTCCCCGCAGACACCCACCCAAACATATCCAGCCAGCTCACTGCATCGTAGTTCTGGCAGACCCGGCATTCAGCACTCGGCAGCAGCAGCAGCAGTAGGATAGTCAGCGCAGCACGCATCGTGCATGCAGACCCTACCCTGCCTTTTGTGTTTGAAATTAAAGGGGGACAGGGCAAAAAGAAAAAAAAAGGTAGCCGGGGGGGAAAATGAAATAACTAACGTATAATAGATGTGTAAATGGTAGTCGCTCTACTCCGCGTAGCACCTCCAAAGTGCTTGTATTTTCAGCGCTGCTGCTGTGTCGCGTTTGAAGCAAGCCTTCCTCAGCGTTGCTGTGTACCGCCTGTCTTCGAGGCCCCGCCACAGTGCTTGGATCTTGGACGCCACGAGGTCGTCGCGTGCGGTCTTCAGGCGGAAGAACAACCTCTTGCACAGGTGGCCTCTGAAAGCAGATTGAATCGCAACACAGGCGCCCACAACTTCCTGGTGCGCAACGAGGATGTCTCTGTTCTTGCACCTCTCGGCCATGACATCGTGCACCCACATGCGACACATGTGCCCCCTCCATACAGCTTGGATTCTCACTACTATCTCAACTTTCTCCTTAAAGAGCATCTTCTTCCTCCACACGCCCCTCTGCCCTGCTATCACCGCTTTGGCTATGACCCTCCTACAGTACTCTGCCCAACACCTTTGTATCATGTGGGCCGCGCGCGTCTTTCTTACATGCAGCCTCGCCAGCACAGTTCTGAAGACGCATTGTATCTTGTGTGTCGCCGTCTGGATCCTTCTGAACCTTTCCATCCGCACTCTGGAAATGAATTTCCTCAAGAACGGTTGCAGAAATCTTGCCCTCTCCTCCCTCTGCGATGCAAGGAAGGCTGCCATGTCCGCCTTCTTCCTCTTGATCATCTCCAAGATCGCGTCGCGGTACCTGCCGCGTCTCCAATATATCTGGATCAGCAGAGCTGCCCTGTGCGTTTCGATGTCCCGCGAGCGCTGCACGAAGTTGCGCAAAGCTGCACACTGCTCAGCCGAAAGTCGCGCTGCTCTTTTTTTGCTGCTGTACATCCGCCACGCCAGCTGAATGATGATCGACGCTTTGCGCTCCTTGCGTTTCCTTACAAGCACGTGCTTTGCATGGTGGCACCTCCACGTCTGCTGTATAGAACACGCAGCTATGTAATTCAAGAGGCGAATCACCGCTTCCTTCCTGCCTAAGCAGCCCCGCCAGTGCTTCTGGATCTGCATTGATGCTTTGTGTTGGACCTTCAAGCGCCGTAGCTCCTGTCTCGCAATGAGGCATTTGAAGTTCCGTTGTATCAGCAATGTGCTGGCAAGGACACGCTTTCTCCATGCGACTTCTTTCACAGCAAGGAACCTCCGTGTGTTGCGCTGGATGAGTTGCATGGCGCGGTGGCGTACAAGTAGTATCCTCAATTTGATGATGACCAGTGTCTTCCTCCAGAATCTCTGCATGATGATAGTTGCCCGCATCTCCCTTGCGAGCCGTCGCACAAGTCGTATGGCCATCACCCTCCTCCAGTTGCATTGGATGCACCGTGCTGCCGAGAACCTCTCGTAGCTTGCGACAAACTTTATCCGCACCAACACACCACGGATCCATTTCTGGATCACAATACTCGCGCCACGCTCCCTCCGCAGCTGCAACAGCATCCTTGCAGCTAGACTTCTTTTGTAGAACTGCTGTATTCTCGTTGCCGCTTTGCGCTCCATGACCCTTCTCTTCAGTATCCTATGTGCTTTCCACACGATAAAAATTGACCGAAGCACGCGCCACGTCCGCTGTTTCCTCGTGCTCAGCAGGATGCTGGGGTATCTCAGTCTCTCCTTGCTCCCCGCCTCCACCTCGGAGTCCAACACCAAAAGCTTATCCAATTGCGTGATTGAATCAGCCTTGTCTTTCCTACACGTGCCCCACGCTGTTTGAAAGCACTCGTCGTTGTCTTTGTTGGAGGTTTTCACCTTCACTTGGAAGGCGGTGCAGTTTCTATAGTACTCGTCGCTGGATATCTCCGATGAAGGAAGCGGCGAGGCAAGACGGGAGTAAAAGAGTTGAGTTTCGTACAGCCTACTAGCAACTTGGGGCGTGTACGGCGGGGGGTCGGTGGTGAGGAGGAGGGGGTTGTCACGAGGGTCAATAGTGAGGAAGGAACGCAGGGGTGATGTCTCAAGGAAGGCAAGGTCGGTGCGCATGGCTTGCAGGTAGTTGGTGCCTTGGTAGTGGAAGACCTGCGGACGGCTGCCCATCTCGGACTGCCAGTCTGAGAGCGCGTTCACAACAGCTTCAGTCGCTTCACCTATGCGAGTGAGATGCTTCTCAAGCTCACGCTTGACCACAGATGCACGGTAGAAGCGCCTATGCTTGCTGAATGCATCGGAGAAGTCACGCAGATCGGTGATCAACTGCTCCCGTAGCTTTATCGCGCGGAGGGAGATTGCTGTTTTTGTCTTATGCCCCGCAAGGACTGAGATCTCGCTGTCAAGAAGCCTGCTTTGATAGTAGTGCGACTCAGAACCCGCAGTGCCTTTTGAATGGTATGCTCGAAAGCTGCGCATGAAGTCGCTTTGGTTTTCTTGAGGAACATCAAGGAACTCCCAGAGCTCTTCTAAGTACTCCAAACGGCGTTTAACAGTGATCTCTGTTCGCTCATCGTTGGAGACCTTGCTGGGCCGTGCCGACCAGTACTGACTGCAAAGGTTTTCAGGGGTCTTGGGGTAGTGTGTTCTGTTCTTGTCTTGGTACTTAACGAACGAGCTCAACGACATTAAACTGGGGTCTTCTGTCGTGTATGGTACGGGCCCCTCGGGTGTTGTTGCTGCGTGTTCCATCGCCTCTGCACGCAGCTTCCGCTTTGCGCAATCACGCTTCCCTTTCAATTTTGAACTCGGCAGGTAAATACGCCTTCCTGCAGGCAGCTTCTTACACCATTTCTTTAGTTCATCGTTCCGGTGCATTGCATGACGCAATGGATACTAGGTGGCAATGCGTGAAAGACTATTTTTCAAAAATAAAAAAGAATAGGGAATGGGTGGGTGGGGGGAATATATATTCGGGGTTTAAAAAAAAAAGAGAGCGGCAAGGCGTGTTTTTTTTTTTCTTTTTTTTTTTTCCTTTCTTTTTTTATTTTGTGTTTTTTCTCTCTCTCCTCTTTATTTATATTTTCATATTTTGAAACAATAAAAAAAGAGGATCGAAAAAAAAAGGGGGGGGAAAAAAAAAACACTGGTAAGGGGTGAGGAGAGGGGGAGGAACACAATTACAGTCACAACAAATATTAGGGGACAGAGATAAATACTGTGCACTTCTTCTTCTTTTTTTTATTGGGGGAACATGGGATAGTCATGAACAAAGGTCTTAAAACCTTTACTCTTATAAGACAGGAGCATATTTTTTTTTTTCTTTTGCACAGCTGGGGAAAAAAAAAAGAAACTAAGGGAAAGGGGACATAATGGAAGCAGCAGAGGGTGAGATCCTGGTGGTAATAGCCAGTGCAACAATCTTGAGCCTCGTGCGTATGGTTTTTTTTTTTTTTTTTTTTTTTTCTCCTTTTTTTTTCTTATGAAACGGTTAATATACTCTCTTTGGGGGGAATGAAGGGCTTACAAACAATTTAAATACCCTCGCACCGAAGCACATGCCTCGCTGAAGGACACTTTTTTTTTTCCTCATTTCTCTATTTCATTTTCAAATAATGTGATTCTTATTTCAATTCATGGCCAACCTCACATCTACAAGTACCCGTACCTGGGGCTGTAGGGGCGGTAGTACAAGGCGCTGTCCCTTGCTGCCTGGCGCGAGGCGTACTCAGCATCAAGCCTGGCACGCTCGGCGTTGTAAGTGCTGTAGTACCCACGGATCTCAGACTCACGCTTGGCACGCGAAGTAGCAAGCTCAGCCTCAGCAAGTGCCGTGGAGTAGTAGGTCGAGTCCAGGTACGAGCCACGGGGCCTGTAGTACAAGCTGTCCACCACAGAGGGGTACTGCGCGGCGAAACGCACCCAGTCATCGTAGCTGTGATGTGTTTGGTTGGCTATTGTACTTTATTTTTAACTAATCACGATACCTCATGGTGCCGGTGCGGGAGTAGTAGTCACCGATGTAGGCAGATGTGTACGGGATGTCGTACTTGCCGAAGTAGTTGCGGAGGCTGTCGTAGGTGATGTACCTCTGTGGGGTGTTATATTTTGAGTTGCTTTGCTGCCATACGTTGCGGTCAGTGTCAATGTTGTAGAATACGCTGCGCAACTTCTCTGATGCAACAGGGTCGCGAATACCAGCCTCAGTCACGGCACGGGCACGGGCGGGCGATCCCAACCAGGACTCAGGGGAGTACTTGGCAGGGGGGATGGAACCAGGGGCTTCGCTGTGGCTCAACGACTCGGGCTGGAAGCACCACACCTGTTGGTTAAAGGTTGCAGATTTTTATCGTGTACAGCAGACAAACCTGGCCACCATTGCGGAGCTGGGTGGAGCTGTAGAGGTCGACCCACCTCAGCAGCACATCATCGTACACCTGCATGGTCTGCACCTTGAAGGCCACATCAGGGACACCAGCAGGGCGGCGCAGGCGCTGCTCCTTGTCGAAGTGGGCCTCGCTGGCAATGATGAGCTCAGACATGGTGGGGGTACCAGGGAACTCGAGTCTGGTGTTCTGCTTCAAACCGAAGAGGTCAGTGCCAACATCAAGGAAGAATGCCATTTTCGTGGAGTTAGGAAGGTAGTCACCTAAATCAGACAGCTAAGCTAGTAAATAGGCAAAGCAAGCAAGTAAAGCACATCCCAGACTTTATATTAGAGAAGTTTGAGAGTGAACAACTAGAGAGGAACGGGGGGGAGGTGAGGGTTACAACAAGTAAAAAAAAAGGGGAGGGGAGGGGAAACCAACAGCTAAGCCAATTGTAAAACTAAAAGAAAACTACGAACGTATCCAGCTTACAAGTACCCGTACCTGGGGCTGTAGGGGCGGTAGTACAAGGCGCTGTCCCTTGCTGCCTGGCGCGAGGCGTACTCAGCATCAAGCCTGGCACGCTCGGCGTTGTAAGTGCTGTAGTACCCACGGATCTCAGACTCACGCTTGGCACGCGAAGTAGCAAGCTCAGCCTCAGCAAGTGCCGTGGAGTAGTAGGTCGAGTCCAGGTACGAGCCACGGGGCCTGTAGTACAAGCTGTCCACCACAGAGGGGTACTGCGCGGCGAAACGCACCCAGTCATCGTAGCTGTGATGTGTTTGGTTGGCTATTGTACTTTATTTTTGACTAATCACGATACCTCATGGTGCCGGTGCGGGAGTAGTAGTCACCGATGTAGGCAGATGTGTACGGGATGTCGTACTTGCCGAAGTAGTTGCGGAGGCTGTCGTAGGTGATGTACCTCTGTGGGGTGTTATATTTTGAGTTGCTTTGCTGCCATACGTTGCGGTCAGTGTCAATGTTGTAGAATACGCTGCGCAACTTCTCTGATGCAACAGGGTCGCGAATACCAGCCTCAGTCACGGCACGGGCACGGGCGGGCGATCCCAACCAGGACTCAGGGGAGTACTTGGCAGGGGGGATGGAACCAGGGGCTTCGCTGTGGCTCAACGACTCGGGCTGGAAGCACCACACCTGTTGGTTAAAGGTTGCAGATTTTTATCGTGTACAGCAGACAAACCTGGCCACCATTGCGGAGCTGGGTGGAGCTGTAGAGGTCGACCCACCTCAGCAGCACATCATCGTACACCTGCATGGTCTGCACCTTGAAGGCCACATCAGGGACACCAGCAGGGCGGCGCAGGCGCTGCTCCTTGTCGAAGTGGGCCTCGCTGGCAATGATGAGCTCAGACATGGTGGGGGTACCAGGGAACTCGAGTCTGGTGTTCTGCTTCAAACCGAAGAGGTCAGTGCCAACATCAAGGAAGAATGCCATTTTGGTAGGAGTGTATAACTAGAGCTGAAAGTAGCAAGAAAACAGCAGGAAACTAATGAATAAAAAAGCCAACTGGAAGCAAAACACAGAACATAGAGAAGGAGGGAACAGGTACAACGAGTAGGGTAAATACAAACTACAACTAGAAAGAGTGGAATGACTCAAGGCGAGTTCTGTTTAGCCATCAAGGCTGCGACACGGAGGCCTTCGTTGTAACCCGCGCTGTACTCTTGGCTGGTGGCGCGGTGGGGGGTTTCTGAGGTGTGTCTCTGAGGGACGGGATAAGATGGAGGGGGGGAGTTTCCAGGGGACGAAAGGATCTCCTGGCGATAAGCGCCGGCAGCGAACATTTGATCAACATCAACGGGCGGGGGGGCCTGCTCTGCCGTGGGCCCAAGCTTGTTACCCGTTAACCCGCTCTGTCTCTTTAGTGCCACCCACTCGGCAACGCCCTCGTACCCGTCACCTGGGGCGTAGCCTCTCTCGAGGTGCATTTCCAGCTCAGAAAGCAAACCGGTCCTACCTGAGGCAGATTTAACCTCGAGGCCCCTCCTACTGGGGTCAACTAGGTGAGAGAGGCCTTGGTACCAGACTTTGAAATCCTCAGGGTGCACGGCTTCCAGATCGAGTGTTCTTCCCCGGCTTTGCCTGTGACGGTATTTGTGTTTTCATTCCAGCTTGACATACAGACTAAGGCACATGTCAGGGTTAATCACAAACTCCTTGTTGTCACTGAAGGTTTTCGTGACGGGGCCCTTGTTGATGCCCAGCATGTCGGTGATGCTCATGGACGCGTACCAGTCTCTGTGGTGTGTGCACTTCATCCCCTTCACACACCTATCACCAATGTCCTTCCAAACGATAGCATCTTTTGAGGGGTCCGTCTGGTTGATCAGGAGCTGCACATGCACCCTTGCAGGCCTCGCGTGCTGCCTGTAATGGTATTTCCAGAATTCGCCACCTTGAGTTGACATCAACTGTGTTTGTCATAATATTGCTTGTCGGGCATACCCTTAAGGCGCTGGACGGTGTCATGTCGTGTGTCATGTTGTGGTGTGTTGGTATAGGTTTATATGTGTCCTCCACTGCAGGGCTTACACTCGTATCAAGATACGAAAAGGGTTATTTAGTATAAAGAAAAATAGAAAACAAATTTCCTTCGGCAAGGGACACTCTGTGTGATCTCACCCCAGCTGCACCATCCTGTTGATGTCGCACGAGCTGATTTGCTCCGTTGCATTGTTCTTAACAAAAGCACCGTCCATCGAAGGGCCGTGGTACATGCCTGCGTTGTGGTAAAAAAAAAAAAGAGGGAAAAAAATAGTAAGAAAAAAAGCATCATACCAATAAAGGCTTTAACAGGCGGTTCACCAGGCTTGTTCACGATAGCCACCTTAGAGCCTTCCTCAATGTCGATCTGGGTGATATTATTTTGCTGCTTTCCCTGCATACCTTGACAGCAAGCTTCGCACAAGGTACTTCCCTGTCTGTGGAGGAAGAGAGCACCTTCACCACAATGCTGTCAAGGTCAATGTGCGACGGTCGAAGGATAAGAACCTCCTCACCATCGAGAGCTCCGCCGTCCTGTAGAGTTATTAATATTTGTATTTCCCGGCACCGGCTCACACCTTGATTATGCCGATGGCTCTTGGTATCATCCACCATTCACCATTGTCTATGGGCAGTGGTTCTGCTGCTGATGTGATAGGCACGAGGCCGATTGCTGAGCTAACGGTGGATACGACCTCAGACTTGACACCGCCCAGCCTCCTGCTCGGTCTCTTCCTCCCACTAGATGACGCAACAGATGACCCTCTCTCGCCCAGAACACGTGAGGAGGCTGTCGACGAGGCTCGCGACTGTAAATCACTGAACGCAGAGTATGCTGACGCCCACTCAGCCTCTGTACCAACATCGCTAGCCGTGTCATCAAGATTCGCCTGCGCAAACTGTCCCGGAGCTGGCATGACGTCGGTGGCCTTCTTCGCCTGCTTCGGGCGCGACAGCACTTGTTGCTCTGTTGCTAAGGAGTCCTCGAAACCGATCTCTTTGATGTGCTCCAGCGGCACTGTCACGTTCAGCTCTCCCGTGTGCAGCTCAACCCTTGCCGTCACACCGTGCACACCAGTGATGATGCCCAGATAACTCTTGTGGTAACCTGCGATAATACGCACCCTTTTCCCCACAAAGGTTGCAGTGTCGCGCGTTCTCTTCTCCCTTTGCTTCTTTTTGTTTTTGTCTTCTTCCAGCTTCTTGGCGGCCTCTGCTGCTTTCCCGGTCTCGGGCACCATGTACTCCACCTCTTGCGGTCTCTTGTCACCGCCCACCTGCCACACATCCTGACGTGTCATCACGAAGAAACCCATGTTGAGCTTCACGTCGTGCGACTCCAGCCACACGGAGTCCATGTACACGTGCTTGATGACAGCCTGCTTGCCCTCCCAGAGGGACTTGTCGCTGATCACCTTCACCATATCGCCCTGCATGATCTCGTTCCCGAACCTGTCAAGCGCAGACTGCCTTTTTCCTTTGCGTGTGTTGGACTGCTGGGTGCTGCACAGCACCTCTTGTATCTCTGCGTGCGAAGCATCTATGTTCCTCCCAAGGTTGGTGAGGATGGTGAAATGCCTGTTCTCGATCTTTGTGATCATCCCAAAGTCCGATCCGCGCAACTTCACCAGTTCGAAGACCTCGAACTGCCCGTACTTAGGCACACCCCTGGAGACCTCGTCTGTCTCGATCACGTCCGACATGAAGACCGTGAACTCGTCACGCGAGCGTGAGGAGAAAATGCTCACCATGCCATCTCGCACCTTGACCACCATCCCCGACTCGCCCTTGTGCCCACCTGTCACTACTTTCACGTGTGTCCCCTCTGCGATGATCTTTTCGATGTTGTCCTTCGTGAAGGGAATCACCTCCCTAAGATGCACGTTGTTCGTAGGCTGCACGCTGTACTTGGTACCCGTTGCGTCCTGGAAGATCTCCCTTACCACACCCGTTGTGTTCTTCAACTCACCAGAGGTCACCCTCACGTTGTCCCCCACCTGCAAGTCTACCTGGCGGATCTCTTTCAGACGCAGGAAGTCCTGCTTTGTCGATGGCACCCTCCCAAGATCGAACCTAAGGTGCTCGTCGGTTGTCAAGTTCACGAGATGCTTGTCAGTGTTGATGGCGTTTTGCCGCACCACCTTCACCTCGTGCCCAGTGGTGGTGAAGGTCTTGCCAGCCACTCTGACAACCTTCTCGTTGCTTTTCGAGCTGTACTCTTCCAGAGACCCGTTGTAACTCTTGCCCACCTGTGTCTTTCCAAAGTACGTATCAGTGAAGAACCTCTGCATAGGCCTCGTCCTGCTCTTCAGCTTCTGCACCCTGAAGCCGCCCTCGTTTGTAGTCGTTGAGTCAGCATCAAAAAGCTTGTCGTAGTCAACTCTGGGGATCACGTGGAGGACATATGCCTGTTTCACGTCGTCGATTTCGATAATCCTGCACAGGTCCCCCTTGTGCAGCCCGTACCTAAACCTGCCCCATGACATGGGCTTCACGTCGGAGGTGGTGCGCGTGGCGGCCAAGGTGGAGGGCATCTCCGACACGGGGATGAGCTTGATCTTCCTCCACGCACCCTGCAGGCCGGAGATCACGTTCAGAACGTGCGCCTGCCGATGCGCCTCGATGTAGATGTACTCCGACAGGTGGTCGCGGCAGAAGACCGACTTGATCATCATATCAGTACCCTTGCTGGATCTGTGGAGGCATTTGTACATGATCTGTGTGCAGATGGTACGTGCGAAGCCTGATTTGACGCGCAGCATGAAGAGCTTCGGGTCCGAAATGGTCGGATAGAGGCCGAGGGCAGCACGGTCACGGTCTGCATTGTAGCCGGCCCAGTCGCCTGGTGTGGGTGCGCGGTAGGACTCGCTAGCAGTAGCTGCCGACTCGCTTTCATCATCCCTACCGACGTACTGCCCTATAACTTCATCGACGAAGTTCTCTCTGTAGTTTATGTGGGCGTCAGGGTGGAGCTGCTCATGTTCTTCATCTTCCTCCACCTCCTCTACCCCGTCCTCCCCTTCGCTCTCGTCTTCCTCACTCAAGTGGTCCGAAAGGTCATCCAATTTTATGGACTCCTCTGACTCATCGTCCCGTGGCATTTGAACCCTGTGTTGTGATTGTTGTCATTGGGGTTGCATTCTTTTTCAGGAAAAAAAAAGAGTCTCAACCATTAGTACTTTACAATTTCTTTCTTTCTTTTTTTTTTTTTTTTTGGATCGCCGACATATTAAAAAGAAAAAAAGGGAAAAAAAATACGGCGCACCGTTACAGAAAGGCGGGCGTAGAAAGCGTGAAGCACTGCTGAGGAGGAAGACAGATAGGTTTCGGTACTATTCATAACGTTTTTTTTCTTTTTCTTTTTTCTTCTTTTCTTTTTTTGTTTCGTTCGTTCGGTTCCTTCTTATTCTTTTATTCTCACTTTTTTTTTTTAAATAAAAGAGGGAAAACTGCAAAGAAGGGGGTGGGACTACCCAATCGTTTCAAGTAACGTGAGAACCACGACAGGCAAAGTACGATATAAAAAAAAAGTTACCTGGGGAAGTAATCCCCCACTTAAAAGAGAAATGAAAGGAGGAAGATTAAGCCAATACCTTTTTTTGCTTTTTCTTTTTGAAAACCCGAAATCCTCAAAGAAGCTAAAAAGAAAAGAGGAAAAAAAGGCACGAAAAAAAAGGGGGTACTGGGAAGATGGGGAAAGATGAAAGAGCGCAAGATTGAGATCACGACAGGATTTGGACCACAACCTTAGGTACGTTGGTAGCAGAGTGCCGCCTAAAAAAAATTCACTATGATAGGAACGAAGTGGTTAGCAACGGCCCGCCAAAAAACAATATGCAGAATTGTTCAATTGAATTTTACAGTTTACAGCCAGAGCTTCTGATTGCGGCACTTTTTGAAGGAAAGAAAGAAGAGGTTTTTTTTTTTTTTTTCTTTTTTTTTTTTCTCTTTTTTTTTTTTCTTTTTTTTTTTTATTTGGAAACATACTCAGTCTGAAGCATTGAGGGAGGTAGAGGGGGTGTTACGTGGGGAGGGAAGGCGGTGAAATAGATAAAAGAGAAACAAAAATGAGCATTAAAAAAAGAGAGAAAGGTAGAAAGAAATAGTGTTTTTTCTCTCCTCTCCCTCTTTTCCCATCTCATTTACCCCCATTTATCCTTTTTATTTTTTAGTTTTTATTTTTTCGTCGTTACAAGTAGAACCCCAGGCGCATCACTTCACTATTTGGTTTTTCCCCCCTACCCCTTGAAATTACTTCACCGTGGGGGGGGGGGGGGGGGGAATAACATCACAGAAGCCAGTGTGACGCCATTCTCTGATCTTTGCTGCCTCTCTTGTGCCAACAAAGAAATGCATAACAACGTAGTTAAAAGACGAAACGCGGGGTTTGCACTCTTACGCCAGATGCCACGTGAGGTGGCACTTGACCCTTGTATTTTATTTGGCACAAAAAGAAGAAAGAAAATGGGGCTTTGGTTGCAACACTGTTTGGCGTTAAGTGTGCAGCGTTGTGGAAAAAAAACATGAGAGGAAGTGGAAAAAAAAAAAAAAAAAAAAAAAAAAAAAAAAAAAAAAGAAAAAAAAACTAAGGAGTGTATTACACAAATAAGAAAATGCGTTGGCCTACCGCGTGAAGGCAAGGTGTCACGCGAAACCAGTGTGAATGTAACAACACAGACTTACAAAAGCGAGTTTCTGCGGTCCTGTGGCTCTGCGGTTGCAAGGCTCATGGACATATCTGCCATGGGAACCTCAACACTGAGCAAGGCAGGGGACTTCTCAACTGTCGCTGCCTCGCTCGAGGTCCTCAAGGCCCGGTACAGCCCTACCGCCTTGTCATACCCCTTGTCCCCTCCGCGCAGTAAGATGTAGAAAGCCAACCCAAACCCTATGCCCGGCGTGATGGAGGATGTGAAGGGCATCATGAGAATTGTGAGGAATGCAGGCAGTGCGTGTTTGAGGTCCTGCCATTCGATCTCGCCCACATGTGACATCATAAGGCACCCGATGAACACCAACGGCCCTGCAGACGCGCATAAAGGCACGTTCTGGAAGATTGGTGTCAAGACCACTGTGGTGAGGAACATGCACCCTGTTACAACGGACGCCAGCCCTGTGCGTGCGCCTTCCTTCACACCTGCAGCGCATTCCAAGAACACAATACACGGACTCGATCCAAGCGTCGCTCCTATGATGTTCATCAGCCCCACAGACAGGAACGTCAGTTGGCTGCTTCTACCGGGGAGGATGGAAATAGGCTTCACGCGCTCGGACTTGTCCGCGTCTGTCTCGTTCATCTTCAGTTCGTCCAGAAGTCTGTCCCGTGCCTCGTCCAGCCCGCTTACACCGTCTTCTTCGAGCTCGTCGAGTTTCCTGAGCTGCAGCTCCAACCTCTCCTTTGTGAATTGCTGTTCTACACTAGTCACTATTTCATCTGTCGGCGAGGGCGGCGTGACCAACAGCGTGTTCACGTCTTCTGCAGACAAGGACAGGGCACCGTTGTTTTTTTGAGCGTCGACGTTTTGCAGTATCCTTTCATTCACGAGGCGTGCCTGCTCCTCCTGCTCTGCCAAGATCTTCGGGAGGTCCAGCAGCTTCCCGATCCCGAACTGCACACCGCCGCAGTCGAAGATGGTGATGAGCAGGATGATGACGGCCTGTGGGATGTACTTGCCTGGGTTCGTGAACCAGGAAGCGAAGTGCACCTCGAAGAAGACGTGCTTCAAGGACGGGGCGGCCACAGGCGGTGCAGGGAACGAGCCGCCACCGATGTCGGCACTCCAGCAGATCCCAGTGCAGAACAGGATGCCCAGGAGAATGGAACCCTTGACACCCTTCATGAACAGCACTGTGGTAAGGATAAGGCTCAGCATGAAGAGGAGCTGCGCGTAGCCCGAGATGGGGCTCTGGCGCTCGTCCCAGGTGAAGGAGGGGAAGTCCTCTATTGTGACGTACTCGTCCTCTGACTTGGCGACAATACCCATCTCACGCATGCCGATGAAAGCTTGGTACGCCCCTATGCCCACCATGATACTTGTTTTGATGGTCTCGGGCATGGCAGCGATGGCGGGAGACACCAGCCCAGTTGCACTGAGGAGAACTAGCAAAACGCCCACAAAAAAAGTAGTGGCGGTGACCTCGCCCCAGACCTGCTTCGCGTCTTCGAGCTGCGACTTGCTGTTCACATTCATCAGAAGGGCCGCCACGAAGGTGTTCAGCCCCATCCCGGGCCCGATGGAGAAGGGCATGTTTGAAAGCACCCCTACCAGTATACACCCTATGCCGCATGTCAGTGCAGTTGCGGTTGCAATGTCCTTTGAGAACTCCTCCTTCAGGGGAGCAAGGTTGAATGCCCCCTCCGCGGGTGCGCCCAACCACCCTGTCAGGATCTGCGGGTTCACTAGCAGGATATATGACATCGTGAGAAAGGTGGCCAGCCCTCCCCGCACCTCCTGAAGGTACGAGGAGCCCCTTTTGGTGACTCTGAAGTATCCATTCACTGCATCGCATATTCCCATGTTAACTGTGTGCGATGAGGGTGTAAGAATAATACAAAGGCTAGGCTAGCTGTCATGATGTGGGTCCGGAAGGACAGCTTCTGAAGAAAAAAAAGAAAGCCAAGCGTGTGGCGGTTAACTAAAGTATTGTCATTTGGCAGTGCCTGTGCGCTCTGAGAATAGCGGGCAGGTAAATGGATAAAACATTAAAACAAAAAAAGTAAAAGTTACTTTAGCCAGAAACTAAGGACAAGATACTCGTACCCTCTATATATATCAACAGTTACATCCATATGACCACCTCAAGCACTCTTAAGCAAACAGCATCAGAGAGAGGTTCATGCCGACGGGGACCATTACTGTCACTGGGTCGGAAGGGTAAAAAAGACAGGGACGGGGAGAGGGAGAGAGAAGAAATGGCTCCTTTTGTTCTTTTTTTTTTTTTTCTTTCTTCGTCTGAATATCACAGCAATGGTAAGGACGGGATAGAAGGAAACACACGGCTTTTAATAAACAAAATAACTTTCTTCAAAGTACAGCTTGTTGTGCACCTATCTCCCTTCCGTGAATTGAGCTGATACCTACCAGAACGTAAACTAGGTTACAAAGCAAAGGATAGCAAAAAAAAAAGGGGGGTTAAGTAAATACACAAGATAGCTCCGTGCAGTGACAGAGGGCCAGGCCAAGTGTGGGTACGTTTGTACGCTTCAGCGTGCAAGCTAAAAGAAAAAAAAAAAAAAAAAAAAAAAAAAAAAAGGGAAATAAGAACAAATTCATATTACTACGCAAGCGGGAAATAAAAAACGGGTGTAGACCGACTACTAGGTAACTTCGGTCATCTAAGCGAGACACACCCTTTATGGCTCCTACAAATGCCCCCAACAGGTCGGAGATGAAGAGCAGAACAAAAAGCTAGACTTGTTGCCACTCAGTGTTGAGAAATAAGCTACAAAGCTAGGAAGGTAGAAGCATGTGTGGGGTTACGAATATTGGCAAAGGGATGAGACCTCTGCAGAGAAGAGAAGGAAAAAAGAGGGAGAGAAAGAGAAAAGGGAAGCCAAAGCAAACAAAATGAGGGAGACTCTCTTGTAAGGTAAGTCAGTATACTCTATGTTCCTCAATGCAAGTAAGCGCCTGCACGGAGGGGGTCGTGCCTCATGTTGGTTTGATTTAGAATTTCCTACTTTCTCCTCCTGATTTCCTTGTCCAGAAGTGAGATGGCACGGTTGTACCTATTGGCCAGCGTGTCGCTCTCCACTGTTGTTTGCATATTTAAAGGATTTATGATGTGCACACCGTTTAGCGTAGCCCCGTGGTCGAGAAGCTTCTTCGCAGCCTTGAGGTTGCCCTGCCTGTACTCCAGCTCCCCCAGCTCGTAGTGGCCGTAGGGGAGACTCGGGGAGTCTTTGTGCAATTGTTTCAATTTGATAAGAGCCGACCACGTTTTGCGGGCATCATCCACCCTCCCGCTGCCCTTCTGCATCACCCCTCTGAAGAGAAGCGACATGGCTGTTGTCTCCGGAACCTCCTGCACTGCGTACTCCCTGTTGAAGGTATCAAGCTGTGCTTCAAGACTTACTAGATCCTCGTGTTTCATGTGTGCCTGTGTGCATGGTGCCTACTTCATTGAGCATACCATATCCCTGTTGATATACAAACAGTAAAAGCCGCTCAAGGCAAGGAGCCTTGGTTCTTGTACGCATTTCTTTGCGAACTTCGGTGAGTTGGCATCCTGCTTCGACTTTTGGTTCGTTGCACTGGGGACCAACCTCATGAGCTCACCAGCTTTGCCCTTGTTGCCAAGCATCATGTGCGAGGCCGCCAACGTCATCACCAGCTGCCCGGAGTATTCAAACTCTAACTTTCCCTTGCTGATCTCCTCCCATAGGATTCCGTAGGCTTCTACCGCCTCTCTCCATTTCATTGCCATGAACAGGGTGTCAGCTCTCAAGTACCTCAAAAGCATTGGTGGCCGCGCCGCATTCGAGATAGCGGCATCTATGCTGCGCAATGCCTCTCCCGTCTCGCCCTTTTTGCGGTGGTAGAAGTTTGAGTACCCGTGGAAATAGCTGTTGTTGGGGTATATTTCGTTACACTTGTCCAGAAGCAGCTTCGCCTTTTGCAGGGTCACGGACACATCCCCGAGACCTACTGGGAGGAACAAGTAGTAGGTGAGAAGGACCAGGGCAGAGATGGGTGCCCTCACTCCACCATTCCTGAACACCTCTTGCAGATACTGCTCGCCCAGTTCACTGTCCCGGACAAACCCAATCACAGACAGTACCTGTGTGTGTATTGCTACATGTACACCGTGCCATACCTTCATGAGGCCTGAAGGGACAAGTGTCAGAAAGATGTAAAACATGCCGACCCCGAACTTGATGTTGTCGGAGATGTATGTCGGGACCTCACCGCCCTTGTGTGCGAGGACCTTGATAAGGGACTGTGCCGTGTGGTATGCCGAGTTGTGTGCACATACTTGGTAGTGTCCCCAAGCCAGCCGGATGTTGATGGCCCCCTTCACGTACTGGTTCCCCCGCAGCTGCGTGATGGACCTTATCAGCAGGCAGTCTGCGTAGATGACGTCGCATTCAAGCTTCCATCGCATGGCTTCAAGCTCTGCAGGTGTTTTCTTATTCTTGTGCGCGAATATGGATGTGAAGTCACCCCATAAACTGTTCTTGGCGTGCTCGTGCATTGGGTCGCCCTCGAGGATGACACGCCCCTTCCCACTCCGTTGGGACTGGGCCAGCTTGTCCGCGGCCTGGAACATCTCCATCACCTCTTCCTTTGACTTCGAGTTGGCGTGCAGCATGTCCCTCACCATGAACACGAACGCCCACTCCACCGCGTACCTGGGGTGGCTGTCTTTTTTTGTTTCTATTATCGTCTTTGCCTTGTCGTGTTCGTTGTTCCAGCACAGCCTCACAGCTTTAATCACCTCACTGGTTGTTTTTGTTTGCGTTATAATATTATTATTTTTTTCCATACTCGTGTGCGTGTTGTGGCGACATTTTTGTTTTTGTTTTTGTTTTTTGTTGTAGAGGAGAAAAAGCCTCTCCCTGTGTGCAGTGCGTTGCAGTAGTCGGTAACAGATAGAATACTGTAGAAAAAAAAAATTCACTATGATAGGAACGAAGTGGTTAGCAAAAAAAAGAGAAAAAAAAAAAGAAGAAGAAGAGAATGCCTTTAATGTGTAAGTTCCATGGTGGATCCCAAAACGGTGAAACGGGGCGACATTTTCAAAGACACCTTTCTTGGGGGTTTCCGTCAGCATTGGAAGCACCGGAAGGAAAAAAACTTCCGATCCGCCAAGAGAGTCCGAGGGATTGTTTCCCTTTCTAAAGAAAAAAAAGTCGGTTTAGCATTTGTTTGTGGCACACGGTATAAATCCTGGATAAATACTGCATGCTGCTATTCTTTTTTTTTTTTTTTTTTTGCTCTTACAAAAAAACTGAAGAGGAAAAAAAAAAAAAAGAAGAAAACAAGATGTTGCGCTCTGGTCGAAAGGCTAGGTACAACTACAGAACCAAAAGAAAAAGAGAGAAAAAAAAGGTCACGTGAGTGTGTCTCTAAATGCCTCCAGGTAGGGGTCGGTCATCACAAGGATACGACCTTGCTCCGCAGTTTCAAGCAGCTGGCGGACGGAGTCAAAGAGGAGAGCACGGTAGTAGGCGGGCGATTCGTGAGAGTCGCACTTCATGAGGAACTCGCCCAGTCTATCATAGAGGGCGGGGAGGTATGAAATGTTGTTGGCTAGGTCGGTGGGGTCGAGAGAGGGCGCAAGGGTGTCGAGGAACCACTGGAAGAGGGTGGTAGACAAGCTTGCGGGGAAGCAAATGTTTGGAGGAACATCAGAGCCAGTAAGAGCAGACCTTGGCCCCGCTAGGGTGACGAAGGTAGCTGGGGTATCGCCCAAACGTTCAAACACCCTGATGGGAAACTTGTATCGGATGCCCTCGTTTTCACAAAACACGTCCTTCGACAGTGTTAGCAGATGCTTTCTCGCCCTGCTGTGCTTCGTAATAGCGTTGATGATGTCGTCTGCATTCAGCTTCACTTCATACCAGCCTTCCATCCTGACCACCTCGTACTGCACTATCAGCTTAGCTTTGACCTCCTTCGCAGCTCCTCCTTGCTTCTTCTTCGGCACATCCATTTCTACCTCCTCCCTTCTGCAATGCACAACAAAGGCATCAAACTCAGTAGTGAGCTTCTCCGGCATCTGAAGCTTCGTGAAGACCACGTTGGTTAAGACACGCACTTCACACCCATCCAAAGGAATTACGTCAGCTGCCAGCCCCCGTATGGTTGCTTGAACCTCTTTTTCAAAAGTGTCACCTGAGAGTGGGGGGTGTTGCTTGCCAACTGCGATTTTCTTTTTGAGCAGCTCGTCCAACCCCGACTCATGCATGCATTCCTTGTAGGCATTGATGCTTTGTAGTGCTTCTTGGTAGTCTGGGGTCGCTTCAAATGCTGTCTTCTGTTCGCGCAGGTTAGCTACTGTGACTTCCTTACTTCTCAACACTTTGCGTGCCGCTTCTTCAGTAAGTACCTTTCCACTGCTGCCACGGACACCTACATTGTCCCACACGGCTTGCATGCCGTGCGTGGCTCTGATTAGCTTGGCGGCGATGGTACTATGCTCCTGGAAGGCTTTGCTGTTCTCTGCACATTTGTAAGCGTGTTCTAACTCCTTCCAGTCGCTGTGCTTCCTCCTCTTCGACGCTATCTCCAAGCAAACCTTAGTTGCTTCATTAACATATTCGCCTACGCGGAATTTATTGTGGAGGAAGCCCATCCAAGTGCTCTTGAACTCCTCATAACTATTGATCTTCACCGAAGTGAGCGAGTACGCCTCCTCTGCTGTCACGCTACGTAGATTTCCATGTAACTGTAATGAACACTGCACAGCCCTTAGCATGCAGTAGCAGAATGTCTTATCCGTCTCCCCCACACTACCCAGCGCCTCCCGCATTAGTCTAACAGCAATTTCTTTGTTTCCGCTCTTCAGTTCTGCAATACTGTTGCATACTCTGCACTCCCCTACCTCTCTCTCCTCCACCCATTTGCACACCTCCGCGACGCTCTTGCAACATTCGAAGCAGTGAGTACCTGTAAACCTCTCCATCTTTGCCACTTTTACTGAGTTGTGTGACGGTCTAGTAAAGACAAGGTAATAGTAACTACATATAGGACAGGAAAACTCTAATTCTAAAGTACGGCAGCGCACTCAGCTGCCCATGACACGTCTGCGCGAGGTGCTGTCTGGATGTCGGAGCGGATCATGTGTGCTTGGTTCTGGAGATCATCCAGGATGGCCCTGACAGCGGTGGTTGTGGCAGGGATGTTGGCAAGGGAGTTGTTTAACGGGTACAGCGAGGTGGCGAGATCCCCAAGCTTGTCGTGAGCTGGTGTTGCTGCTGGCTTGTTGATGTCCAGACCCTGCACTTCACGAGTGAAAGTAGCACCTGTCTTCAGCAGTGAAGACAGAGTGGCGTTCCATTCTGTAAGTAGCGAGGACACAGCGTCGGGGTCCGTCATGTCAGGAGATATTGAAGATTGCGTGGTGCCAAGCTCTGCTTCTAGCTTTCTCAACTCAGACGCAAGTAGCATGTTCTGCTGTCGCATGCCAGACAGCGACACTTGCCCTGTTGTGAGAGCGGTACGTGCCTTGGCCCTGTCAGATGTTGACATGTTTGTAGGCAAGATAGAACACCCCTTGGAGTACACAGCCGCTTGGTTCTTCAAGACAACATCCTCGACTCTTACACACCGCTTGTACTCTTTGTCAAGTCCCTCGTTGCACGCCTTCGTGTAGCAATTGACTTCCAAAAGATCGGTTAGCTCATTGAACACATTTGTGTTAGCTTCCTTTACTCGATGGTCACCTGCTACCAAGGCCATTGCCACCTCGAGATCAGGAGAGTCAAGCCCCCCTTTCAACGAAGGCACAGGTGGAACAAGACCCATGTCCAGCAGTAGCTTAGCTAACGTCCCTTGTATTACAGTAGATGGTGCCCTCCCCCGTAAGGCTCCTAAGTCCATGCCACAAAAATCAGAATCTAATCCCAGCATGCAGGATGTCAGCACTGTTAGCCTTGTCTGCAGGTCATTCACTAGGCTGTGCTCTTCAACGTGAACGTGGGCACACCCCGAGGATCGGAGGGCTTCGGAGAGCCGCACCACATCTAACTTCATTCTTCAGAGTGCCACCTGTGGAAGGTAAAGAAGGAAGGCTTCAAAATAAGTGATCTTGAATTAGGCACCGAAAGGTATCTAGAAGAGAAGTAGCGGTGAAGCGTAGACAAAAGAGAGAAAGAAACGTTCGGTTTTGAAGTAGAAATATCAAGAGGGGGAAAGGGGGGTGGCACCAGACAACATCCTGTAGACTCCCCAGGTGCGGCCCTTTACCTCGATCGCGTTAGTTAACATGAACGGGGTGTTGGTGTGAGGGCTCAGCACGATGATAGGGCGTTCCATGCGAGAAACTGACATCTGAGAACCGTTGGTCCAATGGACTGTTCCCGTGTACGAGCTCAAAGGATGCCCACTTGGGCCTCTTGAGAAGGTCCAACTAACAGCATCGCGCGAGAAAGCATAAAGGGAGTTCACCCCAGGATTGCACATGGCATGTCCTAGAAGGTGAAAACCCCTCTTAGACTGCCAGAGGGTCGGGTCTTCACCAAAGGTGTTCCCTGCGCACACATCAGTGGAGGCTATTGGGTCCAACGTCAGTATGGTAAAGGGAGCGGTGTAGTGAGGTGCAGACATGATGCCGAGGTTCTCTGTGCGACTATGGCAGTAGCCACCGTTGAAGGCGAGCAGGACTGTGCCGTTGGCGAGGATTGTAGGGGCGGGGTTAGTTTTCGTGCAGTTGAATAGAGCAGATTGGTTTCCATTCGTCACGAAAAGGTCGTGCAAGGTCCACGGGCCGTAGGGAGAGGGCGACGTAGCGTAGCGTATCCCACAGCCAGTATTTTCACCAGGGCCACAGCCGTCTTGAGTGGGACCCATACCAGGGCCATTTGTTTGCGAGGGCCACGCAACAGGGGACCTGCTGCAGTTCTTGTGGTCTGCTTCCGAGATGTGCCACCCACCGATGAAGTAGATAATCCATGTGCCATCTGGATGCAGCAATGCTTGAGGATTGTGGGCAAAGATCGGAATGCTCACGTCGCTACCTGTCCAGGGCCCTGTGGGGGAAGGACCTGTTGCGTGGAAGATGAAGGAGTTCGTCTTCCAGCTGTCAACAGAGCAGCCTTCAGAGAACATGGCAGTGAACACATGCCACTGCTGATCCTTTTCCCAGTACACAGGACGGCCTCCCCATGTATTTGCTGATTCGTTTTTATATCCGGGTTGGTTAGGGCTCACGTTATCAAGCTGTAAGTAAGAGCATGGCAACCCGCCAGCAGGGTTGGGCCCCCATCCGGGGTCGCATATGCACGTATCATTCACACAGTCGCCATTCAAAGCACAGTCCTCAGAAGTGGTACATGAGAGTGCCACTGTCAGGAGGAGTTTAAGCATTGTTTTAACCTGTGAAGAGATGATTGTGCATTTATATTTAAAGTGCGCTGAGCTAACGAATGAATACTGCAGACTAAATAACAACAGACAGGCCGTGGACCGGTGGGTTCCTATTCTGGTGCCTGTTCTACATGAAACAGCACCTCTATTTTCATTGATGCTTCATTTTGTACAAAAACAACGGTGCACTGTATCGCCTCGTGAAAGGAGAGGACCGGGGCAAGCCATCATAACGTAATCAGGATATAAGGGTGTGTGCCCTTGCTCTTCTCCCATTAGGGCTACCACTCTCGGAAAACATGCTACTCACGCCTGCTTGGTGGATTAGGGTGGGTCGATGCCGCCTGGGCACTCTCGCTGGCGTGATGCTATTGATGGTCACCTGCAGTTCCTCTTCCTCAGACTGCGTAGAGACTTTGTCTCGTTCGCTCTCTTCGTTCTCTTCTTCGGGTTCTCTAAGGGCATATTTTATCCAGTGCACAGGAGGGTCGCGCAACCTGTGCACCATCGTGAACATCAGGATGGAATGGGGTAGAACCAAGGCCAAAGAAGGCACTGGCATCAAGTATAGTACTATGACAAGTCCGCCACTTTCGGCACCGATCATGCTGCTGAGCATCGCAAGCTGTCCGTAGTAGAAGCACAACATCATAATGCTCGCCTGTATAAAGGTCTTGATGTTACCGGCGTCGAGTATGTCAAGGAAATTAAACCTTGAATGGTCAGGGATGCATCCTGTTATGATGTCCCACGGCGCAGGGCCACCTGTTGCCCACGACAGCCCAGAGTGCACGTACTTCTCTGGTATCGGAAGGGTATACGGCCTACTACCCTCAGATGAGTAAAACTGGATGGACGGAAGACTCGGATGACCACAGCCTCTTTTTACTATAAGGAACAAGTGGACTATGAGCCTCCACATCACAACAACAGAGACAAAGGGACCGATGAAGGCAGTTGCCGTGATAGCCTGGGACAGCTCGACGCCTGCTTTGTGGAGGAGGTTGGCAGAAGCAATGAACATTAACGATATCCACACAAAGGGGCTCACGTGCAGCATCTCCAGTAGCACTTCCGCCATCGCTATCTCTATCAGTTTGGCAAAGTCGAACCTGACCAGTGCCTCTTCTGGGTCCGGGAAGTCAGCAGGTGGTTTTTCCTTTTCGAGAACAGCGATGGCGTGTTCAAGTTGGTGCTCTTTCTTGTTGCAGGCCTTCTTGAGAAGGTCCTTGTGTTGCAAGGCCACGATGCTGCGCATGATAAGAACGGTGCGTGCCCAGCCCTGCTTGTTCAGTCCGATGGCACCAAATGGCGAGCATATCTTTCGCGAGCCACCGTTCTTCAAGTACTCACCCAGTGTCTTCGACTGGATCTCCTGAAAGTTGCGGCACACCATCTTCCTGTACCAGAAACAGATCTGTATGAACACGCCGTAAGTGAGTCCCATGATGAAGAGCACAAGGTGCGCGTACTCGAACATCAGCAGATCGAAGCCGTAGCCGCAACCTGAGGAGCTGCTTGTGCTGCTCTCGTTAGCGGTGGTGTCGTCGTCGTCACAGCCTATTTCAATGCGCAAGCTGGTGAGGCCGAGTTCTGCGGAAATTATGAGGAGGAAGGAGATGACACCCACAAGCATGAGCTCGACATAAAAGGAATCCAGTGCCTTGCGTCGGTACGCGTCTTTTGTCTTTCTCTCAACGTACTGCTTCAGCCCCATAATAGCGATTACAAGACACACTGAAAACGCGAACATGAAAAACACTGTCACAGGGTTCTCGTCTACTATGTTGCCCATGCTCCACAAATTGTTTCCGCTTGCGCCCATGCATGCGGGCACTGCCGCGAGCAGCGCAAGTACGGAGTGTGCCAAGCTGTGCATCACACCATCACAAAGCTAGACCTGAATGGAAAGTGGGGATAGACAGCAGCACAGTTCCGAAACAAATGAACAGATACGAAAAGAGAACAAAGGAAAAAGAAATAACTTACCGAACATGAAAAATAGAAATAGAGGGGAAAAAATTGGTAAAGAAAGAAGGGGATGGTGACAAGAGGAAAGAAGGACAGAGTTATTGTGATGGTGCGAGGAGCTTGCCGTTACGGAACCTCGTCTATCGAAGCATTCTAAAAGCTTTGCTTTTCCTAAAACACAACGCACCCAACTATAGGTGCCCTCTATTCACGGTTTTTGAAACCCTATTTTTCACTTCCTCTTCTTTTTTCTTCTTCTTCTTTTTTTTTTTTTAATTTATGTTGTTGCCGGTTCTTCTTTCAAGAATGGTCAGGCGCTGATTATTTTTCGAAAAGGAATAACGCGGGGCAAGAACACAGACAATTTAAAGGAACCCATTTTCCATTTGTCGCAGCTTGCTTGCAACCAGACCATACACCCTTTCTGCCCACCGTAAGCGCCTATGTCCACCCGCATGTATCAGAAACCCTTATAGTTTGTGACCGAAGGTGAAGCCGTGTCACAAGGGAACGGAATAGGGTTGAAAACACTCTCCAAGAAAAGAGGAATGGGGAAAAAGAAAAGAGAAACGAGGAGGTAAAGGAAAGACAAAAACAACCGGAATACGAATGGGAAGAACACGGGGGGGGGGGGGGGGGGGGGGGGGGAGAGGCTGCTAGTTATTGAGAAAACACTTTCCCCTGTGGCACAGAGTTTATTTATTATTTTTGCCTCTTTAGCTGTATGCGTAGCTTCAGCTTTACGCTCAACCTGACAGCAGGAAGGGGTGTGTCAGCAGGTTATCAGCAGAAGGTCGCTGCTGTGGGTCAGTCGCCAAACACGACTTTAGGAACTCGGATGATCGCGGGCTCTTGTCGGGTATGGCCGGCTTAATCCTGCCGGAGACCATTTGATAAATAAAAACCAACGGCTCTTGCTTTCTGAGCGTTTTTGGATACGGCACCTCCCCAGTAAGCATCTCGGCTACAGTGATACCCAAGGCCCATATGTCGGAGGCTTCGGTCCCCGCCCCTGTGCACGCGTCTGGCGACATGTACAATGGCGTTCCATTTATCTTCCCCTTCTTGCCTGCGAACCCGAACCTTTCGCTGGCACCGAAGTCAGCCAACTTGCAAGTGCCGTCTAACTGCAGCAAAACATTGGCCGGCTTGAGGTCGCGGTGGATGATGCCTTTCGTGTGCAAGAACCTCAGTCCCTTAAGCATGTCTTTCGTGTACCGGACGGTGGCAGACGGAGGAAGCGTGCAGAAGGTCTGCAGCAGCCCAGCTACACTCCCACCGGGCATTAGCTCCATTGCAATGAACACATGACGTCCTGCGACCACCGACGTGATGTAGGAAACAAGGTGGTCATCACGCAGACCCGACAGCACACGCACCTCGTTGATGAGGGTGTCAACCTCCTTGCTAGAGTGGTCGGGTCCCTCAAGAGGAAGGGTTTTCAAGGCACACAATTCCCCCGTGTCGCACATGCCTAGCCAAACACAACCGTAGGCACCCTTCCCCAGTACCCTCTCTGATCGATTCCACAGCACCCCCGTTCTGTCTGTGAACTCCTTTGCAGGTGCATCGAAGTTGCCCGCGTCCCCTTCCCATTGCATTGTCAGCGTCATCATCGTTGACGTGAGCTCTTTCGTCCTCGCCACGCTGGCCCCCGACCTTGCTGTGTTTGTGGTGATGGTCTCGAAGGTGTCGTGTGCAGGTGCCTTGATGATGGGCATAGGGTCGTTCATCACGACCTTGTCTCTGCCGCTTGCAGGGTTTGCCAGTGCGTGTTTAATCTCTTTCTCAAGATTGTCGGCATCATTATTGCTAGGATCGGTCTCCACATAGGTGCTGTTCATGCGCAGCGTGTCATTGGCAAATGTCTCCTCCAAGCCATCCGGCAGCTCCATTCCGTCGGTCGTCTCCAGCGGTTCCCATCCTGAGTAGTTTCGTACGTATTTCACACTTTTTCTTCCGTGCAGCTCTTCCTGCAGCGCCAGCTTGAGCAAGCGTTTGGCTTGGTAGTCATCTTGCCTCAACTGGAGGTGCGATGTAAGCAATCGCTTGGCTTGTGCGTACTCCCCTTGAGTGAAGGCGGAGAAGCCATTTGTGTAGCTTGCGTAACTGTCTGTTCCTTCGTCATAAATGAATCCCTTCAGCTCGTACACAAATGACAGGGAGTCAGACTTCGGGTAGGGCACCGTGGGAACCACGTCTACCACCCTTGCCTCGATGTGCTTCCGTACCCTATCAACCACCTCCTCTGATGCTAGTATTCTTGCCCCCAGCTGTCGCGCAAGCTGCGAGACCTTGTTGGCGAAGTTGACAGGACCACCAACGCAGACGAGAGATCGCGTCAAGTTGTCACCAGCTGTTCCGCAGCGCACAAGCCCCGTGTCAACGGCCATGCCCCAGTTGGGCAAATGGGGTGTGGCCTGGAGCCTACTACTTAAGTCAAGTGCGCAATCGGAAGCGGCGGCAGCATGTCGCACAACTGACTGGTGCACGTTCCATGTGGCAATAACGCGGTGGGCAGTAAATGAAAGAATGAGTCCGTTGTGCCTGCGTATGGCGTCCAGTGCCGTGGTCAGGAAAACTGGAATGTCGTCCATGATGGTGTCAGAGCAGGTCACCGAGAGAATGCTGCCCTTCCGCACGCGTGTCCCCATGTGGATAAGATGTTCGAGGGGATGTTTCTCCTCCTCCTCTTCCTCGTTAGGAGAATAAGTATTAGGACCTATAATGGCCTGGATCTCAAGGGGAGTTCCTATGAGCGTGGGGGACAGCGGGTTAGGGTCAGTAGGGTTCACGTGCTGAGTTGGCTCGTCAGGAGCTGAAGATGTGGGTGTGACGGCCGAGCGCTTTGCAAAAACAGCCGGTGGCATATACGACTTGTACACGCGTAAGTTGTCAACCATTTGCAAGAAGGCCACCTGCATCTTTCGTACTTCCGTGAACCGTGACTCTGTAATGCCTCTTTCCACTCGCTCAAGATCCATCGCTGCGACTGCTGACATGTGTTTTGCTAGATTTCTCAGAGATCTTGTAATCTTCAAACTCAAGGCTGCACTCGCCAAAGACATGATGATGCCTGCAACACAGGCTACCGATATCATGGCTTGAAGGCTCGTTGCCCTCTTGTCTTCAGTGAGCTCCTTGTTCCTGACAATTGATGCCCTAGCTGCTTCCGTTTCCCTGTTGTGACTCTCTAGGGCCACGGACCTGGGCAACAGCACTACGATGTTGATGACTTCTCCTTGACCATCTGCCACGTGCTGCAGGTTGCAGAGGTACTCCACATTGTTCTTCGTGGTAAACGTGCTATTCAGGATAAGCAGCTGCAGTTTCGAGACTGCCTTGCCGTGTTCTTGGATCACACTGTCAGTAGCTTCTTGCACGTACATTTTCCCTTGCGAAGTTATGTTCCCTGCGTAGGGGCCAAAACCCAACTCCTCTGCACGGTGCGTTACCGTGTGCACAGACTCGCCGTGTGACACACCCACCAGGAAGTACCCTACGTCATCCCTGATGAACCCATACACACGGATCCCCGCGGGGTACCTTTTTGCTGCCTTGTGGAACAACCTTGATATGGCATGGAATGATATCGAAGCAAACACAGCACCCCTTTTACCGTTTAAAACCCATGGCATAGCAACAGAAAGGGACACTTGTAACGTAGGCAAATCACCCATAGTATTCCAGTGAGGATGCAAAGGTTCATGAGTGCCCAAGATTCGGGTGAGCCAGTCAATCTTTGACAAGGCGAGTGTGCCGTAGAGGGGTGATACTCTGCAGGGGCCGCTGCCGGGGGGGGTGGCGTCTCTTTGGAGTTTCTCGATGTCGCACGGGTAGTCCGGCGATATCCTGCCTGTGTTGTCGGGTGTGCCCATCAACTCCGTACCATTGATGCGTTGCATAAGAGCCATGATGCGCTGCTTGCTCTCTAGCTGTAGCGCAAGTGGGTTGTTAGCATACCACACAAAGTCCCGTGTGGCTATCTCGAAGGGATCATCTGTGGGGCTTGGCATAATAATGCCTACGCGGTAGCTTGAGATATCGTACCCTATCAGGTGGACCAACAGCTTTGCTAAAGAGTCCCCAAGCCACTCTGTCTCACTGACATCAGGAGGAGGTCCTATTGAACACTGCTTTGCAATGAAGGTGCCACTGAATTCCAAAATACGCAGCTCTTCGCGAAGAATATTTCCTATCTCGGTGTTCACGTTTGTCACCAATATCGCGGCAAGCGATTCGAGACTCTCAGTGCCCGCTTTGAAACACTGTTCTATACTCTCGTCGTTCAACTCCACCATCTCATCAATCGCGTAGTCTGCGGTGCTTGTGCTTAAGAACAACATCACGGCGCCAGTAGCTGCAACCATCGCGACGGACGTCAGCATCACAGCGCCTCTTAAGCTTAAGCTCATTTTTTTTTGTATATAATGTAACGCCGGCATTTTTTTATTGTTATTATCTAACTAACGACATTTTTATGTTCCCAATCCTGCACAGGAAGTTCCCGTGCACCTACCCTACCCTCCTGTCTGTGATTTCAGTGTAGCTTCAGCAGGAACGTTGAACATTAAAAGAATACAACGCAAGAATACTACTCAATAACAAATCTATTTGAAAGGGGAAATAGGGGTGGGGTTTTTTTCTCAGATTATGGATTCGTTGGTTTAGAAAGTGCAGCTCTTTGGCCCCGGGTCCGGCTTGTGCCAAAACCATGAAATGCACATAAGAGATTTTTCTGCTTTTAAAGCTATCCCCCTCAGGGTGTTCACTGTTCTGAGGACTCTCTCTTCTTTGATTTACTTCTGCTTTTTTTACTTTTTTTTTCCTTTATGGTTGGCGTGGTGCCTCCCCAAGCACGTGAAGGCCTTTTCGACTTTGTTAGTGTAGTCCCTGCCTCGTCCAGCTCCTTGTCTTCGACAGCTGTGTCTTCGAGTCTGTCATTGTGTGAAGCTCAAGTAGCAGTTGCATACCCATAGCGTTCAAGGAGGAAACCTGTTTTCTTCAACATTTCCTCAGTAGCTTTGGTTAGCCCCGACGACTTGCGAGCGGGAGAGGTGAGCTCCTGTGATATATTGGCATCAGTGTTGCGCATACCATTGATATATTGGTGGCATCCCCGGTACCCTTTAGTCTTCGCACGAGGACAGGCGGGACATTCGCTGTGCCTGCCCGCCCGTCAGCGAACTCAATGCAACACATGCCTTCCGCCGTCCAACCCGATACGTTTGCAGGGCGCCAGAACGAGCCTTCACGGACCTCAACTGCGGTGCCCGCTTGGATGAGGCGCTGGCAACGCTTGGACACCCTGTTGGTCCACTGCGTTATGATCTGCGACATCCAGTCTTGTGATGTATCAACAGGCTCGTCGGTGATGTGCTCTTGCGGGGGCAGCGACGGTCTGTGCGTTGCTGCCATCTTTGCGCCGAACCAGGACGTGTCATAGCTCTTGACTAAGGATACATCTTCCTCTTGCCTCGGTCTGTACCAGACAGTCACTAAATTCAGTCGAGCAGAGTACGAGGAGAATGCCATTCTGTGGTCAGTGGGGGACCACACTGTGTTGTACACAGGACCTGTCTGCTGGTAGTCGTACCTAACATTTTCCTGACTTTCGTTAGCAGAGGTGTCCCAAATGAAAATGGTTCCTGTAGGGCTCCCTGTGCACACCATGCTTCCACAAGGTGATAAGGAACCTTTTATGGCACAACTTTCAAATCTTGGTCCTCTGTACTGCTTTACTTGAGAAAACCTCGAGTATGTGCTGGTGTTGATGCACGTTACGCAGCTGTCGACACGTGTCCACACATAGAGGTGCTTTTTTGGTGTGTCCACTGCCAAACAAGAGACCCCTTTGCCCTTGAAGTCCTCGATGGTGGCCCACGAATCGATCTTTGGTGACTTTTCAGCACGTGAAAACCCAGATACGGTCCACAGTTTGAGCTCGCCATGTCCATCAGCGGAGAACAGCATAGAACCATCAACTGCTAGTGCCAAGTGTGCCACCCATGATTTAGGAGTCGCTTTGAATGACTTCATCAGGCTACCCGACACAGTGCTCCAGCACCGCAGCGTGTCATCGAATCCTCCGGTGATAAGCATCTCCCCCAGTGGGTGGTGTACTGCCGTGTACACATAGCAAGGGTGCACAAATGTGAACTCAGCACCGCTGCGCGCGCAAATCGATCCGTTTCGTATCGCCTTCGCCAGTTCCTCTCGTGTGGGATACTTAGCCCAGCTGAAGTCAGTATTTTTGATAAAAGGCCATTGTTTTGCCGTGCAATCAGCCGAACATGTAATGATTTGCTTGCTGCCAGCAGTCCAAAGCAGCGAGTACACCGTGTCGGAGTGCCCTTCAAAAGATGCAACAAGGGGACAAGCCATCCTGTCGCTGGGGCTTCCTTCTTCCTTCGCGTTCGGTCCGAACTTCGTGTCATGAACACGTACCTCAACTGATCCTTCTTCACATGCGGCAAGGGCCAGGTAGTTACCACAGGGGCTAAAGGCCAATGCAAGGCAGCCTTTCCTACCTGCCGGGAGACTTGCTTGCAAGAAGTCAGGCTGTAAACATTTCTCGGCACGCCGCCTGGCGCAATCGAGGATCTCGATTGGGTCATCTAACTTGATATCTTCTGCTTGGATGTTCTCAGCCAGGTCCCTATTCTGTTCTTCGACACCTAAGGGTGCGGGGTTCAAGGCCTTCCTGCAGTCCTCTAGCAACTTTCTGAGCCCATCACTAACGTGTCTGGGGATCATGTCGCGGTCGTCTTCTGTGTCGAGCGTAATGTGCAGCGATGAGGGGTACTTGTCTAGCCTGTTCACTGTCTCGCAGTAGGAGTAGAAGATAGGTGGGATCCTTGGGTCATTCAGGTCCACCACACTAGCAGCAATCGGCACCGCGGTGTTTGGATACATTGCAGAGGGCCACACTCGTAAGAAGGCCTTTCTAGCAAGGGACCGCTTCAAGGGGCTTCTAAATAGTTGTATTCTGAATTTCCCGACGCAATTTGAAGCCTTTCCGACAACTCCTCGAAGCCGGAGGTAGCCCCAAGCTATAGGAGTGAACTGGCGTTCGTAAGATGGCCCGTAATGCGTACGTGTCTTGAGCTGTTTCTGGACGTTCATTCGAGAGCAGTCTATGATCTCCAGAAGCAGCACGGCCTCTGGATATGTCTCGGTGAGGGTTTTGAGATTGACACCAATGGAAACGGAATCCTCCCACTTCGGTGTGAAATCCTTGAGCTCGCGTAGATTGCAGGGGTAAGTAAAGAAACCACCATTGGCAGCTGCAGATTGATGCGCCTCAAGAGTTTCCGCAAAATTGTGGTTTAGGGGGTTTTGATAAGGGTAGGAGTAGCCGGAGATGTCGACACCTGTGGCGCCATCGACCACCCAGAAGCGGACAACGGGGTGGACGACGTGGGGGTCGGGCACAAGGTTGGTCATGTTGTGGACGGTCACCACCGAAGGTGGCATGGGTTCAGGTTGGCTCTCCTCCGGCAGCTCATGTTGTTCATGTTCACCGCTAGAAGTCCCCACATCTCCCTTATCATACTCGATAAAGGAGGAGTCACTACCTGTCCTCGCGACTGCGCGAACCGGGCCTGAATCCCTGCTATCGAAACTCCTTTTGCTTCTCTCGCTTTTATCATGTTCTTTCTTTTCCTTCTTCTTCGACCTTGACCTGCTGCGAGTTTTCTTCCTCTCTGCCCTCCGCTCCGAACGATCCTGGGTCAGATCTTTTGATTTTTCTTTCTTCGGTTCTTCTTCTTTTCTCTTTTCTTTTGTTTTGTCCTTTTTCCCTTTCTTAGATCGTTTAACCGGTTTCTCCTCTTCCTTCACATGAGTTTGATTTGGCTCTCCCTCCTTATCATCCACATGGTGTTCTATTATGGCCTCTCCAGGCATCACATCTCTGGTGTATGTTTCTATGTGCAAATTTGAATAAACGCAAGCGAAGCAGTATTCACTGTTGTTAAAGTATTAGTCTAAAAGACGAGTCCGGTCATTCTAAACCAGCAGTCCTTCTTCTTGCGATCTTCTGAGACGGGGGTTTGGAGTAGCTGCTGTTCGCCCTATGTGGTGGTGTGTACAGGTCGTGCATGCATACTTTAGATAGCTGTGTAAGGTTGTTGGGAAGCTGCCATATCTTCAGCTGCCCCCTGCCGTCGCCGGTAGCTATGAGGGAGTTGTCCGTGTGGTTAAATGCAAGAGCTATGACGGGCTGCCCATCGCCTGCTTCGACTGTGAGAGGCTTCACGGTGCTTGCCTGTGCAGTGGTATCTTCGATTTGTGTGCATACCTCAAGGTCGTACAATACAAGAGTGGAGTTCCGCATGCCAAGTGCTATGACACAAGGACGGAAGGGGGAAAACTCTGCGCAATATATGTAGTCCTCCGCAGAGTTGGAGGGTTCAAGAGTAAGAAGTGTGCTTTCCAGCACATTACGCAGCTTAGCTGTGCCATCTGAGCTTGCAGTCAGAAAGAGGTTGCGTTCGAAAGGAGACGACGAGCATGCCTGTACAGGGCCGTAGTGCGATTCATAGGGGTAGGCCTCTGCGCCCACCTTCAGTGACTTCAACGTGTACTGGGTCTTTATTTTCGGGATGTCGACAGATGATCTATACACGCCGCCGTTCTCCGTGCCCAGGATGAATCGTGAGTCTGTGGCCGGCACCTTTTTAGTTCCAATGATGCCAGCATCGGAGTACATGACTGCCATTCCCAAGATGCCTATTCTGTTGCCTACCTCATCCCGTGCATCGATCGAAGCTTTGTCCTGACTATCGACACGAGACGAACCTAAGGCAGGTGCCCTTGGTTTCAACACGTAGCCTGCAAGAGGTGCGTCGAAGTGCGGTACCTTGTTCTTAGGGTCTCTGCTCCAGAAGAGAATCCTTCCGTCGCCTGAGGCAGATGCCATCACGAATCTGTTGATGTCTGTTGGCCTTGCCGTGCGGTCCAGGAGCCACATCACCTTGCAGACGGGGTCTCTGTGCGACTCTTCAGCCTGTAGGTCGCTCGATACCACCAAAGGGACGTCTGACGAGATGTCCCAAACCATGATCTCACCAGTGTAACTACCACCCAGGAGAATGGAAGGGTGTGTGGGGTGGAATGCAATTGAGGTCATGTACGAGGAGTGCATGATCGTCACGTCGGGTTTTGTCACTTCCTTTCGTGTGATATTCCAGCAGCATACATAGCCAGTACCTTTGCACCACCCCACAAGGTCGATACGTCCGTACGCAGCAGCTATTACAGACCCTGTGCTGTTCCACGAGATGGAGACCACCTCCAGGTCAGCGTCGTCATACATCGGTGCCGTCAAGGTGTGCACCGCGTCTGTTGTCGTCCTCTCTGCATCCCACGCAACATCGTAGCCTTCGAACGCGAAGGAATGGACATTGGCTTCCATCATCTTCATCACGCCGGGCGTTACCGTGTCAAGGAACTTGGCTACTTTGTCATTGTCATCAGCGCCTTTTGTACCAGGGAACAGAGCAGTACCTTCAACACCCTCGTCCTGCACGGGTTCAGGCACGCCAGGTGGTTTGTCGTCAGTTTGAATATCTCTGTCAGTTGTTTCTTCCTTCGAGAACAATGAGATCACGGTCTGCACCTCGTTGGGCACCTCGTCAAATGAAGGCGTTTGCGTCTCGACCTCAACTGGGTTCCGTTCACGCCTCCACGTCGACGGCAAGCCCACCCCCTCCGTGTCGAAGTCTGACAGCGCCATCTTCCTGCAGTGGCTGAGTGTCGCAGTTTCAATGGAGAAATAAATAACATAACCCGAGAAGTGCTAGACACTGTCTACACTCTCTGAGAACCCATCGATGATTCGCAGAACGCACGGCTCTAGGATATCCTTCCACTTAACAGCTTCGCATGGATCTTCCTCCACAGCAACGTCCTCGACAGGCTTAGCATTGAAGAGGTCCGCCAGCTCCTCGTCCTCTTTCACATCGGGCACAAGATGCGTGGCTTCGGTGAAGCGCTCTTTGCCATCATCCAGCCGCACCTGTAAAATAAATTTCATTCATCCGACAGTATACCTGATAGGAGAAGGGTGATGTCGAAACATCAACAAGCACCACCACGCCACGCGCCTCGGTGGGCTCACCTTTGCGGTACACCTGCGGTTTCTGGTTTCGCTTTTCGTTTACATACTATTCGCTGCCCCTTTTCGAAAGTCATTGTAAGTTCTTCTATCTGTGGCACAGGCGACGCGTTCTGGTCCGCCCTGGTCTCTTCCCGAGGGGCTTCTTTTGGCTGCTGCATGCTGGTTACTATTTTCAAAATACTCTTCACCTCGTCCTCCTGTTGCTGTAGTGTTGCAGTCAGCTTTGTCAGCACATGCTCTTTCACATAAGTATTCAGTTTGTTGTAAGCCCTCTGCACGCCATCTATGTCCTTCATCTCTGAGTGAAGGATCGTCCTGTACTCCGTCATATCAGAACACTTCTTTCTTTTTCGGCTGGTAGAAAACAAGCGTTCTTTGCTTTCCGAGACTTCTTCAATCAGTTTACTGGTCTGCATGAGCTCTGGTATGGCAGAGGTGCAGTTCGGAGCACCATAGGGGGCTATGTTAAGTGTTGTACGAATTTCTTCAACGATATCCTTGCTTATAATGTCTTGCGAGGTCCACACGTCTAGCAGCTTGCGCAGTTCGTACTGCACTGCCTTGCTGGTGCATGTTGATGTGACCTCTGGTAGATTCTTTTCGAAAGCTGCCTTGTAGCTTTTTGGTTTTGCTCTTGTCAACACTACGAGTTCGTGAAATAAGAAGAGTAGATTAATCAATTCATTGTCCGTAGCCGAGTCTTCTTCCTCTTCCTCTTCATTTTTGTTTCTTTTTTTAAACAGCTCCATCCACTCCTCCATCACCACTGCTGCATCGTCCGTATAGAACGAGAGCCACGTTGCAAGCGTCCCCACGCTTTGTGCACCTCTGTCAAGATGGCATAGATTCTTCTCCAATGACCCGGGCTGATACTTCAATGCCATGCTTCTGCGATGAGTAAGATAGTTTGGCATCGAAAAAAATGTATATAAAAAATACTAAAGTTAGGTAAGCGGAAAGAATATTGGGAAGTAAGGAAGAAAAAAAAAGAGTTTAAGGGAGGATGCGATAATATCACTGTAAAAGGCGTTCACACATGTAAAAAAAAAAAAAAAAAAGAAAAAGAAAAAGAAAACGCAGAAAAAGAAGAGAGGTAGGAATGTGGAGAATAAAACAAATAAGGAGGGAGGTGCCGTTTCAAAGCAAAGGCGAAAAAAAAAAGGAAAAACAGGTCGGATTCTTATTTTGTTTGATTCGCTCTGAAATACATCGTTGAAACGGTAATAAATTATTGCTCCAAGTGTAAGCGTTGATATGATGGCGTGGTGTAAGGGCTAAGATGGCGACAACAAGGCCTATTTGCTTCCCAGTTGTAAAATAAACGACAGCCTGATCACATATTCTTGCCGCGGTAAGAATGGGGGGTACATGTGTTTCCTGCTTATCACCTGCCTTTCTATCCAACCTCAGTAGAGGGTGGTGATGGGTGTGTGGAAAAAGTCTCCTAGTAGTTTCTTGATGGAAGATATTTGAGGTTTGGAGCCAACAACATGGAAGAGGGAGGCCTTTGGGTCCCACGAACGGAATGTGGTTTCAAGGAAGTCCTTATCGAGGCGGCCGTTGTGGATGTGGGGATCTGCACTGGGCTGCTTTTCGCGAGACAGGACACGCACGTAGCTAAAATTTTCATGCTTGTGCTCAAGGTCAGCAATCCTGTCCAGAAATACCTCATCCTCTTTCGTTCTGTTGGCAAACAACAAAACGATTTTCTTCCTAGTCCTAGCAGCTAGCTCTCTTTCGACAGCGGAGAGGGCAGACGTGATTCCAATCCCCATCGCCAATACTCCCACGCTTTCGCCCTTCTTTCCCACCTGCTTCTTCCCGGGGTCGAAGTACGACAATGAGTCACCCACTTCCACTACCCGCAGCATTTCCGACATCTTACCACCTTTGTACAGCTTCACGGCTAAACTGAAACCGTCCTCTGTCGCATCCATGGGGCTGTAGCTCTTGGCCCCGCACCCATTGAGCAGTTTGATGTACTTTGTGTCTTTGGCAAGGGGAGTACTGGTCTTGAATCTTAAGTACAGAATAGGGAATTCACTGCCATTCGTGAGCATCCTCTTCTCTGTCGCAACGCATTTGCTGGCAAGAAGACCCATTTCTGGTGTGTTGTAATTACTAAGTAATATGCAATTGCCGAAGTATCTAAAAAAAATATTACATTAAAGAGCTAGAGGTCACAAGTGTGAATTCTCGGACGAGTGTGTAGGGTACCACCACCACAGGAGGAAAATGGTAGAGGCTTGGAGCATGGAGTTAATGTACAACCAGATGGTCCAGGAAGACTTGGGAGGGAGGTATAAGCAGGCAACGAGGCCTGTCACACCACCAAACATGTTCAGCGCGTGCGAAGTGAGCGACACACCACGGACACTACTAATCATGATGCACTCATAGAGGAAGAAGAGATGCGAGACAACTTGTGAGATCGGTTTGATCCCAGTGGTTACTGGACGTGCCACAGGCAACACCAGAGCAACAGAGAACACGGGCAAGGGCATCAATAAAAGCATTTTGCTTGCTTTCCGTTTTTCGTAATGTGCATCCTGTGCTATCAAGGTCAGGTATTGGAACATATTAATCAACGCATAAAGCACCACGAACCCTTCCTCCCATTCCAGCAAGTAATTCGCAAACATAAACGCCGCCCCCACCAGCTTCACCGCAACACCCCACACGGAGAACCCTTCCGTGGACTGTCTGTCGTAGTTCTTCTTCATCTGTGGTAAATACTGAAGAAAGAACGCGATTGTGGAGACATAGCCTAAGGCTTCTGGAATTTGCATGTGCGCCTGAAGAAAAAATGTGAAGTTGAAAAGCAAAAGACTGATATACTTACTTGATGCTGTACGAACGGATCACACTATTGTGACTGCTATCTTCTGTTCCTTTCACTCCGGGAGTGCTTTCGGTCCCTATCCCTGTCTCTGTCCCTGTCCCTGTCTCTGTCTCTGTCTCTGTTCCTGTCTCTGTCTCTGTTCCTGTCTCTGTCTCTGTTCCTGTCTCTGTCCCTGTCTCTGTCTCTGTTCCTATCCCTGTTCCTATCCCTATCCCTGTTATTATCTCTGTCTCTTCTGTCTCGCCGATCACTCCTGTCCCGATCTCTGCCTCTGCTCCTATCCCTATTTCTGTCCCTTCGTTGTCTCTTTCTTCTCGAAGACGAAGAAGACGATGAACTTGACGAACTTGCACTTGAACAGCGCTTATTGTTCCGTTCTGCCTTTTGCTCAGCCTTATCGATGTTAGCTTTGCTGAATGCTTCGTAAAACTCGGAAGGGAAACCCGTATCACTGCACAGCTTCGTGTAAACGGGTTTCTGAATCAGCTGTGCCTCGTTCAGACCTTTGGCTGCTTCGATCAGGTCAACGGTCTCTGTGTCAAAGAGGCGCCACCACTCGCTGCTGGGGAGTGTCATCTTCACCTTTCGAGCCGCAAGGAATATTGCAGCTGTAGCTATCACTGTAGAAGGGAACCTACAACACAAAGTAGTCCTCAGAGAGTCATTCACTAAAGACCAAGAAACCTGTGCCAAATCCTTTCCTGTGGCCCATCCTGCAGCACCGGGTAGCAGCATTCTACAGAAGAACAAGACGTACTGTGTGAAATGTTTGACTAAAAACAAAAGAACCATGCTGACACATAAATGCATCCAAAGCAGCATGCAGGTAGTCCTACAAGTGATTGAATACCAAGCACTGGGGTTCATCTTATTCTTGGAAAAGGGATTCATACCTTGTGAGGGTTGTCAACGTGTGTAATAAAGCGAAGACTGCTGAGGACGCTGTGTTCGATTTCCATGAGGGTCGCCTAGGTGTGTCGATAGCAGTATTGTGAAACATACTCGTATCTTGAAGTACAGATCAGAACCCACATCAATAGCCGGAAGACACGCCGAATCAGCTGTGATACCAGCACGTCGAATGCACACACGCTGGAACACAGTTACTACTTGACGGACTTTGCGGTGGCAGTCTTCCTCAAGCTTTGTGGCGAGGAACAAAGTGGCGATGGCCACTACTGTAACGTCAAAACGGGTTAGTGATTGGACAAAATAAAATCTTTGTAAAAGTACCTGAGCGCGAGCCATCACAATCATCGGCAAACCCAGTAGGATTCCCGAGTCCAAGATGATGTCACATCCACAAGCTCGCTGCTCAGCCTCAACTTCTATATTAACGCCAGACCGCCTTGAAGGCGTGTCCTCGAGCTCCGCTTGTGTCAGCTCGAATCGGAATATGCTCATCTCCCACCTCCACCCACCTTTGTGTATTGCGGTAACGAATGTGTAGTTGAAATAACAAATTTGAATAATACTTCTAACACCCTGCATGTGTCACAATAGATGTTTGAATCGATGGAACATAAGAATAACTATTTGTACTTTTTACTCCTCGCCAACTTCGAGCACGCGAGCGTTGCTGGGGTACACAACGGAACGAGGAGATGAGGGAGGGTCCTTCACGTTGTCATCAGGGGGAGGGAAGAGGGCAGCGATTGGGTTGGCGGCATCGGGGTCGTGGGGGTAGACTTCTAACTGCGTTTCAGAAGGTGTGCTGAGTTCTTTTTCTTGTTCTTTGTTTCTTGCCCGTCTCGTGATCAACAACACAATTGCGATGCAACAGCAGCATGCCACTAGCCCCACAGCGAGGATGATCCACACAAGCGACGTCGCTGAGTCGTCGCTTGACCCTCCTACCACAGTCACATTCGTGCTAGTGACGCTTCCTGCAAAGTCAGTTGTGTGCGTGGTATCAAATACCATCACCCTCTTCCCCACATTCGCGTCGGTAAATAAGTCCACAGGGGTCAGTCCTTTTGAAGACCAATTCTTTTGTACCACATCAAAATACACAGGAGTGACCTCTTCGGCTAATGGCTTCAGCGGAATAGTGATTCTTATCGGTTTCGTGGAAAAGTCCGTTACTAGTGCATCTGAGCTTAACTCGGAAACATGCAAAGTAAGGTACCATGTCTTGATACGAGTGTCTTGTGGCATGTCATATGGGTAAAACCCCCACAACGATGACATGATGGTGTACCCTGCTTCGCCGCTGAGGGAATTAATGAAACCAAACGGTGCGGCGACCCCCCACCCCAAGCTGTTCAGCTTCGTTTCGCTGCTGCTTGATGTGACTTTCATTACTGACATGCCGATGTCCTTATTTGATATCTCAAGTCCCTGGTCTGTGGGGGAAAGAGTAGGGTTCGCCCTGTTTTGGAGGTTCAAAACGATGCTTCTAAGGATGGGGAAGAGATTGCTGTTCAAGTCCTCGATGGCAGCCTGTACAATGGCAATGCAGTGAACCATAGCAGCTCTCGCGACATTAAAGTTGGCCTTGATGCTGGATGTAAGGTATCCGTTCACATTGTCAAGAAGTTGTTGCGCAGATGTCTCGCTGACAGCTGCCAGTCTTCTGGATAATGCAAATGCCGTAGCTATCATATCCGTTGCTTCTTCTTTGGTGTTTACATCTTGTCGCAGGGATAAAAATGTACTCGTGAGGTTTTGTGCATCAAACACGCCATCTAGTCCTGCACTGGCAGCCAGTCTGAGATATCTCAGAGCGGTAACCATGTTTCCGTAGCGCACAGCAGTGTAGAGCTTCTCCTTCATACGGGCCTCGTTGCCTAATCCCTCATTCTGTACTTGAACCTGCATGACAGGTACCGATACCTCCATCCCATCACACTTAGCGACACCTTCAAGACCAACTATGCCACTTCCATCTAGCATTACGCTGCTGATCCTAGGTTCATGGTGGTAGCCTGCCCCCAGCCATCCCATTTCTTTAGTCCTGAACCTGAAAGCTACCGGATTCACTGACCCAGGACACTGCCACCCCGAACAACTGATCTCAAATAAGGTGTCACGTGCGACACCTGCAAGGGGATCCACTGCACAAGTGCCCCTGTAGGTGTATGGTGTGTGAATTGCAAGCATACTTGATAGGCTGCGGTGTTGTTGTGATGTAGATTGTTGCTAAACCGGATCTCGAAAAAGATGAAGAAACCTTGACAGTGAAAGCATAGGTAGAAGATGGGGCGAGTTGCATTTCTTTGACAGTGATATACTGTCTAGTGCTGTCTATAGCGAACTCAACACCAGTGGGTGGCTGCCATTCGTAAGCAAGGTTTGCGGTACTCGAGTTTGCAGTCACTTTGAGGGTGAATCTGTCCGATGCAACAACAGCTGTTGGCATGCAGTCAAAGCACGCAATACTAACAGGTATCACAGGCTGGATCTGTGTTACAAAAACTAGTTCCAATGGTGCAGAAGTGACCGTGCGCTCGGCAGCTCCGACTAATGACTCTTTCTTCATTTCTAAATAAAATAATAGTGTTTCCGCAGGAGGGCTTGAGAATATGTATAAAGATGACGCGGCCCACGCCGTTGGGAAGATTGGAGGGCAGGTGTTGCTTGCAGATGTACATAGCCAACGATACAACGTCTGTCCCTCGTTAGCGGCT
>OZ025659.1:0-326000 GCA_964019335.1 Diplonema japonicum | reverse complement strand
TGGATGTTACAGGTGCTGCTGCCCTCCCTGTGCAGTGATGGAGATTGAAGGTTGCAGTGGCATGGTATGTTACCTTTTCGTGTAAAATGCAAAGTACAACAAAGGCCGTCTGCTGCTGGATTGCTTGCTTCACTGTCTGGCCTATCAACGGCTTCATCAACCTGTGCTACACACCAGTCCCAAAGCAACCAGTTGTTGCACAGCAAGTATGGCCAAAACCTTGTGAAGATGCATCTAGGGGTATTCTCAGCCTATCACTGGTCAACCAGTGACACAACCAGTGCAGTACAACTCTCATCATCCTACCCCCAGCGCCCCTCCTGCCCCTCCGAGCAGTACACGACCGCAGCCATATGGGGTATAAGCCTTGTGTTGTGTTCCAGAGAAACAAAAAAAGGAAAATGAAAAAAAAAAAAAAAAAGAAAGAAAAATCAAAATAGACTCTTGTAGCCTCAAGTCTTGTCAAGTGTTCAGCAGGCAACAATTGGGAGCTGAAATTTAAGATGAGCTTGTCCAGAAAAGAATGTCAACAAATATAGCACTTGTGTGCAGACTGGATGTCCAAAGCTTGAACATTAGGTCACAATGCATGCTGTTTGTTTTATTATAAATGTGTGTTCAAAAACATGCTGGATGAGCTCATATATTCTATACATTCCCTACTTGTCTTCTTGTTTTGTTTGTTCCTGCCAGTATCTGTCTGCCTGTGTTGCTTCTTTGATTTGCAAGATGCAAAGAAGTAGGATGTGCCCCCTCCCCCCTGCGTATCTAGCTTATCACGATGATTTACTCTATGTTCTCCCATTCTGGCTACTTTCAACATTTTGTGCAACACCTGTAAGACGGTGTCTTCAATACTTCGGTCATTATTGATATCGCGACACATATTTGTCTTCTTGGTGCGCAACCCCCCCTTCCCCTTCGTTCTCTCTTCGTTTCCTTTGTTCGCCCTGCCTCTTTTCCTCCTCAGTTGCACTGACTTTCTGTTATTTTTCCTTTTCTTTTTCTTTTTATATTCACTCGCATTTTTTCATACAAAAACCTAATTGGGTGGAGGGGTTTTTTTTTTTTTGAAAGAATAAAAGCAGCTTCAACAACCCGAAATCGAACTCTCGCTTTCAAAATCATTGGGTGTGTCTCCACTGACATTGTGCTATCTGCGTTGGCGCAGAAGTTTGGCGATTCTAGACATACAAGCTCTTTCACAGCTTTAGGATCAAATGCCAAATTGCACTCTCAGACCCCCTTTCCCCTCCGGATCTTCGAGGAACCGGGTTTTCAAGTGGTTCTATAAAATAACTATTATTGCATTTTTCATTCACCTTTTGTACACATATAACCAGTGACCTCTTCTGAATAAGCATTCTATATCATTGGTGAGTCTCAGGTCGGACACCCCAACATTTTTCTGGGGAAATCTACTTCAGAATTTTGAGACTTCGGAGCTTGTAAAAACAGTACCGCAAGTTCCCTGAGTTGCACAAACAGCGGTTCACCGTTTCGGATGATTAAAGTATCTCCTTAGGGGTCACAACAACGGTCTGCAGCAGGGAGGCAGAACCATTTGTTGCGATAAGAAGTCGCAAGTAGTTGTTTTGAATTCAATCCACACTATGCTTTGCACTCCTCTTAACAATCATCAGCTCAACCACACACGAAAAGAAGAAAAAAAAGATGTCCCAGCAACAGTCTTCGATCTACAAGTGCTTCTGCGCGCCCTGCGCTGTGATGGAGATTGAGGGGTGCAGTGGTATGGCTGTCTGCTGTTGGATCTCGTGCTTCTTGACCTGGCCCATCAACGGCTTCGTCAACTGCTGCTGCTATGATGCCAAGCCCAAGGCAGTTGCCCAGCAGGTATGGAGAGTATTCAAGTTGTTCACAACACCACAGGGGTACAACGGCAACTAGTATCTGGGGAGAAGGGAAAAAAAAAAAAAAAAAAAAAAAAAAAAAAAAAGAACCACAAGGATACAATATAAATATATAGCCAATGTTATGTTTTGATGTCTGTTTGTGATCAAGGAATAGGGAAGCCAGCAAGGATAAACTCTTGCTTTTCATACAATCCATTCGATATCCTCAGTTGTTCTTTTTGTTTACTTCTGTCACCACAGAAAACATCAATCGTCAAGTTCTCTTGCAGCACTGCTTGAGAACCAGACTCCATTTCTATCCCACCGCACTTTATTCCTACCCATGGAATGCCTTACTGTCCAGTAGTCCATGTTGCCTGCCCACTGGTGACAACATGACTAGTGACCCCCCTCCTCCCTTCTACTATGTGTTCACATCGTATTGCAACACTCAGTCTGAAAGTAAAGCGAGACATTGTAAAGCGAGGTTGCATTTCCCGTCTTGAGATGGAGCACGTTGGCTTGGGTGTTCTCGATTGCTTTCATTTTAGAGTACATTACATTTCATTTTTTTTTATCCAAATGCAATCTGAGCAAAAATGATAACTAGAACTTAGCCTTGTGCCGAGCAAATAACCTACCTTATTAGGCTCTCGCACTTTTGCAAACCAAAACGACAAGTTATTTATTTTTCTCTCTCTTTTAAAATCTCTTTATCTTCTCGTTTTTCTGTTTATTGCCCCTGTGACCACCAATCAAGTATCTCAGTTATTCAAAAAAAGAAGAAAAAAAAAAGGAAAAAAAAATGTCCCAGCAACAGTCTTCGATCTACAAGTGCTTCTGCGCGCCCTGCGCTGTAATGGAGATTGAGGGGTGCAGTGGTATGGCTGTCTGCTGTTGGATTACGTGCTTCTTGACCTGGCCCATCAACGGCTTCGTCAACTGCTGCTGCTATGATGCCAAGCCCAAGGCAGTTGCCCAGCAGGTATGGAGAGTATTCAAGTTGTTCACAACACCACAGGGGTACAACGGCAACTAGTGAGACCGTGCGGGTGTTACTATCGCAAGAATCCGAGAGAAGAACAAGAAGGAAAAGTTGCTATGAGTAAATTAAAATAAATCTTTGCCAATGTCATGTTGTGATATCTGTTTGTGATCCAAATAAAATCAAAAAAAAAAAAAAAAAAAAAAAAAAAAAAAAAAAAAAAAAGAGAAAAAGAAAAAGAAAAAGACAGCGATCATAAGGGAGGAAGGTGTAGAGAAAGAAAAAGGATAAACGTCTTTACTTGACTCTGACTCAATTCACCCCGATCTCCCGTCCCCTTTTCTTTTCCCCCCTTTTGGCCCTCTAGCGCCCATCACGGTAGAAGTTTCGATCACCAATTTCTCCGGAACTCGACTTCTATCGCTGAGCGCCAGCAACGTTGCTCCTGCCCATAGAGTGACACTTATATAAATTATTTACCAAACCATCGGAGTGTTGCACTACGATAGCTTGTTCCCTTTCTCTTTTACCGTCTGAGTTACATTCTGGCATGCTGGTTGAAAGTAAGTGAGACAAGTCTCGGTTCCCTCCTTCTTGAGATGCTCTGTCTTGATGGAGTGTGTTCTCGGTTGCTTTCAATTTGGGATTATATTACATTTCGTTGCATGCTGCACACCGTTTCCCTCCCTTTCTCGTTCTGTTTATTGCCTCCTGTGGCCCACCAATCAAGTATCTCAGTTATTCACCAACAACACAAAAAAAAAAAAGAAGAAAATAAATGTCCCAGCAACAGTCTTCGATTTTCAAATGTTGCTGCGCACCCTGCGCTGTGATGGAGATTGAGGGGTGCAGTGGTATGGCTGTCTGCTGTTGGATCTCGTGCTTCTTGACCTGGCCCATCAACGGCTTCGTCAACTGCTGCTGCTATGATGCCAAGCCCAAGGCAGTTGCCCAGCAGGTATGGTGAGTATTCAAGTTGTTCACAACACCACAGGGGTACACTGGCCAGGCCCAGCCTGCTCAGCCTCAACCAGCCCAAGGACCCGCTCCTGTGGGCGCCAACAAGGAGGAGCCATACGGTGTCTAAACTCGCAAGCCAAAGACAGCGAAAAAATAAAATATAAAAACAAGTAGAAAATTCTACATTGCCGCAGTGTCCATTGTGTTGCTATTTACTTACTAGGTAATTTATTGATTCTTCTTGAAGCTTTGCCGATGCGAAGTGGAGTACTGTTTCACTCTTTTGCTTATTTGTTTCTTCCCCCCTTTTAATTTCTATTTGATCACCTCGGGAAACGGGTGAATTATTGACGAACGCCACTTCCCGTCTGCCTGAAGATGGGGGTGGAGGAGTCATTGCACGAAATGTTCTAACTTCTTTGATCTTACTAAACGGCATGCACCTCTGCTTGACTATCACTACAGAAACTAACGAATAAAAAAAAAAAAAATAAAAAAAATGGCCCAGCCGCAACCACAGCAAAGTGGATGCTACAGGTGCTGCTGCCCTCCCTGTGCAGTGATGGAGATCGAGGGGTGCAGTTGCATGGTATGTTACCTTTTCGTGTAAAATGCAAAGTACAACAAAGGCCGTCTGCTGCTGGATTGGGTGCTTCACCATCTGGCCTATCAACGGGTGTATCAACTTGTGCTACACACCTGTCCCAAAGGAACAACCAGTCGTTGCACAGCAAGTATGATGAGTAAAAAAATAGACTACTTTTTAACAACAACACACTAGGGCTACGCACAACCGGCTCAGCAGCCCGTTCCTGCCAACGGCACCAAGCAGGAACCGTATGGGGTGTAACCCTTTATTCTTATGATATCGTTAAATGATTACGAGGGGAGGAGAAACTATAAATTACAAAATCTTTATTTTCTTTCGGTTCCATCGGCCGTGACTCGTGGCTGTCAGTTGCTACGAGACGAGAGGTGGACCCGGATAAAAAAAAAAATTAAAAATAAAAATAAAAATAAAAACAGAAGCTTTTTTTTCTTATGAAATGTACATTGCTCCCCCTCCTTCCCTACCCTTTTCTTCCTTACATATCCGCACCGCAGTGCTGTTTCTGGTTGTCAAAGTACCTGTATTACGCAAGGCTACACGACACCGATCCAGCCAGTGGCTTGGCCAAAGGCCATCATGGGCTTTGCTTGTCTACTTTGATCGTCGATTCCTTCGACTGACCACATGTAAACATTGAGCAGAAATAAGTTACCCAAATTCTCATCCTTCCCGATGCTTCTATTACAGACAAGAGGTTGACTAATGCCGAAGATAGTCTGGAAGGGTGGATGACACTTCAGACGGCTTTCTCCCTTTCGGCTTAAAACTTCTTTTGCGCATGTTTATTAATTAATTATTAATTTCCCCCCGTACTCTAATACAACACAGGCAAAATGACGGCAGATGTGGATCAAAAATTTGATCAGCAGCTTCGGGAAAGCAATGCACTTGGAGAGGCGCTGGGGAAAGAGGTGAGCGGATTGCAGGAGACAAATCTCCGGATGGAGGAGCAGATCTTAAATCTTAACAATGTGACGCGGAAGCTAGTGTGGGAACGGCCCAAGAGAAAAATGGGCAAGAAAAAGAAAAAGCTGCACGTTGGTGAGGTGATGGTCCTGCCTGCCCAAGTGGAGGAGGACGAGTGCTCGGTCGCAGAATCGGTGCGCTTGACAATAGAAGACCAAGAGATAGAAGACCTGCTAGGTGGCAAGATGGAGAGACATGGTGACGGCACATCACCTATACCAACACCCACACCCACACCTCAGGAGGACACATTCCGCAGATCTGTTACTGATTTCATGAGAGCGATACGGTCACCCAGCTGGCGGTCGAAGTCTGCAACGATACCTGAGAACTCGACCCTTGCGAAAGAAGACAGCCAGCCACCGCTCACGCTGCTAGGGAGGATGGCGGATGGGCACAAGGTTGGGGACACCATGGACCCCACGCCCACACCGTCGGATGACGAGGGCATCCCTTTGGAGTGCATGGACTCTGAGCCCGATCAGGACTCCGATCCTGAGATCCACACGGGGACAGGGGCTTCCTTTTCGTCGACACACAATTATAACATATCGTCGGCCACGGTGGAGGACTACTGCAACGCTGACATCCACGACAAGACAGATCACAACATGGGGATGGAGGACCACGGCACACGCGGCTCGTTTGATCTTGCCCAGTGGGTCAGCCACACAGCGTTTAACGGTGGAAGGTCCAGCCTAGCGCATGCAGATGTGGCAGAATACCTCACGCGAACAGCCTCCGTTCCCAAGCTAGAGGACCTGCAGGAGCTCATCTTGGCGCAGGATGAGGCAGAGGAGAACTCCAAACTTCTCGACGAACACTCAACGCTGCGGAACCTGAGACAAACACTCACAAACCTCAGGCACGAGATGCTTCGGTGCGGTTCCTTGTGCTCCGTATCGACGTGCTCGTCATCAGGGAGTGACAGCGACTCAAAGAAGACGCAAGGCCACCTGCGCAGGATGGAAAAAGAACTATCTGTCGTGCAAGACCGTCTTGGCGTCGGGAAGAGCACATTTCTAGCACAAATGATCATGAAGGACTTCCAGCAGCTGCGGACTCTGGAAGGCCTTCTCGCAGTGCAAGTTCATAATGTCGTGCCCGAAGACGGCTCGGTTGAGAAGGTGCAGTATCAGGCAGCTCTTGTAAGAGAGCAGAAACTGGTCATTGCTCAGAAGGAGTACATCCTGAAAAAAAAGGAGCTGCGTGTCTTCTACATCCACTTATGCAGGTGCTTGTCAGGGGTTTTCTTGCTGCTGCGAGGGATGAAGTACTTCCCCCTCAATATGATGGCACTTCCTTACGCAAACAAGAAGTTTGTCGAATACCTCTATGACCTTTTGCCGCATGCCGCTGTGCTCTTTGAGTGTGGGCAAAGCATGGCAGACTTCTCTGCGGCGAAGACACAGTACAGTGGCTTCAGCCTTGTGGACATCGACCTGTTTGTGGATGCGGTTGCCTTGTCGTTGTGCAGAAAGCACGAGCAACAGCTGACGATGCTGACAGGCGAAGAGAACGTGCGGAGCGGGTGCATCAATGCCGCAGACTGGGTCATAGGTGTCGTCTTAGAGGCAATCCGACAGAACAGGGCGAACCCGTCGTTTCCCATTGCAGACCAAGTGGTCAACTGGGTGGCAGGACGCACACTTGTTTGCGAGGACACAGGCGGCACTACGAAGAAGGTCAAGGTCTACACTGTGTCCGACCCAGTGCACCCAGGCGATGACGCGCAGCTCGCAGGCTGGAAGCTACCGAAGGATGGTGTAGTTCATACGGCGGCGCCTTCAGAGCACCTCAAATGGACTGCCGAGGGTGTGTTTAGGTTCTGTGGGATTCGTAACTTCAGTGGGGAGCTCTTCGGGCAGGATTGCTCTGATCACGAGCGGGGGTACCGCAACTACGGTTTCGCCACCGACTCGCTTTCTGCTGCCCGTGACTGGGGCATGATCCCAGTGAGCTCCCTTCTGTGGGGTGCGCGACCTAACAATGTGTGGCGCAACGACTCTGAATTCCTCGCGTTGAACCCCATAGTCTTCTCATATACATCCCCTGTTGCCTACACCCTGTTGTTCCTTCGCACGCCGAAACTCTCTGGCGGCTTGCTGCTCTCTCCAAACTGCGAGACTGAGTCTGAGGCAGAGAAACCACGTAAAGGTTGGTCTTCACGTACAGGTACCGCCAGGAAGAAAAGGTGAGCTCTCGGAGATGCCTACACCGCCACAGGCGAGCGAACGCATCATCGCTGCCTGTCCATTCGTTTCTTTCCCAAGCTAGTCTCTGTCTCTGTCCCCTTTATTTGTTATTTGCGATTAAATAGTTACATTCTACCATCACAGGCGACAGTAGTTTGCTTTACCTGCTTTCGATGTAGCTTGCCTACAACCCAAGTGCCCCGCTGGTCGGCATAGTTTCTACTACGGCTTTATTGTTTTTTAGGCCTTCAGGAAAAGGATGGAGCCAGAGATTCAGTTTCTTTACACTTTCAAAAAAGCAAGTCAGGAACCCTTTTCTTTTTTATTCCCCTTTCATTTTCATGTGCCTGGTATGACGAAAAGGAAAGTGCCTCAGAGTCCTGTGAAAGCGAAGCCAGGAGTAACGCAGGTCAGTGTGAAGCCGACGAGGAAGAATGTAAACCCAGTGATACTAAACTCTGCGTTGCCCAAACCCCCGCTCGTACCGGCTGTCCCCCCCGTATCACCACCTCCTCTGCCTTCATATATAAGTCCGCAAGCCCAAGTGATGAAAACAGTGCCGGAGCCAAATAAGCGACAACTGATACGAGAGGGGTATGGGGTTAATGGTGTGAATAAAGCGCTCGTGCTGCACAAGCAGATCCTTGTTGCAACAGAGATGTATGGCAGCAGTAAGCAGCAAGAAGGAGACGCGACCTGCATCGTGCGCCGCCTTAAAGACACGGTGAAGGAGGTGTTCGCGTCACGCGAAGTGCTGAAGCTGGGCATCATCCCTATACCGCACGGTCTTATCTTCAACGAGAGCTGTGTCGTGACTGAGCACCGGGGCAACATGTGGGCGGAGTGCGGTGTGCGGCCGGGGATGCGCGTCTTGTCGATCGGTACCGTGTCGATCAGCAGCTCAAAGCACCTCGATGAGATGCTGCGGAACACCCCACCCAGGACCGACATGATCGTGGAGGTGCAGAACGGGACGGGCCGCATAGCGGACCAGCTCTCTCTCGCAGGGTCTTGGGGGGCAGGCACCGCACTCAGCGAGGCTACGTTGGACATCGTGTTCAACGTGCCAAGCTCCCTTGAATGGTCTGCGCGTCTGAACACATACCTGCAGATGAAGGGCGAATTCATTATCACAAAACCAGAGCTGAGCAACGAGAACGAGACACCCCCGACATTCTTGCTGGAAGACACACAGAGCGGGCTGCTTTGTGGGGTGTACATGACAACAGACCTGCCAGGGCTCAACCATGTGTGGGAGTTCTCTAATGCTGTGCGGAAAGTATGTCAAGTAATGAAGATGCTAAACAAGTCGTGGGGATACCCTGTGACATCGCATGTCCTGAACCTGCTCCTGGCGGCGTTTGACACAATGCTTTATTCACATGAGCTGGGGTGGGTCACAGACTGCTCGTCACTCGGGTCCTGTCTTTTGGGGTTCTTGTACTTGTTTGGGGTAGCCATCAACTGGGAAAAGGTAGCTGTTGTGCCTTCACTCACACCCACTACCCAAGCAACACTGCGATCCAAGACAAGAGACGAGCCACCTTTTACGGTGGTAGACCCGTTCACTGGGCGGTCTGTGGTTGAGGAGGAACAAGGGTTTGAGATGCTCCTCACATACATGGGGAGGACGGCGGCTGTGCTGAAGTGCAATGAAAGGACGTTGGATCATGTGATGCCTGTGAGAAAAATTGTTATAAAAGGCTAAAGAAAAAAAAAGAAAAAAAGGAGGACATAATTATTTAGCGTTCCCTTTCCCCTCCCTGCGGGAAGAAAAAAAAAAATACCACTCAGGACATGAACATGCGAACACACACCAACGACATATAGACTGCGTTTTACAATTTATTAGAATGGCCACAGTGACATATGGGAAGGTCCTCCCGGAGCATAGGAGCCAGGTAGAGAAGCTGCACACAGAGCTGTTTCCTGTAGTATACGCTGATAGTTTCTACGACAGTTTGTTTAGTTATGAAATGGTGACAGTGGTAGCAGAAGACAAGGGGTGTGTGGTGGGGGTCGTGACGGCGAGAGTGGTGGAGAAGAGGAAATGGTGCTGCAAGGCTGTGAAGGCAGGGTATGTGAGCACCTTTGGTGTAAAGGAAGAGTATCGGCGGCATAAAATTGGAACGGAGTTGCTGAATAGGGCGATCGATTTGCTGTCGGAGTGCAACTGCACTACAGTGAACTTGCATGTCCTGACAGATAACTTCCCTGCTATCAACTTCTATGTAAAGTGTGGCTTCAAAACCACGCAACTTATCGAGTCATACTATCTCATCAACAATGTATACTTCGACGCCTACAGTATGGCCAGGGACCTCCATGTGCCTTCTCCGTGCACCCCAAACCCCTTGCTTGCTTACTTGCCTTTTTGGCTGCGCAACTTCGTCACCACAACGAGCACCGTCGCCAGGAACGATGCCATACTGTAGGGAGGAGGTCAAGGTGCTCTTCATTTGCCAGCATTGTGTTTACATGGTACATGTCCGAATAATCACCAACACAGGAAAGGGAAAAAAAAAAAAAAAAAAAAAAAAAGGAAAAAATGTTCCGTCGCAACGTTGTGAACATGAAGAAGATCTTCATTGACAAGAACACCAAGGTGATGTGCCAGGGTATCACTGGCAGGGCGGGTACCCTCCACTGCCAGGCTGCTATTGACTACGGTACCAAGATGGTGGGTGGTGTGAACCCGAAGAAGGCGGGGACCACACATTTGGGTCTGCCCGTGTTTGCCTCCGTCGAGGAGTGCGCCAAAGAGACCGGTGCCGATGCCACCGTGCTGTACGTCCCACCTCCTCTCTGCGCCAAGTCCATCGAGGACGCCATCACCGCAGAGATCCCTCTTATCGTGACGATCACTGAGGGCATCCCCCAGCACGACATGGTGAGAGTGAAGCAGATGTTGATGTCGCAAAGCAAGTCGAGGATGATCGGGCCCAACTGCCCCGGTATCATCACCCCTGATGAGTGCAAAATCGGTATCATGCCTGGCCACATCCACAAGAAGGGTTGCATTGGTGTTGTCTCCCGTTCGGGTACGCTGACTTACGAGGCTGTGAACCAGACGACGCTTGCAGGGCTCGGGCAGACCACCTGCGTGGGTATCGGTGGTGATCCGTTCAACGGGACCAACTTCATTGACTGTCTGAAGGAGTTCCTTGAAGACGAGAACACCAAGGGTATCGTCATGATCGGGGAGATCGGTGGGTCTGCTGAGGAGGACGCCGCCGAGTTCCTGAAGGCACACGCCATCAAGAAGCCTGTTGTTTCCTTCATCGCTGGTGTCACTGCACCCCCCGGTCGCCGTATGGGCCACGCTGGCGCTGTCATCTCCGGCGGAAAGGGCACTGCCAGTGCCAAGATCGACGCCCTCACTCAGGCGGGCGCCACTGTTGTCAGCTCCCCCGCTGTGCTCGGCTCCACCATGGCCCAGATCATGAAGGAGCAGAACCTCATCTAAGACAAGGTTCTTTGTAGCATGTGATAAATAAGCAAAAAAGAGAGAGAAAAAAAAAAGTGTTCTCACCCCCTTTTTTTTGAGTGTTTTTTTGGTCCCTCCCCATCTCTTTTTTCTCGTCCCTTTATATCTTCCTTGGGTTCTTTTTTTCTCCTTTTCTTTTTTATTGTCCCCCGTTTTTATTTTCTTTTTATTTTTATCCCCCCCCCCGGGAGAAGAACAAGGCTAGTGTAGGATGGAGCGCTTTTCGCACTGGTCATATTCCCTTTCTTTCACGGCCCTTTCGTCCCCTCCCGTCCCTGCCCCCTGTACTTTATACACGCAGCCATCTGTTCAGTGGATTCCAGATGGTTACTTAAAGGTTTTGGGGATTTTTCTTTTTTTTTTTATTTCGTTTGGACTCTCTTCCCCAATTGCAGGAGGTTTTCTTTTTCTTTTTTTATTGTAAAATGGTTCCATACCTTCTCCGAGGCCGGTCCCTATGCAGAGGGGAGGAGACAAGCAGGGGTGGTGTTTGGTGCTGTGGACACCGTTCAAATATTCGAGCCGCTGTTGTTCTCTCCCGCCCACCAACCCCTCCGTTTTTTTTTTTTCTTTCCCTTTCCCCCCTTTTTTTCTTCCTCGCTTTCTTTATATTAGTGCAAAACAATTGGTGTGGCGTCTTTACCTTTTTTTTTTCGGGTGCAAATCAAGTCAGGTAGCTTCATGGGGGACATGACAAGCCCCAACACAATGGGTGTCAAGTCGAAGGTGCCACGTTTGACATGCCCGTTCACCAAAGATGAGCTGGAGCCGTTCCCGGAGCTGCGGAACAAGAAGTACATGAAGGGTGTGGGCACCGGCTACGACAGCACTGTGAAACAGGCGAAAGGAACGAAACCCGAGCTGCTGGAAACCACACTCGCGTCCCAAGCCATCGAGCACAGCACTGTGGGGATGGTACCTGGTGTAAGGGGCAGTGTAGGCTTCCTCGAGTCCGTAAGCGAAAGTCAAGCAAGACAATACGAGACGCTCAGCGATGATGTGCTGAACGTGTACAACGAAGGGAGGGCCAGAGAGCTGGATCTCGCACGACAACGGCGAGAGATTGGGAAGAGCTTTGAAACCGAGAAGCCGCCTGCGTGGGTGTCCACATCAGCAAGCACCTACGTGAACCTTCTCCCAGCTGCTGAAAAGCATGCGAATACCTCTTACGTCACACCTGCCAACAGGAAGAAGCTCAACTTGGAAAGCGTACCGAAGAACACTGTCAACTTCACAGAAACCTTCGTATCGAGGTCTGAGGCTATGAACGACGTGGACGCTCTGGCCGCCATGCAGAGAGAGGAACTGAGCAAGTCGAAAAGGGCCGCGAAGCCCCCCTCGGGTGGGTGGGTGGGTGGACCCCCGAAGTCAACTTATGCACACCACATGCAATCGTTTGACCCTAAGGCATGCGACCAGCAGATGTCTGCCTTCAGCACCGACCCCGTGCAACACAAGTCGCTCTCGTCGCTCCCTCCTGAGACAGAGGCCTTCCTCGACTCGCAGACGAATAGACCGAACAAGCACGTTGGGATGTACGCCACCACACAAAACGACTCCTTCCAGAACCGGTTCGGGGATGCAGAGCCCACCTCCTTCAGAAAGTCGCACTACTTCGACAAGGAGGGGAACGTGTCAAAGGTCCCCAAGAGGGGCGAAGACCCCCTCAGGAAGCCAACCAACTTCCACGACACCCGCAACATGGCCGATGTGGTGCCGGGGCACTTCACTTCCACCAAAACCTTCCAGGAGCAAGTGACCGCAGCAGGGCTGGGGGTGTGACACCAATAGTCTTTTTCTTCTTCTTCATTGCAATTTCTTTTTTTGTTCTGTGAATACAGCACCGTCATGAAGATATGGCGCATGACCCTTCTTTTTTTATGTGTTTCCAAGTGTTTTTCTTTTTCCGTTCGCCGGCAATAATTAGCACAGGCAGAGGGCTGTTATCCACAAAACACAAGCTGCAAGCACACAAGACACAGCACAACAAATGTAATCCAGTAGTAGGCATTTGACAACACAACTTGTCTGTTACGCCCTGCGGACCTGCGGAAAAGCAGCATCATTAAGTCTTTTATAGCTGTAGTGCTGGTGGCAGGGTGGGCGGTGTGCTTGGAGCAGCCCGAGGTCCTGCCGCCTCCCATAGATGTTGTATGGGAGCTGGGTGTGGCACTCGGGATGGAGCAGAACCTCCTCGCAATCGGAGATAACGAAGACAAGTTCATGCGGGAGGTGGTGAAGGCAGTGCCGACTGCTGAGTATTCTGATGTGTTCATGTACGGGAACATCTCGGTAGTGCACCTCACTGCAACGGAGGAGGTCATCTGGGAGGATGGTGCCTTGGACCGCACCATGACGTTGGCTGCCTTCCACATCGGGGCACACTACTTAGGGCTGGCTTACGTGAAGGTTGGGAGTGAAATGCAATACAACTCGAGCATAGTTTCAAGAACTGTCAGCTTCTTGGAGCTGCGATTCGAGGTCTGCATGAACTCGTCGCTCCCCGCCTCTGTGGAGTACCCCACTGCCGCATGGTACTACGAGATCCTCGCGCTGCATGCCAACATCTCTGACGTCTTCGACATCCGCATCCACTCCATCTGCGAAGGCGCACGATGTGTCCCCGCCGACACCCTCACCGACGCCCTTGTCTTCGGCAATGGAGCTGCCACAGCCCCCGACACCTCCCGTGCAGGCACCACACGCATTGTGCTCACCATAGGCATAGCAGGCACCACTGTGTTTAATGAACAGCATTTCCGTCATAATTGTAATAAAGCCTGGGGGAGTACGTCTTTCGGATGCGCCACCGAAGTTGTTGTGCCACCGGCGCCTTCGGACAGTGTGGTGGTGGGGCTCGTGGTCGGGGCGTGTGTGGGGGCCTTGTGCTGCATGGTCGCGTTGATCATGCTGCTGTGGAAGAAACGGATAAAGGCAAAAAAGAAAATGAAGAAAAAGAAGAAGAGAAGCCAGTCGCGCTCGGCAGCGCAAAGCTCCATCGGCGGGACAGAGCCGTACAACAGCACACACACACACCCGGAGATGGAGACTCCCGCTTACGACCCGTACATGCCAGTGGCAGGGACGGTGGCAGACAAGCACTCTTGGGAAGTTGTGTCAAATGATGGGCGGCCCTACTACTACAACAGGGCTACGGGCCTCTCACGTTGGGACACGCCCACTGTGCTGGACCCCAACTACGTCTCTACCACAAGCACGCAATGCAACTCTAACTTCGGCACGGATGAGGAAAACGCCATGTCCGAGCATACCCCTGCATCTCCACTGCCCTCCCCTAGTACACCTCCTGTTGTCCAGTCCACGTAATAGCACACGTGCCCTGTGAAAGTAATGTACCAACAGCATGTGTCCTCCTTCGTGCTCTCCCGTTTGTGCGTGCCGGGCCGCATGCCGTCTAATTCTATTTCTTTTAGGTTTAATTGTTTCGGTTCCCCCTCACTCCCCTCCCTGGCATTAGCCCCCATTCCGTTTTTTTTTCTCTCCTCCCCTGTTCCCGTTCCAATTAAAAAGAAAAGGGAAAAAAAAAAAAAAAAAAAAGCATAAAAAAAGCATGGGGTGAGTCATCGTGTTTTTTTTTCTTTCATAAAGTCTGCTTTAAGATGACCACACAAAGAAAGAGTGGGAAAAATCAGAAAAAAAGGAGAAAAAAAGCCCCTTTCCAAGCTCTTTTTTCTTCTGTTTCTCTTTTTCTTTTCCTCCTCTTTTTTTATATTTTTTCTCTAAAACTGCACCCGGCTGTACATACAGAAACACAAACAATCCCTTCTCCTTTTATATCTCTGTTGCTCTTCTTTCCTTTCTTCCTTCATTCTCCCGTCATCTCAGGGACCACAGTGACACTGGTGCGTAGCCCCGTGTAAGGGACCCAAATAAGGGCCCAAATCAGATTTGGTGGTACTTTCGCCTTTGAAAAACTTCGGTATACCTTGCCGAAGTTTTATAGGAGTGATTGTATTGGTGCCAGTTAAGTGCGTGAAATGAAAACTACCTGAGAAAAAAAAAATTAAAAAAGGAAATACGCATTAAGAAGAAGAATAAAAAACTGTTGGCAACAAAAAAAAATATCTTTGGCATCCGTATGCACACACGGGCAAGCCACTTTTTTTTGGGGGACACTCGTTTGCTGCGGTGCATCGGGATGTGGTAAGGTGCAAGAGAGATACACCTATGCAACCGGGATATAGAATAGAGAGGGGTTGGGAAGAATAAAAGGAAAAAAAAGAAAAAAAGAATACCATAAAATAATAGAATTGTTGCATCCTTGTAGGTTGCTGAGAATACCAAGAAAGCTGCCCAAAAAGCAGGCATGTGGTAAAAAAAAATAAAATAAAATAAAGAGGGGGGTCAAAACACGGGAATGATCGATTTTCAAATTTTGATATTTTGTGAACCCCCCCCCCCCAGGGCAATGTTGGCAAGAAACGGGGAAACGCGTTTCCTTGCCAACATTGCCCTAGGGGGGGGGGGGGGTCATATGTGGTCGATAAGTCACTTTTTTTAGTTTTGTCAAAGAATGTGTCCAACAACCTAGGAAAGGTGAAAAACGGGGTTCTGGGTGTAAAAAATCGGATTGGGTACCCAAAACTTTGTTTTTTCACTTTCATAGGTTAGGCACATTCTTTGGCAAAACTGAAAAAGTGACTTTATCGACCATATATGCCCCCCCCCCCCCCCCCCCACGAAAGAAGTCACAAGGCCTTTTGTTTCAGGGACACTGAGGGTTCTGGTCCCCCCTTTTTTTAAAGGTGCCTTTTCCCCTCACTGTCTGTCGGGTCATCCCCCCGGTTTCCTTTTTTTTTCTCAGAAAAAGAAAAGCAATTAACCCTTAGAAGACGGGAGCTGATTAATCGGCTTTCAAAAAGAAAAATTGGAAAGGCCTTCTCCTGCACTTTACGCCCACTTGCGTACAGGGACTGCATTTTATGCGATTTATTTGTACCTCAATTGGATGTTGTCCTCTCCTTTGGCTGCTAAGTGCTTTTCCTATGGTTGCGTGCTCGAGGATGTTTGAAGTCTATAAATGATTCTTTTCTTTTGATTTTTTTTTGATTTTTTTAATGGATTTCTCTCGTCTTGTAAGGGTTAGAAAAATAAATTCGGTTCTTGTCCCCCCCCCCCCCCTCCGATCTTTTTTATTCTCATTTTCTTTTCCACACACCAGCATACACGTTATAATGTTATCAATAGATATTTTAAAATACCAGGTATCAAATCCCATAACGCAAAAAAAAAGGCCCATAATCTTATTGGTACGTACCCGTTATTTTAATAGATTTTTTGGGATTTTTCGATTTTGGGTGGGATTTTGGGAGAATTTTTGTCTCCAGACGTTCCTGCCACCACGGACTGCTCGTGTTGTAAGAGCAGGCAAGGCGCAGAATTCACCAAAATTGGGGGTGGGCTTTGGCTGTTAAGTAACCCATGCCCATGGTCCCCGAGGGTCGTATTTTGTGTTTCTGAACCCCATCTCGACGCGGGGGTATAGAAGACCCCTACGCTTTTTTTACAGTGTGTCATAGCCTGCAAGTTATACCGATACCAATCGGGTATTTTATAGGTTCGGGTTCTTAAATAGTGCAAAATTGGCCTGGGCACGCAGGGGGGAGGGGGATAATAATAACCTGACAAAAATTCCCGACATTTTTTTTTTTTTTTTTTTTTTTTGTGAAGGGCAAAAAAGAAAAAAAAAAAAGAAAATGAACCCGAGCAGATGTGTGCCGATGGCCAACGGTCTCCTTTACCCCCTTGTGGGGCTTGGTACCTGGAAGTCACCGCATGGCAAAACAGGCGAGGCGGTAAAGTCTGCCATCAGGTCTGGGTACAGGATGATCGACACTGCAAACGACTACAACAACGAGCATGAGATAGGTTCTGCCATCAAGGAGCTCATCGACAATAACGAGGTGAAGAGGGAGGATCTCTTCATCCAGAGCAAGCTGTGGAACGGGAACCACAGGCGCGAGAACGCCTTCATCGACATCAAGAAGACACTCGAGGACCTTCAGATGGACTACGTCGACAGCTTCATCATCCACTGGCCGCAAGCCTGCCCCTCCCACCCCACGGGCGCTCTCCCTGGTATCAGAAAATCCGGCGCTTTCCCCGGTCTTTACACCGACGAAAGGCCTGAAGGCGGTATTTGGATGTTCCCGCTTGACAAGGACGGTCTGTACTGCAGCGATAACGAGTCGCATTACATCGAAACGTACCATGCGATGGAGGAGATGGTGGATTTGGGGTGGGTGAGGTCCCTTGGAGTGTCCAATTTCAACAAACAGCAGGTGCAAGAGTGCATCAATGAAGCAAAGAAGCACCCGCTCTGCGTGGTGCAGAACGAGATCCACCCTTACTTCCAGCAGAAGGATTTTGTCGATTTCTGCCAACACAACGATGTGGTCGTGCAGGCGTTCTCGCCATTGGGGTCTGCAGACAGACCATCGTGTTACAAGAAAAACACCGACCCCACGCCAGTCCTTGGGAACCCCACCATTGGTGCCATCGCTGCCAAGCACGGCAGAACCCCCGCACAGGTAGTTGTCAGGTGGCACATTCAACGCAAAGTGTCTGCTGTTCCCAAGTCCATCACACATGAGAGGGTCGTGTCAAATGGGGAGGTGTGGGACTTTGAGTTGGACAACGATGATTTGAATAAGATCTCCGAAATGAATATCGGCTGGCAATTCCTTCTGTGGGAGGACACCTCCATGCACCCTGACTACCCCTTCAAGGATGCTCTCCAGAACGGTTTTAAACCTGGGAAGGCCCCCCTCGCCACTACTACTGCTTCCAGTGCGTAGTTTTTTTTAAAAAAAAAAGAAAAGAAAAGAACAAAGTGTTTGCAAAACCCGGATGGGGGGAAGGGAAATTTATTTGGAAAGAAAATCTCGCGTACTTTACATTAGATATAATGTGGATTTTCAAGACTCTTTTTTTTTGTTTTAAATGTTCGGGGGGGTTTCCCCCCCTCTTTTTTCTTGTGGGATGTACGATGTTTTATAAAAAAAATAGCAAAGCAAACCCTCTTCCTCCAGCCTCATTAACGTTTCCCCCCCCCCCCTTCTTTTTTCTCCCTCCCCTCTTTTTATCTTCTCCCTAAAAAAGAAATAACTTTGCTCCTGTGATCGCGGTAACAAAAAAAAAAAAAAAAACAAAAGAATATTACAAAAAAACAAGAATTATGATAGCTTAAGCCTTGTTACTGTCGATGGTGACCCTTCCCTTTCTCTTTCTTCGATATAACATGTTTCGCCTGGAGGATCACAAGGCTGTGCTCCTGTTTTATTATTTTTTTTTTTAAGAAATATTTTTTTATATTTTTCCTTTCTCTCTTCTTATTCACCAACACCTTGCAAAAAAAAAGGACAAAAAAAAAGGGGGGTAAAAAAAGAAGAGAAAAAAAAAAAAAACCATGGAAGGGTATGAGATTGACATTTACATAATGAGTGGAAGGGGAAAAAAACAAATACTCACAGGCACACAGTCCCCATAGCAATCGGGGGTACGGAAAACAGTCTGGGGGTGGAACAGGTAAAGAAAAAAAAGAATAGCTATTTACTGCCAACAAGTAATGACTTTACCGTTACCTCGAGGTCGGTAAAGCATTACTTGGCGGTAGGTAAGTGGTTTTATTTCACGACACTCAGAAATTACTTCACCACGAGGGGCACAACAGGGTGACAAGGGGTACAACAAGAGAGGGGTTACAAAGGTTACAATACAAGTTGTTTTCCCTCCTTTTGTTGACTAAGAGCTGCCGCTGTCGCTGCATTGCCACTGTCACCATCTCTAATCAGGCCTTCCCATACCTGGCACGGCCGCTGGCTCCTTTTTTTCTGCTGCTTCGGTATTTTGAAGTCATTTGGGGAGCTTGGGTAAGCTGACTAAGTTACCCTTACCCACAGAAGAGTTACCCCCAGAAACTGGGAACAAGGCCTAGCCAAAAGTGGGCAAATTGGGAGGAAAAAGTAGTCCAACTTGGAACTGAGCCGAGGCAAAAGTTGGCCAATTGAGCTGAACCTGGGGGGAAATAGCAAACTGAGAGGAAAAAGTAGCCCCACTGGGAACCGAACCGAGGCAAAAATTGGCCTACCGAGGCATATTATTTAACGGAAACCCCCTATTACTTCACGGAAAACAGGCCATTATTTCACCGTGAAGTAATGAGATTTAGCGTGAAGTAATGAGATTTAGCGTGAAGTAATGAGATTTAGCGTGAAGTAATGGGCCCCCCAGTGCGTGAAGTAATTTCTGAAGAGTGAAATAAAAAAAAAAAAAACAACCAAATCCAAACAACGATAAAAAAAAAGGCATCTGGGGCATTCTCGCTTGGTGGAGGGTCGTACCTTCGGAGCCTTGAGTTGCAGGAAACAGTGAACATTAACTATGAATCGATAGAACTGAAGTACGCGAAGCCAGTGAGGAAGGAGCGAAGGACGCTGGGCGGGGCGCAAGAGGTGAAGACGGTGAAGACAAAGCTTGCAGAAGAGATGCTGCGGTTCTTCAAGACAAAGACGTGCTACGACGCAATGCTCTCCTCCACTCAGATCGTGATCGTGGACATCAACCTCCCTTTGCGGACAGCCTTCGTTTCCGCCCTCGAGAACAAAGTCCCCTGCGGGATCCTCTGGGACCCCATGACAAACACACACGCTGGGATGATGACTGTCACCGACTACATCACAATCCTCCTCAGAACCCGCGAATCCGGAGAATCCATCATCGAACTGCAAAATAGATCAATCAGACTGTGGAGGGACGACGAGAGGATGCAGCGCGACAGCAGAACCAACAAGAAAGAGCTTATCTACATACGGCTCGACAAGGATCTGGGCGAAGTCCTGAAGGCACTGTACACAAACAGGATAAAAAGAATACCCGTAGTGTCGCAAGCAGGGGAGGTCATATCAGTACTCACATATACAACAATGCTGAATGTGGTTCTACAAAAACTGCACAATCTGGAGTCAGACAGCGACTGGATGCAACTGTTGAGCTATGGAGTGAAGGACTTGGGGATAGGGTGCTACGACAACAACACACCGACCTGCACGCTAGAGACTAAGGTGCACGAGGTTCTGTCGTCCCTGATGCAGAAGAAGGTGCACTGCCTCCCTATTGTCGACTCGCAGAGGCGGTGCCTAGATGTCTTTACACGTTCCGACGTCATGTTCATCGAGCAGGACGGCACCTACGACACCGAGTTGAGCCTTGCCTCCGCCATTGCCACGAGGCCGAGACACGCCGTGTTCGCCTTCTCGCCAGATGATACGCTTTGCGAGGTGATGAGGCATCTTGGATCCTCGGGGGTGTGTGGATGTGACATATTTAACAAATTCCACAATACAGGTACACGTTCTTGTTGCTGTTGATGAGAATGACAGCGTCTGCGGTTATATCAGCGTGACGCATGTGTTTAGTTGGTTGCTTGAAGAAGGCATTTAATATGGGGGCAGGCTTCAAAAAAATAGTGTTTATTTTTTTCGTTTTTTTTGTTTCACTTTAGGCTTACCTGCCTGTTCGAGTCTCTGTGCTTGTTCCCCTTCCAGCTGCCTCGTTATCGTCTCCACACCTTTGTTGCAGCTCTTCCCTGCAATTTCCCCCTCCCATCGACGTTTTTTTGCAGGGTCGGTGGAGTTTTTACAATCACTCTCTTGTGCCATAGTAGTTTCTCTTTACCCGTTTTTGCCTCGTGAGGAATGCCAACGGTATCGTTGTCCCACCCACCCACACCCCATTCTGACTTGCAAATGTGGCAAAGTGTACGTCCTGCACCCTTTGTCCCAGCATTTTTCACCCCCCCTTTCTTTTCTTCTTCTACTTTTCCCTTTTTTCCCTTGTGAAGATTTAATTGTTCGTTGATGCTCCTGTTTCCTTTTCTTTTGAGTAAAATCGCGATCACACCACCAAGAAGTATTGGGTGCCCTACAAAAGAAAATGCACCTGGAATCCTGAAATAAACTTGTGTACCAACCGAGCAAGCTAGACAGCCATGTCAGTGACTGTAAATGTGATTAAGGCAGTGAAGCTGCCAAAAGCGGACTTCAAGGGCCATGGGGACTTCTGTGTGAAGCTTGAGTATGGTGGAGAGACGCAGACGACGAATGTAGTGAGCGGGGAGAACCCAGAATGGAACGAAGTGGTGGTGTTCCAAGCAGAAGGGAGCATGCTGACAATGACGATTATCGAGAAAGACAAGGTTACGGACGACACAACTATGGGGTCCTGCGAGGTGACCCCTGGGGATGGAGAGATGACGCACGAGCTGCCTGTTAAGCTAAACGAAGGCGGCAAAGGGTGCTTCCTGACTATCACAACAACCTTAGGCCCTCCAGGGACACCCCCGCCCCCGCCTCCTGAAGAGGCTGAGGCCAGCCCCGAAGCATCCCCCCCTCCTCCTCCAATGTCTCCCGATCAGGATGCCCCCCCTGAGGAAGAGCCCGAACCTGTCCTCCGAGGTGTACAAGGCAAAGCCCTTCTTATCGGCATCAACTATGTTGGACAAGAGAACGTCTCCCTCACACAGTCCGTGTCCTGCGTCCGCACACTGGCCGACTCCCTCAAGACAGAAGGCTTCGAGGGACACGTGCGCGTGATCGCCGACGACGGGTCCATCGACACCATGCCCACGAAACGCAACATCGAAGACTCCATCAACTGGCTCGTCACAGGGGCGCAGCCGCAGGACGGCCTTATCCTGTATTTTGCAGGACGGTTAAGGAGAGAAGAAAACGGCACCGTAAGCGTGTGCCCTGCTGACCACAAGGACGTGGGTGTGATTCCGGGTAAAGACATATTGAGCAGGTTGTGCAGAAGCATTCCACAGGGGTGCAGGGTCATATGGGTACTGGACACGCCTGGCGGTGGATCGGTAAGCCCCAGCAGCCATCAGCCACTGCTGCCCTTCAGGCACACGTTTCCCGAAACGGATCTGGCAAACTTCGCACCGCCGTCTGCCGGAACCCAGTCTGGTGTGGTGGTGCTATCGGCCTCGTCTCTGGACGCCATGGTTGAGGGGGCCATGTGCAAGGCACTAACCACTTCACTGGCGCAAATGCGAGGACAGTCCGAGACACCTCTGGACGAGGCAGGGCGGCTCTTCCTGAAAAGGGTGAACGCAAGGTTCTCAGGGCTCCTGGACCCCGTCATCAACGACGGCGGCTATGTGTCTAGCGACTTCGCTGCGTGGGGTGAGAAGACACTGCCCGACCTGCAGGCAGAGCTCCAGGCGTTCGGGGTTCCTACCACACGCGCTGCACCTCTGCAGAACATTGCACAGCAAATCTTCAAAGAACAGCCTGACGATGTTCTTGTCCCTGCACCGCCCTCCATCGCTACGTTGATGAGAAAACTGCATGAGAACCACCCCTCCACGGGGCCCAACTTCACCATTATGTGCGAGTCCGATGCCAGGATAGACCCTGAGGTGGCCTTCCTCCCGTCGTGTCCACCGAACATCGATGTGAACACTCTGTACTCCACTACACGGGCGCACAGCCCTGCCAACTCATCGGGCATAGTGCCGTACTCTGATCAACACTTCACCTCGACCAGCGACCAGCCCGTGTTGGGGCAGTGGGCTAGCTACGTAGGGTACATCAGCACAGGCGGGGACATCTTGGGGTCGCCAAGACTGATGACAGTGGAGGAGGCGCTAGAGGTGGCGAAGAGATACCCAGAGTGCAAGGGCTTTTCGTTAAGGGGGGAGAACCCGAACCCAGGGGAACGGACGTGGGTGTACTTCAAGAACAAATGGGACCTGCACGGCACAGGTTGGACTACGTACAAGAGACCAGATGGGAGCCCTGCTCTGCAGTTCTCGCAGCAACCAGTCGTAGCTCCATCTCCTCCGCACTCAGCGTCACCCTCCCCTTCTCTGGGCCATGGGATTGACCCGTGGTACAGGCAGAGGTTGGTTAACTTCTACAACCACTACAATCCATCGAAGCTGCCAAGCGTGGTGCCCACTCTGCATGTATGTGGCTTAGAAACGTTACTTACACACACACAGGAATATAAAGGACACGAGGAACAGCTATTCTATACCTTGGCTCAGAAATACGGACCGGAACCTCCTGATTGTATGACTTTACATGAAGAAGAAAAATAAAATTAAAATAAATCACACAGCCATGGCTGATCCACTTGCGCCAGGCTGGCGGTTGGTTGAAAGCCCGCAGGGCGACTTGTATTATAAACACCTCGACGGTAGAAAGCAATGGGAGAGGCCGCTGGATGTGGTCTACAACATACCACTGCATGGTAGCTACTAACAGGGCTTACAGTGTTACCCCCCTTTTTTTTCCTCTTTTTGGGTTCAGCCATAGAAATGCTCCTTTAGGTACACATGCCCCCATTCGTTTGGGTGTTCCCTTTTCCCTACCCCCGTAGTTAAGACAAATTCCTTTTCATTTCATAGTTTTCTTTTCGTGATTTTTTTTTTTTTTTTTTCTGGAGACAACACGTTATGGCCTTTGTAGCAGGTGGTGGGTGAAAGAAGAAGAAAAAAATAGACGAGAAAAAAAATACTCCCCCATGACCTACTTGTATTACCCTTACCCTCCCCCATTTTCAAAAAAAAAAAAAAAAAAAAAGAAAAAAAAAAAAAACTGTCCCATGGTCACAGATTTCCTCATGTTTTTTTTTTTTAAAGTTGACACTCTCCGATGCCATTTGGTGCTTTTGCTCCCCCCCCCCCCCTATTGTTGTGTTCAAGTAAATTGCATGTAGACATTCTTGATGGTCTCTTTTTTTTTTCACTTCAATTCAATCATAGGTGTTTTGGAAGAGGAAGGGGGAAGAAAATAAAACGTATAAAAAAAAAAAGAAAAAGAAGGGAAAACAAAAAAAAAAAAGAAAATGCACGGGCTTTTCCCAAACGCCAGGAGCATACGGCAGTGTGTAACAAAGCTTCAGAAACGGCACGACAGCACCCCAGGGAAGCTTGAGGAGATGTGGCAGACGGATGCCCACAAAGAACTCTCTTCCTTGAGAGAGAAGTACTTCGGCAGGTTTTCCGAGACGGCAGAAACCTTAACAGGTTCGAAGGCAATGAAACACATGAGCAGGGACATCAGGACACTAGGCGGCTTGAAGACCTTACCCCATGCTGTGGGTGTGCAACCTCTTGTCTTGCGAGTATCCGAAATAGACGAACTCAACCAAATCGCACGGCTGGAGGGGTATCTCATGATGAAATGGCACGAGGAAGACCTGGAAGAGGTCCCACGCGGTGCAGAGCTTGCTGCAGAGGATGTGAGCTTGCCCGCTTTCCCACGCATGTCGTCTGCAGTCACATTAGAGGTGAAGGAACCAACGTCTGTGTTTCATGCAACCAACGCCAACGATCCTATTGGTCTGGTGTACGCCACCTACGAGTGGAAGGCGGACATTGAGGTTGAGTTTAACCTGTATCACTTCCCGTTCGACTACCAGACCATTGATGTTGTGTTGTGGTTCTCGGCGAACGGTGACCCTCGCACCGCGGATTATGGGAGATTTGTCATCCCGCTTCCCACGGACGAGTCGGGGAAGGATCCGGCAGCTATTCTCCCGCTTCGTGCTGCTGCTGCTGAATGGAGGCTGTTCAGCCCCACTATCAACTCGTGGACGCAGTCTGAGAAGATATCAAAGGCGCCCTGCAGGAAGCAAGGTGTTACGCTCGAGATACCCATCTTGAGAAAGGCGGAGTTTTACGACAACATGATGAACGTCATGTGCTTCATCGCAAGCCTTGCCTTCTGCGCCTTCGCGTCACACCCCGTACAGTTCTGCGAGAGGCTCTCCGCAACCTTCTCATTGCTGTTGGCACTAATCGCCTTCAAATTCTCCGTTGCCGATAAACTTCCGAAGGTTGCTTACCTGACAGCTTTCGATAGATATATGGATGTTACATTTGGTTTTCTTGGATTGCTTGCAGTTTACTTTGCGCTCATGAAGGTGTGGCTTGAGGAGAAGGAAAAAGCAAAGGCGAAGAAATTGGCGAACAACAACAAAGAAGATAACGAGGCGGGAGAAGAGTCAGAATTGAGCAGGATGATCCCCGACTGGGTGCACGAGCCTGCAGAGTTCGAACGATTTGTTGTGTTGCCGACTTTCTTGGTGGCATGGGTTTTGTATCATGTTAGGCTGCACAGAACACAGAAATTGCGTGGGAAGGATGTCAAGAAGGCGTTGAAATCAGAGATTCGCAGATTTAAATGGCGCCCTCCTAGAAAGGAAACAGCCAAGAAGGCAGTCGAAAAGAAGAGCAAACAAGAGACGCTCATCGCCGAGCAGGCGGACAACGCCATCAACGTGAAAAAATAAGAAGAATAAAATTGCCCGCTAACCTTCCCACCCCCCCTTTTTTTTTGCATTCTGTAAGCAGAATGGTTTTTTTTTTTTTTTTTAACCACGTTTTTTTTTTTTTTTTTTTTTCCCCCAATCACGCATTTTTTTTTCTTTCTTAATTATGCTCTACGCAGGCTCTTAAAAAGAGGTGAATGATGCACAATTATGAAGCAAAAAAAAAAAAAAAAAAAAAAAAAAAAAAAAAAAAAAAACTGTTTAAAAAGTGTCTGGCTGCACACTGCACTGCAATTCTGCAGCTTTGCGCCAACCCAGCATGGCACACAGACCCCGAGGGCTTTGGAGGGACTGTATTTACTTTTCCACCAATTATTGACCATATAAACAAAAGCGAGACTCACGTACGCCTTTCTTTCGTTGGGGTAAAAGGTAAGAGACCCCTTTTTTTTGCACTGAACACTTAGTTCTCCACTTTCTCCTTGTTGCTGTTCGTGCACATTATTTCTTTTTTTCATACAGTGAGCACCCCTGCAGACTGAAACTTTTATCGATTTTTTTTTCTCTTCTTTTGTCTCCTTTCACCCCGACCGACATTTCCTACATTAACTGTAATCTTATTTTCTTGTTTTTTTTTCTTCTTTTCTCTTCCCCCCCCACTTTTTTTTCCCGCGATGATTATAAAAGAAGGAGTGTTGTTGAACCGGGAAAAAAATTTTTTTTTTTCCCCTTGTTTTCTTCCCTTTGCCTTCTTTTTATTTCTCCGACAATTTTCTCTATTATCCCAAATTGAAAAAAAAAAAAGGAAAAAAAAGTGAAAGAAAGGCGAACAATATGTTATCTGCAGATGAGTTAGAGCAGATGTTCATGTGCACGGCAGAGGAAGAAGACCAGGTCAACCTGATAGAGAACAACGCCTCTTCAGGTGCGTTGGAAGTATCAGGCTACGAATCTGGCGATGAAGAGTATTTTGGGATAGAACTTTACGAGTGGGGAAGAAGACCGTCAGGCCTAGCAAACCAGCGACTGGAAGACTGTGTAAGGTGCTTGGTAGGGATGTTCAAAGGGACGAAAAAGGAACAGATATTGAAGAGCAAACTACTCCCAACCCCTTTCACAGTAGGGTGCTCGCTGCAGTACCGCACCACATGCGGGTGGGCTGAAGGGGTTCTATCTGCAATATGGTCGTCTAGTGAGGTAAACATATCTCTTCCCAATGGAGTTGTGCTTCAAAATGTCGATGTCAATAATGTTCGCAGGTGTATAGCGACACCCGCCGAGCAGGTGGCCTTCTCCAAGATTCTTTCGAGACAGATAGATAAGATCAGGAATTCGTTAGATTCTCAGCCAGGTTGCGTGCGGTCCTTCGTGCTGTCGATGAATTCATCGCCTCGAAAATCCGTCGTTTTCTCCTCCGAGCCAGATTCCGTAATAGGGGTCCTCTACTGTTCCCCCACCAAACCCAACCCGCAGATTGAAAAACCCCTTCTCATGTCCAAGCGGCGGAAGATCGACGCACCTTCCACGAGCCTTATCGAAATCGGCAGTACCCATAGTTCCTCGTGACGACCAAAAAGGGGGGGAGGAAAAAAATATATATGGCATCGTTTCAAAACCCCCCCCCCAAAATGAGGCCAATTGACACTTTCAATATTTCTCTAAGTACTTTTTCCCAAAGAAAAAAAATTCTACAACTTTCCCGGCCCAGGTTAGGAAAGAAAACACCCCAGAAAATGGGAAAGTGAGTGTTACTAGTACCCAGAAAATTCAGTCCTAGGGGCAAAAATGGGTTTTTTCACTTTGCACAAATTCAGTAAAAGAGGGAGTGACAAAAATGGATGCTTTTAAACTTGCTGTTGAGAAGCTAGGGGTAAAAAAAAATGGTATTCGGACCGAGAAAGGGTAAATGGGAACACCACGGCGATCAGGACACTCGCCACAGAGGTTTTTGAGAAGCTCAGTGGCAACGACTGTGCTGCACTAGTTTGTGGCGTAGTGTGTAAAGGGGAACTTCTAGCGGCACTTCTGCTATCATTTTCTGGTTGATTTAGTAGCCACACGGCGCCAATTGGTCAGAGGCATGAGGCTTGACCACATCACACATGATGAAATAAGGGCAGCTGGCCTTACTGTTGGAAAAGTCTTGTTCCACAGTAGCATGGGCACAGAAAAAAATAAAGAAAAAAATGGAGTGGATACTCTGGACTGACGGTGGGCGTCACTTTCGTGCAAAGGAATTTTGCTACTTTGTTCTTTTTGGTCTTCGTTATGTATATCCCGATCGGACGTTTTCCCTGTGGTTTCTGGGGGAGAAACACGGCAAAAACAACAGGGACAGCCACTTTGGTGTGCTCTCTCGTGTTTGGTTTTGGGTGCCTCGTTCCACAACAATTAAAACTGTGGAACAAATAGCTAACATCACCAATACGATACGGTGCGCCGTGCATGTAGTTACTGATGTCTTTGGCCCGTACAAAGAAAATTCTTGAGTTTCCGGATTTTACAGGTGCATATGAGCTCAGGAGCACACCGGAGGGTGTACTTGCTACGTGTGCGTCCACGAGCTAGAAAGAACTAAAGTACATCATCAAAGAACTCGATGCAGACAGGGCAGAGAAAAGGCCCCCAGTCTATGAATCTTGTGATGAGTATGAGGACGTTCCTGATAGCCTTCCCGGACTTGAAAAACGAGAAAGAATAGTAACCAAATTACAAAAATACTCGACACCCCATGACAAGCCCAAAGCACCAAGTACACCTACGAATGAGCCTCTTAAAACCCCCCAAAATGCGGTAGAAGGCCTAATAGTATGAAAAAGAAACGAGGTCGCCCACTCAGCAGCAGCACATCTCAGCCGCAGAAGACTAGGAAATGAAGGTTTCCACTTCCAACATCATTTCAGCCACCTTCTAGCAGTGAGTTCCGCTATTTCTTGCTATTGAAAGCATACTCTCTGACTTTACCAAAACCACTAAAACCCGATTTTTACCCTAAGACTGAATTTTTCATAGGTCAAAATAGCACCCTTGAGCGATTTCTGACCCGGGTTCTTTCCTAATATGGGCCGGGAAATATGGAGAATTTTTTTTAAAGGGGGCGGCATGCCCAAAGATGCAACGAAAGTGTCAATTGGCCTCATTTTGGGGGGGGTTTTTTGAAATCGACCCATATATTCCCCCCTCCCCTCCTCCCCCCCCTGGTTTTTTCTATTTTTTTGTAAGGATCAAAGCCATAGAATTCTGTTGTTTACACATACGTATCTTTTTTTGTAAGTCAATGGGGGGGATTTATTTTTGTTTCTTTTTTTTTGCTGCTGGGGGGGGGGGGGGGGGTTAGCATTCCAACCAGTCTAAATCAAACTAATAAAATGGTGAACTTCACAGTAGGCGAGGTGCGTGCCATCATGGACCACCCGACGCAGATCCGTAACATGTATGACACATAGAAAAAAAAAGGGGATGGGAAAAAAAAAGAAAAAAAAAAGGTCTGTGATTGCGCACGTGGACCACGGGAAGTCGACCCTGACCGACTCCCTTGTTGCGGCTGCCGGTATCATTGCCATGGCGAAGGCCGGTGACGCGCGTCTGACGGACACCCGTGCGGACGAGCAGGTATGAAAAGAAGAAAATAGAATAGAAAAGAAGGAAGGAAAAAAAAAAAAAAAAAAAACAACACCAAAACAAAACAAAACAAAACAAAACAAAACAAAAACAACAGGAGCGTTGCATCACGATCAAGTCGACGTCGATCTCTCTGTACTACAACGTGGAGAAGAGGCTGGTGTCGGACGAGCAGCTCATGAAGCTGACCGGGAACGACAAGAGGGACTTCTTGATCAACCTGATCGACTCCCCGGGGCACGTTGACTTCTCGTCTGAGGTGACGGCGGCTCTGCGAGTGACGGACGGGGCACTCGTGGTGGTGGACTGCGTGGAGGGAGTGTGCGTGCAGACGGAGACTGTGCTGAGGCAGGCGCTCTCTGAGAGGATCAAGCCGGTGGTGATGGTGAACAAGGTGGACCGTGCGCTCTTGGAGCTTCAGCTGGACCCCGAGGAGGCGTACCAGTCCTTCTTCAGGACGATCCAGACGGTGAACGTGGTGATCGCGACCTACAACGACGAGCACCTCGGGGACGTGCAGGTGTACCCGGAGGCCGGGACGGTCGGGTTCGGGTCTGGTCTCCACTCGTGGGCCTTCACCCTGAACAAGTTCGCGAAGATGTACGCGGTGAAGTTCGGGATCGACGAGGACAAGATGGTGAAGAGGTTGTGGGGAGACTCCTACTTCGACGGGAAGAGGAAGAAGTGGACCTCTGAGGCTGTTGCGGGGGGTCAGAGGGCCTTCTGCCAGTTCTGCATGGAGCCGATCAAGAACTTGTTCGACGCTGTGATGAACGAGAAGAAGGACAAGATGGAGAAGATGATGAAGGCTCTGAACATTACGCTGAAGGGAGATGAGAAGGAGCTCACCCAGAAGAGGCTTCTGAAGTGCATCATGCAGAAGTTCCTCCCCGCCTCGGACGCCCTCCTGCAGATGATCGTCACCAAGCTTCCCTCCCCGAAGCAGGCCCAGGCCTACAGGGCGGACCAGCTCTACATGGGGCTGACGGAGCAGGAGGACGGATCCTTCATCCCCAACAACGACAAGTACTTCCAGGGATTGAAGAACTGCGACCCCGCCGCACCCCTCGTCATGTACGTCTCGAAGATGGTTCCCGCCTCTGACAAGGGGAGGTTCATTGCCTTCGGTCGTGTCTTCTCTGGGAAGGTGAGGCAGGGACAGAAGGCCAGGATCATGGGCCCCAACTACGAGTACGGGACGAAGAAGGACATGTCTATCAAGAACATCCAGCGTACCGTTCTCATGATGGGTCGTTACCAGGAGGCTGTTGAGGACATTCCCTGTGGTAACGTTGTTGGTCTTGTTGGTGTGTATAAAAAAGAAAATAAAAGAAAAAGAAAAAAGAAAAAGAAAAAGAAAAAGAAAAAAGAAAAAGAACAACAACAACAACAACAACAACAACACTTCTACACACAGGTGTGGACAACTTCATCGTGAAGACCGCGACCCTTACGGACGAGTCCTGCGCGGACTGCTACCCGCTCCGTGACATGAAGTACAGTGTGTCGCCTGTTGTGCGTGTCGCTGTGGAGTGCGCTTCCCCTGCTGACCTCCCCAAGTTGGTTGAGGGTCTGAAGCGTCTGTCGAAGTATGTTAAGAAGAAAAAGAAGAAGAAAAAAAAAAATAAATAAAATAAAATAAAATAAAATAAAATCTTTTTTTTTTCTCTCTCTCTCTCAGGTCCGACCCCCTCGTGCAGTGCTCGATCGAAGAATCAGGAGAGCACATCATCGCAGGAGCAGGAGAGCTCCACTTGGAGATCTGTTTGAAGGATCTTCAGGAGGACTACATGGCAGGAGCGAAGTTGAAGATCTCTGAGCCTGTGGTGTCGTTCCGTGAGACGGTGACAGATGAGAGCGACCGTCAGTGCCTGTCGAAGTCGCCGAACAAGCACAACAGGATCTTCGCGAGGGGAGCGCCTCTCGGGGACGAGCTGTGCCAGAACATCGATGACAAGGACAAGAACGTGCACGCTGAGGCTGACGTGAAGATCAGGGCGCGTGTGCTCGCGGACGAGTTCGACTGGGACGTCGCGGAGGCGAGGAAGATCTGGTGCTTCGGTCCGGACGGTGCGGGCCCGAACATCGTGGTGGATGTGACGAAGGGTGTGCAGAACATGAACGAGGTGAAGGACTCGTTCGTGGCGGCGTGGAACTGGGCGACAAAGGAGGGTGTGCTCTGCGAGGAGACGATGCGTGGGGTGAGGATCAACATCGAGGACATGACGATGCACGCGGACGCGATCCACAGAGGTGGTGGTCAGGTCATCCCTACCGCCCGCCGTAACTACTACGCCTGCATCCTCACCGCCAAGCCCGGTCTCATGGAGCCCGTCTTCCTTGTCGACATCCAGACCGTCGAGCACGCCATGGGAGGGATCTACGGTGTCCTCAACAAGAGGAGGGGTATCATGCTTGGTGAGGAGAACAGGCCAGGGACTCCCATCTACAACGTGTGTTTTTTTAACAAAAAAAGAAAAGAAAAAAAAAAGAAAGAATAATAATAATAATAATAATAATAATACAGGTCCGTGCCTACCTCCCTGTCGCCGAGTCCTTCGGGTTCACCGCTGACCTCAGGTCCAACACTGGTGGACAGGTATGTTGTCAAAAAAAAAATAAAAAATAAAAAAAACCCACTCAACAGGCCTTCCCCCAGTGCGTGTTCGACCACTGGCAGTCCTTCCCCGGTAACCCGCTTGAGGCGGGTAACCTTGCCTCCGACCTTGTGACCAAGACCCGTATCAGGAAGGGGCTCAAGCCTGAGGTTGCTGGCCTCGAGAACTACTACGACAAGTTGTAAGCAGGAGGTTCATTACTCTTGGTAATAACTTTGCTCTCTATGCAAACTGACATACTTAACCTACTCTTCCTATTCCCTTCCCTTGATCATCAGGTTTGTGCCACCTTACCAAACGGTTACTGCCTGGACTCTCTTTTTCTTTTCTTTATTTCATTTCCCCTTTACATTTCGACTTTTCTTTTTACTTTTTTCTCCTTTCTTTCTTATTTTTTCTTCTCTTTTTCTTTTCTTTTTTTCCCGGTCACCTCCCTGTTCCGTAACTCCGAAACACATATACCAAAACAAATAAAGTTTAATCAAAGCAAAAAAAAGAAAATGCCGGGAAAGAAGGTTGTTAGGGTGAAGGAGGAGGCCGCGAGGCTCGGACCCAACGTTGATGCTGACACCCTTGTATGTTTAAAAAAGGAGGGGGGGGGGGGGGGGGGGGCAACTTTCACTAACTTGGTTTTCTTTTGGGTAATATCTGAATTCCAGTACCCCCCCCAAAAAAATAAAACAAAAATATTTTACTTTTTTCTTCGAAAGGTGTTCGGTGTCTGCCACATTTTCGCCTCTTTCAACGACACCTTCGTGCACGTGACGGACGCAAGCGGTATGAGCAAGGGAGGAGTGAGTGGAGGAATAAAAAAATACTCTGACAGGTAGGGAGACTTTCGTGAGAGTTACCGGCGGAATGAAGGTGAAGGCTGACAGGGACGAGTCCTCCCCCTACGCCGCGATGTTGGCGGCCCAGGACGTCGCTGTGAGGTGCAAGGAAATCGGTATCAACGCCCTCCACATCAAGCTGAGGGCCACCGGTGGTGTGGGTACCAAGTCCCCAGGCCCTGGCGCCCAGTCTGCCCTCCGTGCCCTCGCCCGTTCAGGCGTCAAGATCGGCCGTATTGAGGACGTGACCCCCACCCCTACCGACTGCACTCGCCGCAAGGGTGGTAGGCGTGGTCGCAGGCTCTAAGCAGATCATTTTTTTTTTTCTTCGCCTTCTTTTTTTTGCCTGAAAATGTGTTTTTTTCTTTTTTTTTTTTCCTTTCGAGTAGAGTAAGGCACAGCGCAAGCCATGGACACCTCAACCAAATCACAGGTGTTCCCTTCCCCCCCCCCCCCCCCCCCCCCCAGGCAGGGCTGCCCTGCCCACATGGGCGCCAAACGGGAATGCAAGGCAACGCTGGCTTTGTTGCAGAAGATACATGCGGACCGCAAAGTCGACAAAGTGAATGATGCTCTCGTAAAGCTTGAAGCGCTTGCAGGGACTCTGAAGGAAGAAGGTCTTGTGGGTATCTTCCTGAAGGAGGGGGGTCTGGCGGCCATCGGCAATATGCTGTCCGACGCACGGCTGTTCCCAAAGCCCTCAGCGATGGTGAACTCATGTTTGAAAGTGCTGCTGGAGATCCCGGGAACGGAACTGGACTCGAAGATCATGAGCAAGGTGGTCACAACGGTGACTGTTAGCAAGGAGGTGCACGGCCTCGTCAACCAAGTCCTGAACCACTCGTTGCTGGAGAATGCACCTGTGATTGGCCGGGGGCCAACAGTGCGACAGACTCTAGAAGGCTTCATGACAAACAAGAATGTGAACACGGTTGTTGTCATCCATTCATTGTTGCTGCTGTGCAAAGCATACCCTGAAAACAGAAAACTGCTGAGGCAAGGCACGGTAGTACCCGTCCTGATGTCTTACATAAAAACCAACGACGAGTATGCCGGCTACTACGCAGTGGAGCTCTTGTATGAGGTTTTCGAGGAGAAGTTCGCACCCATGTTCATGAAATACGAACTGCTCACGGTGCTCATCGATATGCTGCGGAAGACTGTGCGGCACCAGCTCGCCGCCCTTCGCTTGATAGGTAAGTTCCTGGTGATCGTGAACAAGGATCTGGACCAGGCGACCCTGACAGCTCTGCTCGATTTCATCTCCAGCGCACAGTCCAGCAACGACGTTGGGCTTGAATCGGGGAACCTCCTGAAGATCATTCTCGAAGACTACGACCGCCTCCTGAAGGTTCTGCACCTTCGGATAGTTAACGCTGCTTGCCTTATGGTTGTCATGAAACCGCTTATCATGAGCACCGACCCAAAGCTGCAACAGTTCGGGGCCGCCTTGCTGAACAAAGTCTGCGACATAAGATTCGAATGTGTGACGTGCAAACGAGTGATCACAGGCGGGAGGAGGTACTGCAGCGCGTCGAGAACATCGATCTGCCTTAACTGCCCTCTCACGGAAGTGTACAGCCCGGAGCCCCCGAACTTCTTAAACCAGATGTTCAGTTTGATGCGACCAGCTGCCGGGCTTCTCTCTCGGGAGCTCGAAGATAATAACATGAACTTCGGGAAGGTGTTGGATTTGGTTTCTGTGTTCGCGAAGGTCAGCGGGTCGCAGAAGGCGTCCATCGTGGACACAGAGGGCGAGGCGAACAATGTTGTGACACTGATCCTGAAGTGTCTGCGAATCCCCAACACGTATCCCGACCACAGTGAACTGCAGATGCGGGCGCTGCAGGTGCTCCGAGTCATGTCGACGGAGCGCCCGCAGACCATAGGTGCCATTGCCCTACCGACAATCACGGATATCACTCTCTCCAACGAATACCACTGCGAACTGTTCGTCGAGATCGCTGCACGCTGTGTCGCACATGCGCCTGTTCGAGATGTGGAGCACACCGTGGTGGCTATTATGCCGAAGAGTTACACAGACAGGGAAGATGTTTTGAACTGGGTTGCCGCCTGTTTCAGAAATGCCCTCAGTGTGCTTCCTGAGGAGAGCATCGAGAAAGTGATCAGTGAAGGGTTGACTAGCTCGTTGATACACATTCTGGAGTCGAAGTACAGCAACCCGGATGCGCAGTCCGACGCCATGTTCGTCATTGCGAAGTCAATCCAATACGAGATCCGCCCGGACATCCTGTGCACGCCGTTGCTGCTCAAAGCGGTTGTTGAGGTGTTTCAGCACTACCCGAACACTACCAAACTGGCCTCTGCGACCTCTTCCATCGTCAAATACCTCATTCAGTTCAAGCCTTCGCAGCTGCCGCCGAGCACGGTCCCCCCCTACGGGTCCGGCAGACAGTCCTCTCTCATGGCCACTGTCTCGAGCATGCCCGACTTGTCTGTTTCAACAACGTCATCGAGAAAGTCGGAATACGAATACGACACCATGGAGATACTGAGGCAGAAAGGTGCGGGGCTGCTCTCCGAAGCAGGTCTGCAGATGCTTTGGCTGTTTGCAACAGGGAGCATCGAGTCGGTTCACGAGGACGCCGCCATCATCATGCTGTGCCTGGCACCCATGATGGACATGGTGACCAAAGAGCAAGCACCGTACGTCCTGAACGTTCTGACGGAGCTAAAGGACCACAGGATGGCAAAACTGTTCTACGGGCTGGCGGTGGAAGCCAACCTGGGGGAGCAGTTTACAAAACCGGCTCTAGGCGCTGTGATCGACTGTGCGGGATCTGTAATCAGAGAATGCCAAGAGTGCGCGGTCAAAACACTGAAAAAACTGTACGAAGGCCCCTTAAACATGATAGCGGGGAAGGATCAACAGGTCGCCGTGCACTGCAGATACAACGGGGAGATTAAGAAATTGGAACTGAACGGAGACGTGAGCGTGCAAAAACTGAAAAAGAAGGTTCGGGATCTGTATCAGGGACTGGACGTTGGAGGCCCCATGCGGATAGGCACCAAAGAAGTAACCAACGACAATGACCTCGCAGAAATGATGACGTCAGGAATCATGAACGTGGAACTGTGCGCTCAACCGCAGACCCCAAGAACACCGAAGGAGGGGCAAAAGAGAAAATGGAAAATAGGAAGGGAACTGGGTGCTGGTGCCTTTGGCACGGTGTACCATGTGGTCGACGAGGAGACGACTGAGCAGTGCGCCGCGAAATGCTTCGATCTGAACCAGAGAAACGACCCGAAGCAGAAGCTCATGGAATCCTTCATGAACGAGATCAGCTTGCTGTCGATCCTGGAACACGAGAACATCGTCCGCTACATCGACACGACAAAGAGGAACAACAAGGGGTACATCATCATCGAGTACATGCCGGGGGGCTCGCTACTGGACTTCAGAAAGAAATTCAACACGATCCCCGAACGGATGGCCGCCAAGTTCATGACCCACGCACTAAACGGCCTGGAATATCTCCACAGACATTGCGTCATCCACCTCGACGTCAAGTCAGCAAACCTTCTAATCAACACAGAAGGCGTGGTCAAGGTGGCTGACTTCGGATGCGGGGTACGATTCGAGGTAGACGGTGAAACACAAACAGACGGCAGAACAACAGGAACACTCCCTTTCATGGCACCGGAGGTCATCGTGGAAAGGAGATTCTCAACAGCATGTGATATATGGAGCTTGGGGTGTACACTAATCGAAATGGTGTGCGGGGGCTTGATATGGTGTCCAAAATGCGAGGACCCAGCAGAGTACGTTTACAAAGTGAAGAGGGAGTACGCAAAAGGGTTAACACCGTTAGACCACCTTGGCAAGCACAAGTTAAGCAGCGTTGCTCTCTCATTCTTGAAGAGGTGTCTTGTTATGGAACCGAGCCAGAGGGCAACAGCGACTGAGCTGCTTGATGATCCCTTCACGTCGCCTGCATTTGGTTTGAACCTAACGGATGCGACGCTTGACAGTAGCAACACGTATCTTATGCACATTGCTAGCCAAACGCATAGAGGGCTTGAACGGATGTATGCTGATCCTGTGGTGGATGATGCGACGATTGTGTGCACTGAGCCCCCTCCTACGCAGACTTTGATGATGACAGGTCCTCTGACCTCGCTGTCTGACACTTGTTACACTACAATCAATGTGGGGGCTTCGGCACCCAAAACCCCGAGAAATTACAATGTCAGCCTTGCTTCGCGGCATTTGTCGCTGCGTAGAGCGCCCAGCACGTCGCCACCTGCCCCGCTCAGGCAGACAGTTTCGACTGATGCTTCTTCTCCAACCACACCTTCGCGTAGCTCCAGGTCTTCTAAGAAAAGCACACCGTTGTGGAATGACGGGACAGACTCATCGTATGAGAGGGGAAGGGGGGGGGTTTTTTTGACTATCTACCAAATAAAAATCAGATTGTTGGATTTTTTACGAGGGAAAAAAAAAAAAAAAAAAACACTCCGAGTAAAAATTCGGCCTGATTTTTATTTAGTATGATATTTTTTAATTTAATTTTGTAACAGTTACATGAGGGAAATTTCCGACACAAAACTGCTGCAAAAATAAGGCTAAATTTTCTCATTGACTGCAATTATTCAAGTACTGGAATGCAAACTTTTTTTTGTTTGGAAATCGGATTCAAAAAAAAAACGGACGTTCGGGGCTTGAACCCACGACCCGAAACACTGGCCGAGGGTCTGACCACTGACCTACGGCGTTAGCAGCCGCCAGATTCAAAAAAATGAAGATGAATACCGAAAAAGCCCGAAAACTGCTCGGAGTAAAAATCAGATTTACTTTGCATTTACGGCACTTTTTTAAGCCAAGTTTAGCCTATTACTTCACTTTGCATTTACTAGTCAATGCAAAGCGATTTCTGATTTTTATCGTTCTGCAGAATTTTCCTCATGTAAATTTGCGGAATTAAACTCAAAAAACAAATAAATAAAAAAGGTGGAAACAAGGAACTTCGCCGGTCCCTTCAAAGTTTAGAGAGTGATGTTAAAAAAAAAGAAAGAAAAGGAAAAAAAAACTTTCTTTTTATTGTAGCAACAGTTTAAAAAAAAAAGAGAAAAGAACTAACCTTATACCTGCCCCCCCCCTCTTTTTCTTTTTACCTTCCCTGGAAAGAAGAAAAAATGGAGGGTGGGAGAAAAGGGGGGGGGGGCAAAACAAAAAACGGGAACGAAAAAGAAAAAGAAGAAAAAACAAACACGAGAAAGAAAGAAAAAAGCTAGATTTTATTTCAAAAACCCCCCCCCCTCCTCCCAATCTTGCCTTTTAACAAATTTATTTATTTTGTGGTGTAAAATTACCGGGGGAAAGAGGGGTCGAGGGGAGGGTCCAAAAAAAAAAGAAAACTATGAAAAGAGCTAATGAAGAAAAATAAGGAGGGTGAAAAAATAATAATGATGCAAAAATAAAAAGAAAAGCCCCTGCAGCAGTGGCCACCTCTCCCTCTTCTCCTCTTTCCCCTCTTCACGTGTTGCATGCGGTGCAGCATTTGACATTCCCTTCCTTCCCCACAGTATTATTACTTTTGCCCTTATGAGAAGAGAAACCGGGAGCACTTTAATTTACCAGGCTAAAGCCCCCGAAAATTATTGTGTAGCCACCCCGGGGGGAAAAAAAAAGAAAGAAACGAATAAGAGGGCACAATTCCCGAAGGGAACACAGTCTTATTTTCGTGTCCCCCCCCGTCCACCTTTGGCTTTTTGCTTTTTTTTTGCCTTTCAATTCTCCTTCGCCCACCCCACTTCATTTTCTTTTTTTTTTCTGTTCCAGTTCCCTTTCTCTCCGGTTTTTTTTTCCCTTTTTTTTTGCGTAGAAAGAAAATGTAAAAAAGAAAAAAAAAAATGTAGTTTTTTTTTTCTGTGAGTAGGCAGATTATAAACAAGGCAACGCGGGTTTTCTTTTCTTGTGGATTATTCTTTTTTTTTTTAAACGTACTGTCAAGGGGATTTTACGTATTAATGAGGGTTTAAATAAATAAATAAATAAAAATAAAAAGATTTAAAAAAAATAAAAAAAAGAGAGAGAGTTGTTTACAAAACCAGAGGATGTGTTCGAGATGGGGAAAAAAAGGGGGGGTAACGTTTAGTTTTTTTTCGTCTTCTTTTCTTCTTTTCCCCACCTCCACTGACTATTACTACGACACATTAAAAAAAATGAAAGCTGTTCTCAACAAAAAGAGGAGTGAAAAAAAAAAAAACTAGGCCGTTATAACTGGTTGCGCATACCCCCCCTGCCCCTTCTTTCTTCCCACTTAGATGCTGTTGGGTTTTTTTTTTTCTTCTTTTTCTTTTTCAAAGGAAGTTTTCCCTCCCTTCTCTCAAACATTTTTTTTTCTTTTCCATATTTCGAAAACAATGGTCTTCCAAGAAAAAAAAAAGGAAATAAAAAAGAAACATCCCCCCCCCCCCCCCACACGCTCTCCTCTCTCAGTTCGTTAAGTCTATTTCAGTTTCTATGCAACAGCTTTGGTTTCTTTTCTTTTCTTTTTTTTTTCTCTTTTTTGTTCCCCCCGTTCTTTGCAACTCATTCCACAAAAAAAAAAGACGGGTGAAAAAAAAAAAAAAAATGCTCCCATCCTGTTGCTGCTCATCATGGTGCTGGGTTGTGGCTGGCCTGGTGGTGCTACCATTCATCAGAAGGATGCTAACCAAGCCTGAAGACATCAACGGCAAGGTCGTCTACATCACAGGCGGTTCTGAGGGGATAGGAAAGTCCTTGGGAGAGGAGTTCCTGAAGAGAGGCGCCAACGTGATCCTTATGGCAAGAAACGAAGACAAGCTGGCAACCGCATGCGAGGAACTCAAAAAATTCGCCAAACCCGATAGAAAGATCAGCTACTCATGCATGGACGTAACATCGCTAACAACTGTCAAAAGCGTGTTTAGAAAAACAATTGAAGAACATGGAGCACCCCATCTCCTTGTCACCTCAGCAGGTGCATCCTACCCTGGATACTTCTTGGAACAAGATCCAGAAATATTCGAGAGGTGCATGAACCTGAATTACATGGGAAATGTTAATGTTATTAAAACTGCAGTCCCATCTATGATATCAAATGGCGGTGGGAGGATCATGATTGTGTCGTCTGCAGCTGGTGTCTGCTCTTTCATTGGTTATTCATCGTACAGCCCGACAAAATTCGCGTTGAGGGGTTTTGCTGATGCGCTTCGTTCTGAGTTGAACGGGTTTGGTATCAAAGTGAGCATTTGCTACCCTCCTGACACCGACACGCCGGGCTTCAAGAAGGAGAATGAAACAAAACCGAAGGAAACCCTGCAGTGCTTCCCCGCCTCCCCTTACCAACCGGAAGCCGTTGCCAGGCAATCAGTCACATCCCTCCTCCTCGGCGACTACCACATCCAGTCTGTCGATATTCTGCAAAACATTCTCGTCTCCACCATGTCTGGTATCACCCCTCGTGCGTTTTTTGTCGCTGAAGCGCTCCTTCAACCCATTATGGTACTGCTTCAAGCACCTTTCTACTTATGGTTTGACTACCAAGCGAGGTGCTATGCGTTTAGGGTCAAGAAGGAAGCGTGATTTTTTTTTTTTTTTTTTTTTTTTTTCGAGTGTCAAAAAAAAGTTTTCTTTTTTGATCGTTTTGATTACCCTCTTTTTTTTTTTTTTTTTATCTGGACACAAGGAAAAAAAAGGAGGAGTTGAAATTTGTGCAAACATTCTTCTTTTTTTTTCCTTTTTTTGTGTCTGCCCTCCCCCGTTGAAATTTTGAAGCCCCCCCCCACGATGCTATGCTGGCGACACCAACCGTATACATGCATTTCTTGAGAATGGGAGAGGATATAAAAGAAGAAAAAAAAGAGGAAAACAAAAGGTCAAATATTTTTTTTGTTCTTATTTTTTTCAAGGCACTTTATTATTTCAAACAAAAGAAAATGATAAAAGAAAACGAGATAACCCAACGTCTTTTTCTTCTTTTTTTATCCCCTTTCTACACACCCCAACCGCTCTGTAGGAGGAACAACCATATGCAATGAACGTGCTGTTCCTCGTTGTGACGCTGGCGGGGGTTGCGCTGGGGGCGCCGTTGGGCCGGGAAGAGAAGGAACAAGAGAAGCGGCGACAGGAAAAAGCGAGGTGGGGACGGGTACTGGACCACACATCCACCCTCCCGGGAGCAGGGATACCCAACCACAACCCTTTGTTTGACAGAGGAAGCGACCTCACTGTAGTGGAAGACAGCGGTGTCTACGGCCCACAAGTATGGGCCACCAATATCGTGGATGGTGACGGACCTATAGTGGCAGGGCGGCCTACTAACTCAGGTACACAAGGCCTCTTCTTCACGGTGGTGGCAACTGACCCCACACTGTTCTCCTCACAGCCTGTGATCTCTGACACTGGACTGTTGACCTTCACCCCTGCACCTGACCAGTGTGGTGCAACTCCAGTTTCTGTCGAACTCCGCGACACGGGGAACCCCGCCTGTGTCGATGGGATCCCTTCCAACGGTGTGCCCTTTGTGTGCCCAGGTGCGTGCTCGCCTACAGACTGCCACGTCAGCGTTGAGGTGGAGTTTGTTATCACCATAGAGTGTGTCAATGACCCTCCAAGGTTTGTGGATCTCGGCGATTTCACCAGCCGGGAGGATGGAGGGCCCATCCGGGTAGTCAACTGGGCCTTCAACATCAACAAGGGTGCCGGGGACTCCCGTGCAGCCATCACGAACTTCGAATTGGAACAACTGCTTACCTTCACGGTCACCAACAACAACAATCCGTTGTTCACAATACAGCCGACCATTTTGTGGGACGCGATGAACCCTTCAACCGCTGACCTTGTCTACACTGCTGCACCTGGGATGTGCGGGACTGCCGTGGTCACTGTGGAGCTGCGTGACAATGGTGGTACAAACAACGGTGGGTCGGACACCATGGCCCCCGTCAGGACCTTCACGATCACGGTGACCTGCGACAACGACCCCCCGTCCTTCACGTGCGGGAACAACATTGTTGTGGACGAGGACGCGGGGCCCGTCAGCGTGGCCGGCTGGGCGTCACAGATCAGCAAGGGCAACGGCGTGCTCGACGCCTCGGAGAACACACAGAACCTCTTCTTCGACCTGGAATGGATCAATCCGGATAACGCAAACCTTTTTCTCGTGCCGCCCAGCATCGACACCGCAACAGGGACCCTCACCTTCACCGCACGCCCGGACGCCAACACCTTTGGGCGTGTTGTGGAGCTGTATGTAAGGCTGCGCGACGATGGAGGCGACCCGCCTAACGATAAGTCGTGCGACCCGATCTCGACATGCTGCAGATTGTCGATTGTCATCAACGCCATCAACGACCCTCCTAGTTACACATGCGGGCCAGACATTATCGTCTGCGAGGACTTGTTCAACCTGGACGTCCCACCCACCCCTCCCATCTACACGGACGGTAATCAATGGGCTACCAACATCAACATCGGAGCTGTGAACGAAGGTGTGGGGCTGGGTTACGAAGGGCAGACATTGCAATTCAGCCTTGTAAACACCAACCCTTCGCTGTTTGTGAACGGCCCTGCTATTGACGCTGCAGGTACGTTAACGTTTCAATTGGCCCCCAATGCCAACGGGATCGCCTCAGTGACTGTAAACTCTCGCGACACGGGTCCCGCCGGCCCACCGGGGTCAAATAGAGGTCCGACATGCACCTTCACCATCACAGTGCGGCCTGTGTCGGACGCTCCGACCTTCACGCTCCCTCCCTCGCCGCCGCTCGTGGTTACAGAAGACGACCCAGCGGCCCTCACTGACTGGCCTGCGTTCGTGACCGCCATCTCTCGCGGACCGCCTGATGAGTCTGGGCAGGTGCTGTCTTTCACGGTGACAAACGACAACAACAAATTGTTCAAAGTGCAGCCGCACATCGATCTTGTTGCCACCTCGACTGCAAGGTTGAGCTTCGAGCTGGCACCGGACATGTGCGGCGTGGCCAACTTGGACATTTTGCTGTCAGATGACGGCGACGTGCAGACCTGCAATGGGAAAGGGATGACATCCACCAGAAAGACGTACCAGATAAAGGTGGACTGTGTGAACGACATACCGACCTTTCATCTGGGGCCTGTGTGCTGTGCGAAGAAAACAACGTGTACAGGAGAGGTGTGTGCGATTTTGCTGTGTGAGGATGAGGCTGTCAACGGGTACGTGCAGAGCTCCTTTGCAACGCTGATCCGCGCGGGGCCCGACGTCTTCGACGAGAACCAAATGAGCGTCGCCTTCACCGTGACGACGGACAATAACAATCTGTTTTCGTCCCCGCCCACAATCTCCCCCTCAGGGACGCTCTCCTTCACCACAGCACCGCACGCATATGGGGACGCGACACTGACCGTCACACTCACTGATGATGGCTCCCCTGCCCGCACGTCGGAACCGGAGAATTATGTGATCACCGTAAGGCCCTCCAACGACCCGCCTACATTCGCCATCAAATCCGACCTCTTAGGGACATCCGTTACTGAGTGCCTTGCCCCATATGACCCCAATGGGTGCACATTGCCCACTGTAGCACAAGGGTGCGCCAGGAGCTTTCCCAACTGGATATCAGATATCAACCCCGGGATGTTCGAGAACACACAAGGTGTCACTTTCGATGTTTCCGTCCCCAATGATGCTGCTTCACTGTTCACAGTGCCGCCAAGTGTAGACCCAACCACAGGGACCCTCTCCTTCACAACGAAGGTGGGTGCGAACACCGTGACGCCGATGACGCTCACTATCACCGCAAAGGACGATGGCAGCGGCATCAACACTGCCGCATGCCCGGGGTCGGACACTACCGTGAAAACAATGCAGCTAGAGATCCTCCCTGTGAACAACGCACCCTGCTTCACTTGCGGGAAGGACGTGACTGTGCTCGAGGATCGGGGTGCTTTTACTAAGTTGACCTTTGTTACTGATGTCACGGCGGGGCCTGCAGATGAGGCCGCCCAGCAGCTTAGCTTCACCCTGACACCCGACAAGCCCACACTTTTCACAAGCCCGCCTGTCATCGATCCTGGCACAGGGACGCTCTCCTTCACACCAGGGCCTAACCAGTGCGGGACCACTGAGGTACACGTTATGCTCGATGACGGGCAGGCCTCCAACAATGCGGCAACGTGCAAGTTCACGATCAACGTGCTGCCCGTCAATGACAAGCCCACCTTCTCTGGACTGGGTGAAGTGGCTGTCGATGAAGACAGTGGGTCGACATGTGTACAGTGGGTGAAAGAGTCCAGTGCGGGGCCTTTAGAGTCTTTCGACAAGGGCATCTGCGACAGGCAGACGCTGCGGTACGAGCTCACCCACACTGAGGTGGATCTGTTCGATGTGGCGCCCACACTGTCGCCTGATGGGGAGCTCTGTTTCAGGTCTACAAAAGACGTGTGCGGCATCTCGACGGTGTCTGTGACGCTGATCGACTCGGGGGGCGTCGAGCACAGCGGTGTCGACAGGTCTGACACGCAGACCTTCCCGCTCAACATCAAGTGCGTGAACGATGCACCCTCCTTCCGTAAGGGAACAGACGTTGTTGCTTGTGAGGACGACGGACCGCAGACAGTGCCCAACTGGTGCTCCGACCAGACCCCCGGGCCGCTCATCAACGAGAACTGCCCTCCACATCAACAGCAACTCACGTTTACTCTCACAGTCGACAACCCGGCTCTTTTCACCATCCAGCCTACCATTGACAAGGACACATGCACACTGACCTTCACACCTGCACCAGATGCCAATGGAGTTGGAATAGTTACAGTGCTGCTGTGCGACGACGGCTCCCGCATCCCTCCCAACGTGAATTGCGCGAAGCGTGAGACCTTCCCCATCACCCTGCAGCCCGTCAACGACGCTCCCTACTTTAGGGGGTCGGGTGACATTGTCATTCAAGAGGACGCACCGCCCTTCTTCTCACCAGTGTGGGCTAAGAGTATCTCAAAAGGGCCATCGAAAGACCCTGGGTCAGAAGGGGGTCAGGCTCTAGAGTTCATTATGAAGCCTGAAAACCCTGCGCTGTTCAGAGTGCCGCCCGCCATCTCCCCCATCACCGGTGATCTCACGTTCACGCTGGCACAGGACGCCAATGGGCAGAGCAGAGTCGAGGTGTGCCTGAAAGATGACGGCGGAGTGAACGTGCAGGACAGCTGCCTGGACGGCGTCGACACCTACTGCCAGGATATGCTGGTCACGGTCGAGGCGTGTAACGACCCCCCGCAGTTCTTGCAGGCTGGGAACGTTGAGGTAGCTGAGGATGCAGGCCCAGTGTCATTCGCAAGATGGATGGAACAACTCGCTACAGGCCCCCTGGATGAGCGCCACCAGGTTCTGAAGGTGGTCTCCTTAGAAACGCCTGCTGAGTTCGAGGCCTTCTTCTCGCAGCTACCTGCCGTTTCGCCTGCCACAGGCGACCTCACCTTCACACCTGCTGCAGATGCCTTTGGTGTGGCAACTGTGAACATCGTGCTGCAGGACAACGGTGGGACGGCCAACGGGTGCCAGGACACCAAAAAGGCGTCGTTTACAATCAACATTAAGAACGTGAATGATATTCCGTCCTTCAGGCGGGGCATGGACGTGAGCGTGCTGGAAGACTCCGGGAGGTACGCAGCAGAGTGGGCCACGATGATCAGCAGGGGTCCAAACGAAGACAGCCAAGGGGTGCGGTTCGAAGTGGTCCCTGCCATCCCTGACCTGTTCACAGAACAGCCTGCTGTATCTCCCGAGGGCGTCCTGTCCTTCACGCCTGCGCTGAATCAGTACGGCACAACCAGCCTGTCCGTGCGGCTCATCGACACAGGAAACGGGAACTCAGACACCAGCGACATCCAAGTCTTCAGCATTGAGATCGTCCCTGTGAACGACGTGCCTACCTTTTCAAAGGGCGCTGATATAAGTATTTTAGAGGACACATTGCCGCAGTGTGTGGAAGGGTGGGCTACAGATATCATGGCGGGACCGCCTAATGAGAAGGACCAGACGGTGGAGTTCAGGCTGACGTCCAGGAAAGACAACGTGTTCGAGTCGGTGCCGACGATCGACAGCGCGACGGGCGACCTGTGCTTCAACCTGAAGCCTGACGTAAGCGGTGAAGTGATCGTGGACATTGTGGCTGTGGACAGCAGCGGGGCCGAGTCACGTCTCACAACAGTGGTCTTCTTCATCACTTCCGTCAACGACGCTCCTGGCTTCACAATGAGCGGCGATGTGGCCGTCCTCGAGGACTCAGGGGCACAGATATGGGCTGGGTGGGCCAAAGACATCACTCCCGGTGCGTATGAGACAGGCCAGGCTCTTACCTTCACGACCACGTCCAACCTCGCCGCCTTCACGGCGCCCCCTAAGGTCTGGCCAGCGACAGGCGACCTCACCTTCACCCCCGCTCCTGATGTCAATGGCGTCTTCAAGGTGGACGTCACGCTCTCCGACAACGGAGGGGTCCAAAACGCGGGGAGGGACTCCACCACGGCGTTCTTTTACATCACCATCACCCCTGTAAACGACAGGCCCGCCTTTACCATCGGCGCCGACATGAAGGTACGACAGTTTTTTTTCTTCTTTTTTTATAAAACGCTGCAGGTGGTTGAAGACAGCCTCCCTGTGATCGCAAGACAGTGGGCAACAAACATTGTACCGGGGCCGGCAGACGAAGTAATGCAGAAGGTATGGGTGGAAGAAAAAAAAAAAGAAAAACTGACCAATCACAGCTGACGTTCACGGCAACGCACAACAGACCGGGGATGTTCAAGGTACCGCCGTATGTCACAAGCGGCGGTGATGTCGGCTACACCTTGGCTGCGGACACAAACGGACAGGCAACAGTAATGGTAGTGCTTGTGGATGACGGTGGCACGGCACACGGCGGGATCGACAGGACAGAAGTAGCATCCTTCACGATTGATGTCCAGGCTGTCGAAGACCCACCAAGGTTCACCCCGGGAGTGGCAATCGTGAGGGCAGCAAGAAATCAAGGACAAGTGAACCTGCAATGGGCAACACAAGTTGCAGGCGGACCTCCAGACGAAGCACAAGATGTAGTATTCGAAACGTCAGTCACACAGCCATCGCTGTTCAGCTCCGGGGGGCTCCCGACAATCTCACCAACAGGAGTGCTCAGCTTTGTGACGGCACCTGGCGTAGTGGGGAACACGTCAGTGGTAATAATCGCAAGAGACCCTACAGGATTGCAGGCACTTCCAGCACAGCTGACCATTATAATATCTGACGATGGTGTCATGTTGCTCCGCGCGGTACTGGACACCCCACGTGCGACTTTCGACCAAAACATTTTCAAAAACACGGTCAGCAAAGCGGTAGGCGCGTCTCCCAGCGACGTCGTTATCAAGAAAATCGACCCGGATACAGTAGTGGAGTTCACGATGCCCGCTGCTTTGGGGGAAGCATTCCTTGTGCTGATGGGCGGGAACAGCGCAGCGGCTGAAACGGTGAGGCGGGACATAAGGCTAGTCGGGCTGACATCTGCAGAGGGTGTCGTCAAAACACCTGTTGCAGTCACGGATGATGATGACGGAAGTGCTCTGGCAGCTTGGGTCATTGCTTTGATAGTGTTGTCAGGTTTGCTGCTGATATGCCTTGGGGTGGGGTTGTTCGTGTTGTTCACAAGGGCGAAGGACAGCAAGGACGCTCAGCAAGAAGAGACCTACCGTACTGAGAGCGTTGATCAGGACCATGATGCCCCTCCTGGTCAGAAGCACAGCCAGCCCCCTTCGTCGTTGTCCTCCGTTGTCCCCGAGTTTAACCCTTTGAACCCTATCGAGGCTACCTTTTCGCAGAAGCCTCCGTCTTCCCTGTACACACCCGACTCAGAAGTGCTTGTTATTCCGGAGCACGCACTGCGTTCGTTGCCTAGGAACCATGTGGCGGCGATAGGAGGGTCGATGGGATGAAGCAAAAAAAAAAAAAAAAAAAAAAATGTGTCATGTTAAAAGAAAAAAAAATGATAGATGTATTTAGAACACACTCCCCCCCCCCCCCCCCCCCTCTCCTCTACTCCACACTAATGTTGTCATCTTCTTAGTAGATAGTTTTTTGTTTTTTTTTTATTATTCTCGTTTTCTTTTTCGAAAAAAAAAAAGGGTGAGAAAAAGAGAGGAAAAAAAAAAAATATATGGCACTCAGGGCCACGAAGCCTGCCTTGATCAAGGCGACGCAGACGGCTCTCGCCGCGAACCCGTACTTCCACTTCCCCAGGGATGTGACTAGGACGGTGTTGAGAGAGAACTGGAGGTTCACAGGAATGTGGCTCATGCTCTCGCAGAGGGAGCAGATGGAATACAGGAAGAGGAACCACAGTTATGGAAACTACGCAATTTGGTGGCAGAGTCACTTTGATGCGATCCTCATCTCTGTCGGGATGATCGGGACCATCATCTTCTTCTTCACATCTTACGGATACCAGTGGGTTAGGTCCTTTGGGTACAACACAGACAGGCAGGTATGGATGTCATGGGATTTGATGGGGGGAAAAAAAAAATAAAAAACAACAGCGTGCTATTTACCAAATCCTTCACTCCTTCGGTACCAGAAACGGCACTCCTGGGTCGGTATGTGTTCATAATTTCTAAAATGGGAGAAGAAAAAAAATTTTTTTTCTTTTTATCGCAGGTCTGGTTCGAAGAGGAAGCTAGGCAGAAGAAGATCGGTTTGTTCTTTGAATAGATGAATGAAGAGAACAAAGGGAAAAAAAAATCATTAACATTTTTTTTTTTTGTTTTTTCTTTTCGCCCCCTCCCCTCCCCTCCCTTGTGTAGTGGTTTGGTATTCTTCCTCTTTTTTTTTTCATTTGTAAGTGTTCTTTTTTTTTTTCTTCCTTTTTTTTTTCCTTTGGGATTTTTTTTTTCTTTTTTTTCCAATTTCTTTTAAAGGGTATCCCCTAGTGTTCTTTTTTTTCTGTTCCTCTTTTTCTTTGTAACATTTTTTTCCCCCCCTTCCAACCACATCGATATCCCTACCTGGAAAAAAAAAAAGAAACGAAAGAAGGGAAGGACGAGGGACCAAAAACAACTTGAGGCAGTGGTTTCTTTTTTTTTTTTCTTCCATTTTTTTTTTCTTCCTCTATGGGAAAAAAAAGCACACAACCACGATTTTCTTTTTTTTTTTGATTTTTCTTTTTTTTTTCTTCTCTCCCCGCCCCTTTGGACACACATGCTTGTCTGGAGCTCAAGCACCGGAACAGCCGGAGGAAGAAGACAAAAAAAAAAAGGAATGGGGAAACAAGAAATTAAGAATCCAATCAGCCCTGCCCACCCTCAGCTCATTCGCAAAAAAAAAAAAAAAAAAAAAAAAAAAAAGTACACGGCCCAGCGTAAGCACCTTCCCAAAAAATTCCCCCTTCCCCTTTCAATCACCCACTACGGTTTCTTTTTTTTTTTTAAACTTTTTTTTTCCCCCTTCAATAAAAAAAAAAAAGAGAAATGTAAAAAAAAAAAAAAAAAAAAAAAAAAAAAAATGTCGACCATATCACACCGAAGTAAGGTGGCAGCTCGACTGCTCAAAATCCATGAAAACAAAATGAAAGGAAATCCCGATTTTGCAATCATTGAGACCACCACGGAGGAGCAACGGGACTGGGTCCTTCGTCTGGGGAACGAGTTGTGCCTCCGCACGTACCCACACAGCGCCCTCAACGTGGTGGTCGGGACAAAAGTAAACCGATACGGAAGAGCAGAAGGTGCTACCGCAACACGAAGAACGGTAGAAGAACTCCGCAGCATCGCACGAGAGAAGCAACGAGACAGAGAACAGAACCTCCCATTCAACCTCGCACAACTGGGGAAGAGATTCGTTATGAAACAAGACCACACAACACTTTACAAAATGCTCGAAAAAGAGCAAATCATCCCGTCCATCACGAAGAGATACCTTGAAGCGGTTACAACCGCTCCAAAAATCAAGGAAAAAAAGGAAACTCCAAAACGAGAAAAAACAAGGAAGATAATATCATGGGGACCGGTTTTTCAGTTCAAGTACGATTCGAAATGCCGGATTGAAACTTTTGAAAGTTGTTACTCCGAAGAGTCGTTTCCAATCGATGCAACAGGCGTTAGATTGTCTCGTTTTGGAGAAACACAAAAAAAAACAATCGACAATGAGTTTCATGCAACAATTTCCCTTCAAAACCTATTGAAACAGGTTTTCGGAAACGGGTCTGGAAGGCTGCCGACGCAGTACAATCCTGAAGATTTCACTCGATACAAGGATTTTCCAAGTAGACCACCACCAACTCATGATGAAGCAGATGCCGATCGCCGCAACGCAGTTGCCATCCGCTCTCGTTTTCAACACATCCGTTCTGTGTCAAACACCCTGGAACTCTCGAAAAAAATCATGAAACTGGTTCGGAAGATCAAGCAGGACAGCTACATCGGCTTGCAATCATACCGCCAAGCATTCCAAGCGCTTTCAAGAATCTCAAGAGGATCGTCAATATCTGCTCTTTACGCCACAATGCGCCGAGATGGGGTCATACCAGATGTGGAGATTTACAATTTGATTCTAAGTGTATGGTGCAAGCGGTCGGTGGAGATTTGCTTGTTTTACATAACGGAAATGGTAGACCTTCGCATGGGCCTGCACGTCAAGACGCTAAACGCTATTCTACACGCCGTGACATGGTGCCGAGACACCTCCGAAGACGAATCGGCAAAAAGGGCAAGAATGTCGCGGATACAGGAATGTTTCGCTATCGGATATGGTGTTGTTTCTTTCACAGAAGAAAGCTACACACCTTTGATCGAGTTTGCAACAAGCTTCGAGGAAGGGATGAAGGTGTTTGCTGCCATGCTGAGCGACAACAATGTTCAGATTACCCTCAAATCGATAAACGCGCTCCTCCGTTTATGCGTCACGAGCAACGAACCTTTGAAATCGAACGAGCTGTTCCAATCCTTGGAAGAGTTCAATCTAACCCCCGGACCCTCTCAATGGAGGCTTCTTCTTCAAAGCCAAGAACTGTCCGGGCTGTACCCGGAAGTTTTAAAAACATGGAATACAATGATCGCCTCGAATGTGACTCCTACATCCCAAGCTTGCGATATATTACTGCGAACATATTCAGAACTTTTGAAGCACAACGATGGAACACCCTTTCTCAACGCAACACGGATTGTAACAATCGAAAAATGGTTCACATTATTCATCACGGAGTACAAACACAAAGGCGCCACGAATCTGTGGAATTCAATGCTGGAAATCTACACTATGAAGAACATGATTGTCAAGGGAACTGTGCATCTTGCCAGGATGAAGAAAGCCGGCCTTCCTGCTAACTCGAGGACGCGTGCACTTTACCTTGCTTTAACGGGAGAGGTAATGACAACGCACGATGCGATCGGAAGCATCGATGACGATAAGACTCTCGCGAAATACCTCCGTGAGAAGTACAAGCTCCCGAGCAACAACGCAGGACATCAGCTGCGGAAAAAACCAACTGCGGCAAGCAGATACCGCAAGAATGTGCTTGCAGATCTTGAAGCGTACTCTGTTCACCACGGCCCCGCCACCACTACAACGTGCGTCACACTTCTCGGTAATTCAGGCGGGTTTTCACAAGCAGAGGATTTGTACAACCAAGGCATGGAGGCGCACGATGACATGCTCCCCGAGGAGCTCGGCGATCTCTGTTCCGCCATGATGTCGGTCAACGTTCTAAGAAAGGACATCAACGCCATTCAGAAAATCTCGCGGGACTGTGTGAAAAAAGGCGGAAAGCTCACACCGTTGATGACCACCAATTTACTGTGGGGCTTGGCCAAGGCAGATACCCCGCTCACCGTCATGCTCAACACGTACGAAAACCTGAAGAACTCGTTGCAAAAAGGCGAACAAGTACCGACATCTGCAGGCGTGGCACTACTGTCGTCGTGTGCTGGTTATGACAAGGCAATGGAATTGTTCGAGAGCTTGAAGAACGACATGGAGGTTTCGCTCCCGATGATTGGATGTGTGTTGAAGCCGTGCGGGAAGGAGAAGAGCGTTGCAAACGCCAGGAAAATCATGGACATGATAGCTACGCACGGGTTCACACCCAGGGACAGGGAATACGTGCAGATGCTGAACGTCTGCAAAGAAGCGGGCGATGTAGAAAGCTTCCTGGAGACACGTGATGGGGAAGACCTTGCCAAACACAATGTCCAGATTGACCCTTCTATGACGAACACGATGCTGGTCTTCACGTGTATCAACTCGCCTTATCCTGTCCGTTCCCTTCATCATCTATGTAGTGCGCTTGAGGCTCTCTCACCTCCTGACTTCACTCCAAGCCTCTTGTCTGCATTGTCACGTCTCGTAGCTTCCCTCCCCAGACCTTTGCTTGAGGAGCAGTACGTGTTTCTAAGTACCTGTGAGCGTGTTCTGATTTCAGGGTATGGAGAGAGGGGTCCGTGTGACGAAGCCGGCAACGAAGCCGGCAACGAGGAGATCGGTTTTGTCGAAGTGAAGAAGCCGATGCGAAAGGCGAAAAAGAGGAAAAAAATCGCAAGGAAGACGTATTCCCTGTTCTAGGAAGATGTGAGATGATACGGGGGTGAGGGGTAACACCTCATGGCAGTCGCCACTATTTAAAAAAGAAAAAGAGAAAAAAAAAAAGAAACGACAATTTCTGGAGCTCTCTGAGGTTTCTTCTTCCTTCCCTTGCTTCATATACAATGCCTTGTTAACAGTTCAATCCACAGCACAGTTGGGGGGCGGGGAAGAAAAAGAAGAAGAACGAGAGTTGACTAAAAATATGCAACCCCCGTTCATCCCGCGGATGGTATGAAGGGGCAGAAACCGGTAACCTATTTATTCAACCCAAACACACAGCCATGGTTCGAGCCCTCTGACGAGCCGTCCGCAAAGGCATTGCTGCTGTCGCAGGCGGTGACGGAAAGTAACGATGTTTTATTCCCAGCAGACCTTGACTTTTGGAGCAATTTCGTGCAAGAGGTGCAGAAGTACCCTGGTGCCATGGACCCGCCCTACTTCGATGTGGATGCGTCACACACTGACCAGAGTGTTCGTGTGAATCAGGAATTCTTGAGGCGCTTCGTGTCAGGGTGGGAGAAGGCGAACCCTCACGTGGTGGTGGTGTCGACCCCTCACGGTGCATCCACCTTCCACTCCAGTGAGGAGTTCTGGAACAGGTTCGTGACAATGGCAGGACAGAGGAGCCGGATGCGCGCTGCACGAGGTGAGCTTGGTTTAGAGGACACCACTGTGACAAGCAAGATGCTCCCCAACATGGCACCCATCAAGACCACAGAAGAGGACTGGAACGACATCTGCCGCACCTGGGAACAGGAGAAGTCGGTTGGGAACGCGGCACCTCCACCGCAGCCACCTGCTCCCCTGCCGCCATCACCCGCTCCTATAACACAGGTTGCACCCCCGCAATCGCAACGCCTCATCCCGCTGATGGTATGAAGGGGCAGAAACTGGTAGTTACTTATTTATTCACCCAAGCACAGCCATGGTTCGAGCCCTCTGACGAGCCGTCCGCAAAGGCACTGCTGTCGCAGGCGGTGACGGAAAGTGACCACTTCACATTCCCGGCAGACCATGACTTTTGGAACAATTTCGTGCAAGAGGTGCAGAGGTACCCTGGTGCCATGAACAGACCCCACTACCATGTGGATGCGTCACACACTGACCAGAGTGTTCTTGTGAATCAGGAATTCTTGAGGCGCTTCGTGTCAGGGTGGGAGAAGGCGAACCCTCACGTGGTGGTGGTGTCGACCCCTCACGGTGCATCCACCTTCCACTCCAGTGAGGAGTTCTGGAACAGGTTCGTGACAATGGCAGGACAGAGGAGCCGGATGCGCGCTGCACGAGGTGAGCTTGGTTTAGAGGACACCACTGTGACAAGCAAGATGCTCCCCAACATGGCACCCATCAAGACCACAGAAGAGGACTGGAACGACATCTGCCGCACCTGGGCACAGGAGAAGTCGGTTGGGATACAGGAACCGTTTCCGATGGTATGGGAAAAAAGGAAAAAGTTGCAAAGTGTCATGTTACACACAGCCATCCCCATCTCCAGAGACGACGGAAAGGCCCGAGTACCCCAACGCTGAATTTGATGATACGCAGTTTGAGGAAGAAGAAGAAGAACAAGGGGAGCACACTGTGAACTATGCGATGTTTAAACCACCAGTGCCGGCGATGACGTGGTTTCAGCCATCGTCTCGGGACCATTGTGCGAACGCCTTGCTGATGCAGCCGTCTGTGCCGTTTGATCTCTCTTTGCTGACTGACGATAATTTTAATAGGAACCTTAACCATGAGATGCTGATCTACCCTGGTGCCATGGACCCTCCTCTGTTTGAGGATTTCGACGACGGGCAGATCAATAAGGGGTTTCTATGCCGTTTTGCTCATTGCTGGCTGCAGCAGCACCCGCACAAAGTGACAGTAGCTTCGCCCTTTGCTGCTACATCTTTCCACGCTGACCGAGATTTCTGGCCTTGGTTCGTGGAACAGGTGGTTCAGACCAATCAGCAGAGTGATTCCAGCCCCAAGGACCACACCGTGACAACTTCGTCACGCGGCCCACATGTCGCCTTCAGTGTAACAGAAGAATGCTGGCGGGAGATCTGTTTCAAATGGGAACATTCTCTTAGGGAACCGCAAAAGCTGAACAGGCAAAAACCAGCAAAAAAAAAAAAGAAAAAAAAATGCGCAATCATGTGAGAAAGACATGAAGAAAAAAAAAAAAAAAAAAAAAAAGAAAAAGAAAAAAAAAAAAAGGCTAGTAGTTACGAGTCAATTCCTCTTTATTTCCCCGCTCGTTCCCGAGCGCTTTTTTTTTCTTTTTTTTTCTTGTGGTGGGGATAACATGAAAATATAAGAAAAACATCAGATGTGTTGTTCGCTGTTGACCTCTTCGTCGGTCATCACCGGTAGCGAGGGGAAGATCATAAAGCAGATGCTCAGGGTGATGAACAAGCAGCAAACTGCACGAGCGCAGAATCTTGGTTACCCGGCTGGGGTTGAGCTGTACACCGCACGCATTAAGGACACGGCGGTGCACCCCCTGTAATCAAGTAGACAGTTCTTGTGCAGGGCGCCACCAACACTGGCCTCCTTTAACTCATATTTCTTTTTTCTTTTTTATTGACACCACCCCAACGCAACAAAAATTTGTTTCACTTTTTTTCTTCTCCCATTACGTTTCGTTTTCTTTTTGTTCTCTTCTCAAACGTAGCGTATTTAAAGGCTCTCATGAGTTTCTTGTTTCTCGTTTCTTCTTTTTCTTATTCTTCTCTTGCGCAAGAATCAAAGAGGGGCGACAAAACCAATGCTCAAAAGATGCTCCATCCGGCACATGATTAGGTGGGCAAACACGAACTTCGATGTGTCCAAGGAGTACCAAACCGCCGACGAGGACGTGGATCACGTGTTGAGCGTGAAACAAAAGCACAAGTTGAAGCTAGTGACGCAGGTTGTAGGCGAGGACGGATCCCGCGCAGCATGGCAACGGCACGCAATGACAAGGGAGACCCCGCTGCACAACCACAACGAAGCGCAGGTGTACGAACAAATCAAAAAGAACGATCCTAGCATCAATGTCATCGAAGTACTAGACACGGGTGTCCCCGACGGTGTCAAAGGCCTGTGGGTGTACCCCTTCTTCCTCTCTCCCGACGAACAACGTTCGTTGGAATCAGAAACCGCACCTTTCTTTCGCAACCCCGATACTTCGTCGCGAGTGAAGAACACCTGCACTCTGATGCGAAATGCGCATCGTGACTCTGACAACCCAAACTGGGACTCCCTCCGGCACGGGTGGAGGGATCGCAACCACCCGAGCATAACACACATAGGCAGGAGGAATGTCTTCCACACCTGCAAGAAAAACTGCGAGGCGCGGAAAAAAAACTTTGTCGACTTCACCAGCACCCCGGAGGTGTCAAAGCTGGGCGATAAGATATGGGAGTACTTCGGGCCGGACTCGGTGCAACCCAAAAAGCAGAACAGCAAATGGGGAAGCGGGGAGGTTCAAGAATGGCAGCCGCAGCTCGATCGCCGTCCGAATCTGGCGAGAGGTTCCGAGTGGTTGGAGGCAACGACGGGAATGAATGCACATGTCAAAAACAAAAATTTCGGGAATTACGTTTGCATCGTCAACTTACATTCGACCGGAGTGCTGCACCTGTGCCACCCTCACGGAGACAGCGAGGTTGCCGTCGATGAAGAAAACCCTGAAGGTGGAACCCGTGTGACCAAAGTCGTGCTGCACCCTGGCTCCCTCGTCGTCCTCAAGTACGACGCAAGGTGGTCTATCCCCACCGGCTACTCTTACGAGACCCAAAACATCTTCCGGCTCAACTCTTGGCCGAAGGACTATCGAACCTCCCTGATGTTCTGCCACTACTCCTCCTCCCGCCCCGGAAATCCCGCCATCAAAAACGCCAGGCAAACACCAACGAAGAAACAAGGCCGCGAGAAAACCATGGACCCTGCTTACGCTGGGCGGCGGAAGCAGGCGACCACCGAAGTACAGGTCCCGATGATCTGAGTTCCTTCTCCTTTTTTTTTTCTCCTGTCCCCGTTTTATGTTCCAACCCATTTTAAAGGGGAAAATGTCGTTTGGAAACCAAGTGTGCGTTCTAGACAGCGGAGGCTGGAGCACAAAAGCAGGCTTTGCAGGCGAGGTCATACCACGAAGCATCTTCCCAACAGTGGTGGGGCAGAGTAGAAACCAGGGTGTGACGATAGGTGTCGGTGACAAGGAGTGCTATGTAGGGCACCAATGCATGGAACAAAGAGGGAGTCTATCAGTGACCAGCCCCATTAAGGACGGCCTTGTGGAGAATTGGGAGGACATGGAGCGCCTGTGGGCCTCTGCGATATTCGACGATTTGTGTATCCCGCCGGATAAACACAACTTTCTGGTGTCGGAGTCGGCCATCCAACCCCTGGCCTCGAAGAGATCAAGGGAGAACACGGCCGAGCTGTTCTTCGAAGCCTTCGCTGCAGAGGGTTTCTACCTTGCAGTGAACTCCGTGTTATCTCTGTACTCATACGGCTTGACAACAGGAATCGTTCTCGATTCTGGTTCCGATTTATCGATGGCGGTTCCTGTGCACGAAGGGTATACATTGACCCGGCAAGTCTCCACTTCTAAAGTAGCTGGGCGAGCTGTTACAGACTATCTGATATCATTGCTCGCAAAGCGGGGGTACGGGTTGACAACATGGGATGAGGTAGATATCGCAAGTGAGGTTAAGGAAACATTGTGTTACGTCAGAGATGGGGGCTATGTTATGGGCGAAGGTGATGGTGGGTCTTACGTGCTGCCAGACGGGGCAGATCTTCATTTAGATGAGGAACGGCACCAGTGTGCAGAGTGCCTCTTCGACTTCGGGATCATCAATGGGAACTCCAAGAAATTCAACGTCCTTACGGAAACCGAGGAGATGATCCCTTCTTCGGTCACGACAGGCATTTCATCCCTTCTCTATGACTCCATCACACAATGCGAGGCTTCCATCCAACACACCCTTTTGAACAATATCGTAACCGCAGGGGGCACCACTCTCCTCCCCGGTACCTGTGACCGTCTTTTCCGTGACATCTACACTCTCTACCGCGAAGCTCACCCCACCGAAAACACGCAGGAGATTATAAAGGAAGACGCTGTGAAGTCGCACCAAACCCGGCACATCTCATCGTGGATGGGGGGGTCCATGCTTGGCATGCTGAGCATGTTCTCGCATATGCTGATCCAAAAAGCAGAGTACAACGAGGTGGGGCCATCGATAATACACACAAAATGCTTTTAATTGTGGAACGGGGGAACCCCACCCCGAGCCCCGTAAGGGGAGTGTCGATATTGAGTTGTGGTTTAACATTTATCTTTTTTTTTTCTTTGCCTGTTCCATCTCTCTTTTGTAGAGGGGGGTCTTGTTTCGTAGTCTACGTTGTTCGAATGTCTTGGAACCACTTTGCAATTAAGACAGCCTTCTTGCAAACCTGAGGTGGAACACCCGGGTCCACGTTTTTCTTCTTTTTTAGACCTCGCAATCACAACAGCTGGGAGGGAAGAGGAAGAGAGATGCAGTCACACTTTCCCCATCAGGCCAACCCAGTGACACCATTAATGGTATTGGGGGGTTGAAAAATAGCCGCACGTCACTTCACAGCCATGGTTCGAGCCCTCTGACGAGCCGTCCGCAAAGGCATTGCTGCTGTCGCAGACGGTGACGGAAGGTGCCCCTTTTATGTTCCCGGCAAACCGCGACTTTTGGAACAACTTTGTGCAGGAGGCGCACAAGTACCCTGGGGCCTTGGACCCGCCTCACTACCATGTGGATGCGTCACACACTGACCAGAGTGTTCTTGTGAATCAGGAATTCGTGAGGAGCTTCGTGTCAGGGTGGGAGAAGGCGAACCCCCACTTAGTAACAGTGTCGACCCCTTACGGTGCATCTACCTTCCACTCCAGTGAGGAGTTCTGGAACAGGTTCGTGACAATGGCAGGACAGAGAAACCGTGGTGGGTCCGCTTTGGAGGACACCACTGTGACAAGCAAGATGCTCCCCAACACGCCGATCAAGACCACAGAAGAGGTTTGGAACGACATCTGCCGCACCTGGGCACTTGAGAAGTGCCTTGGGGAATGGATGTCCATGCCCTCACCGAGCGCTCCTCCCAGACCCGAGTTTGCTAAGGATACTGCGCATGCAGCGTTTCCTGTTGACCGCCGTTTCTGGAGCAGCCTCATGCAGGAGATGCGGAAGTACCCTGGTGCGAAGGACCCGCCGCACTACCAAGTGGACGCCTCGCACACCGATGTGGCTGTTCACGTGAACCAAGAATTCTTGAAGTGCTTCATGGCTGGTTGGGAGAAACGGGAAGAGAGTCACGTGCTGTCTCCCCCAGTGCCGCAGATGCCGTGGTTTGAGCTGTCTGGTGACAGTGTCACCGACAGCGTGTGGGAGGAGCAGCCATTTCAGATCTCTTTTTTGAAGGAAAGAAATCTCCGGGGCAATCTCGTTCTCGAAACGCGGAGGCGTCAAGGCGCAATGGACCCGCCTTATGTTGAGTTGGCTGAGCTGGGTCTGCGTGTCAATGCAGCGTTCTTGCGGCTTTTTGTCTCCAGTTGGTGTAGTGCCCACCCGCACACAGTGACGGTCTCTACACCCCTCGCTTCTTCGTCCTTTCGAGCAAACGAGGTTTTCTGGCCTTGGTTCGTGGGACGGGCGAGCGAGATGAGGCGGCAATGCACCGCGACTGATCTTGATACCGTGGAGAATACAACCGTGAGCAGCACCGCGCACAGCACGGCTGTTACAACAACGGAAACAGGTTGGCGAGAGATGTGTTACGAGTGGGCGCAAGTGATGCACAACACTTAAAACCGATCGAATGATTGCGATCCCCTTTTCTTCCCTTCTTCTTCTTTCCCTTGCTTCATATACAGTGTCCTGTTAATAATTCAATCCACAGCAGTTGGGGGGCGGGGAAGAAAAGAGGAAAAAGAGAAGAAAAAAAAAAGAAGAAGAGTTGACCAGCCCCCCCAAAATGCAATCGCAACGCCCGGGACCGTTCATCCCGCGGATGGTATGAAGGGGCAGAAACTGGTAGTTACTTATTTATTCAACCCAAACACAGCCATGGTTCGAGCCCTCTGATGAGCCGTCCGCAAAGGCATCGCTGCTGTCGCAGGCGGTGACGGAAAGTGACCACTTCACATTCCCGGCAGACCATGACTTTTGGAACAATTTCGTGCAAGAGGTGCAGAGGTACCCTGGTGCCATGAACAGACCCCACTACCATGTGGATGCGTCACACACTGACCAGAGTGTTCTTGTGAATCAGGAATTCTTGAGGCGCTTCGTGTCAGGGTGGGAGAAGGCGAACCCTCACGTGGTGGTGGTGTCGACCCCTCACGGTGCATCCACCTTCCACTCCAGTGAGGAGTTCTGGAACAGGTTCGTGACAATGGCAGGACAGAGGAGCCGGATGCGCGCTGCACGAGGTGAGCTTGGTTTAGAGGACACCACTGTGACAAGCAAGATGCTCCCCAACATGGCACCCATCAAGACCACAGAAGAGGACTGGAACGACATCTGCCGCACCTGGGAACAGGAGAAGTCGGTTGGGAACGCGGCACCTCCACCGCAGCCACCTGCTCCCCTGCCGCCACCACCCGCTCCTATTACACAGGTTGCACCCCCACCGCCCATGATGGAGCCAGTCCCTACATATATGCCTGCGTACGACGATCAGGTACGAGTAATGTCAAAAAGAAAAATAGTTATGAATTTGAACAGAGCATGCAGCTTGGCAACCAACGGAAGCAGATCGAGGACCTGCAGCAGCAGCTGTCGCAGGTGACACGCCAGGCATCAGCCAACAACACGGCCATCGCAGACGAGCTGAGAAGGGCTCAGAACGAAGCCTCGCGGTACCAACAGGAGTCTGAGTCCTTAAGGGTATGCCCCCCCCCCCCCCAACTTTTTTAAACCAACAAACAACACCACAGGGCGGACAGCAGCGGCTGCAAAGTGAAAAAGACAATCTGGAGGCGAGGATACGGAGCTTGGAGCAGGCGCTGGGCGGGCTGCAAAGCGACGTGAGCAGGCAGAGGGAGATGACAGAGAAGGAACTGCAGGACAAAGACAAACAGTTGGAAGAAGCACGCCAAGCAGCGGACATGGCAGATCTAAAGAAGGAGCTGCAGATGAGAGAACTGATGCAGGAGGAGCTCTACAGGGCAAAGGAAGACGCTCAAAGAGAATCTGAAGAAAGGTCAAGACAGGAGGCAGCACAGAGGCAGCAGCAAGGTGAGATCAGCTGCATGCGGCAGCAGCTTAAGGAGGCTGCATGCGGGAACAGAAGGTGTCGAAGCACAAAATGCCGCAGCAGGCAAGTTGCGAACGTACCCACCTCCCCTCCACCCTTAGCCATGGCAGCCCCTGTCCCTGCTCAGATCATGTACTGTGGGCAGAGAACGGTAACTACCCAGACTCCTCCTGTGGGTGCTCCACCCACGCAATACCAGCCCGTTGGTCTCATTGGGCAGCCTCAGTGCTCGCCTCCTAGAGACACTGGCTACTACCCACACTCCGTGATCACACCCTCCCAACCTTCGGGCTTGCACTATTCCCGTGGTTGGTAGGTTTTTTTTTTTTTTTTTTATATTCTCCTCTCGCCTTAAATCACTCCTGTTTGATGCAGTAGCCTTTTGTAAAGGCGAAGCAAAGGGTGCAGGGTCAAGGGGGCTACTCCTTCTTTTGCGCGTTTTGGCTTGGACTACTGGGAAAAAAAGAAAAAGAAAAAAAAAGTCCTTTAGGAGTGATGGCTGGTAATGAAGAAATGAATAAAAAAAAGAAAATGTTCGGGAAAGAAAGAAAGAAAGAAAATTTTGCTTTTTTTTTTGTTGTTGTACAGGCTTTTCCACATCCCTCCCCACATTCATCTTTTCCCCTCCCCTGTTGTTGTTATACCGTTAAAACTTTTTTGTCTCCCCGTCGCCTTCCCTTCTTCGCCCTTTTGTATCACCCCCTTTTTTTTTTTCCGATTGTATTCTTCAACTGCCCACTTTCCCCTTTACTAAAAATGAAAAAAAAAAGTTGGAAAAAAAAAAAAAGAATGTGTGCACATAGGGAAATTCAGCGCAAACTTGAAACCCCCTTTAAGCACTTCTCTTTTTTCTTTTTTTTTGGGGTGGGTCATCGTGGTAAAAGCTTTTTTTTTTTGTTTCTGTACCCCGACGAACACTGTAAACTGTATTTTCTTCTCAAGACACGCTTTTTCTTTTTTTCTTTTTTCTTTTTTTTGGGGGGATGAGGGGGGGGGGGGGGGGGGGGCGAGATACTTTGAGAAGCATTGAAAACCTTGAATAATAAGAATTTTGCAAAAAAAAAAAGAACGAAAAAGTACGGTGTGGGGAAGGGGGGGGGGCCAATATTTTTTTTCCCCCTAACCATTTTTTGTCTGCAATCGATGTAGGGGAAAATAAATAAATAATTGGCATGCTCCCTTACTGACCCCCCATTTCCCCCTCCCCTTGGATTTCCTTATAGGGTGTCTTTCGTTTTATTTTTATTCTTTTTTTTTCTTGGTACCAGAAAGTTCCGTTGATTTATGGCACCTTTTGACGTTAAGCAAAAAATAGGGGGAACACAATTGTTGTTTCTTGGGTCCCTTAAAAAGTCCCCCATTCTTTTTTAGAAACACACCCTCAGAGTTATGAGCCCCGATCTTAAGTATTATAAAAAAATTTCCCTTTTTTTTTTCTTTGTATGTGGTTTCCTTGTTTTTTTTCTCCCCCCCCTCCCGTTCTGGTTCATCAGATTGTTCTTTCCCCTTCCCCTACTCAACTGTTACCCCCCCAAAAAAAACCTCAAAACCTCCCACACCCCTATTTTTTTTTTTTAAAAAAGCAAATTTTCTGATTTTGTCAAAAGTTTTTTTTACAGGGGTGGGGCGGGGTTTTTTTTTAAAAAAAAAAAGAAAGAAAAAAAAAGAAGAGAAATGTCGGGCAAACAAGGCAACGTGGAGAAGATGTTGATGAAGGACCGGGCGATCTCAGATGTGCCGCCGCCAAACTGGGAACCGCTTCCTAGAAATAAGGTTTTTCTAAAAAAAAAAAAAAAAAAAAAAAAAAAAAAAAAAAAAAAAAAAAAAAAAAACAGGTTTTCGATAGTAAAAATATGCCTCTTCTGGGAAACCTCAAGGCGCATTTTTTAAAGGAAGGTCTTCTGGCTGAAAGGGACGCCGCGGAACTAGTGAACAGGGCCGCGACCATCTTGAGAAAGGAACCCAACCTTCTCCGCTTGAACGACCCGATCACTGTGTGCGGTGACATCCACGGGCAGTTCTACGATTTGTGCAAACTGTTTGAGATCGGGGGAGACCCGAATGACCAGCAATATCTGTTCCTGGGTGATTTTGTAGACAGGGGTTGTTTTGGCTGCGAAGTCGTTTTCTACCTCATGGCTGTAAAGCTCCGCCACCCCGACACCTTCTTTATGCTCCGCGGGAACCACGAGTGCCGCCACCTCACCGCATACTTCAACTTCAAAGCAGAATGTTTGTACAAATACGGCCAGTCAACCTACGATCAAATAATGGCTTGTTTTGACTGTCTTCCCATTGCGTCGGTACTGAACGGGAGATTCCTATGTGTACACGGTGGGTTATCGCCGGATATTCGCACTGTAGAAGACATCAATGCAATTCACAGATTCAGGGAACCGCCGTCATCAGGACCGATGTGCGACCTCCTGTGGTCTGATCCAATGGACGAGGAGGAGGAGGAATACTCACCAGAAGCGTTATACGTGCATAATGACCTGAGGGGGTGTTCTTACGTGTTCTCATACAATGCTGTGTGCCAGTTTTTGGTGACGAATAATCTGCTTTCCGTGATTCGGGCGCACGAGGCGCAGGACGAGGGCTACCGTCTGTACAAGAAGTCCTCCACGGGGTTCCCGTCGGTGATCTGTATCTTCTCGGCGCCGAACTATTGCGACAGCTACGACAACAAGGCCGCGATCATCAGATTCCAAAATAATCTGATGAATATCAGGCAGTTCAATTCGAGCCCCCACCCTTACTACCTGCCGAATTTCATGAATGCTTTCACGTGGTCCATGCCTTTTGTCGCGGAGAAGGTGTTAAATAATAATTTAAAAAAAAAAAAATAAATAATAAAAAAAAAAAAAGGTTACCGACATGTTGATCACTATCTGGAACTTGGTTGACGAAAACCACGCCAGTGAGGACCCCGACCTGCTGCAGGAGCGCGGGGCGCACCTTAAGAACAAAATCATAGCGATGGGGAAGATGGCGAAAATCTTCAAGACTCTGCGTGAGGAGAACGAATCCGTTGTTGTTCTCAAGGGGCTTGCAGGCGGGCAGGTCCCGGTTGGCGTGCTCCAGCAGGGCCCTGAAGCAGTTAAGCAGTCCATTAATACCTTCCAAGGTGCCAGAACCATGGACAGGGGCAACGAGAAGCGGCCCAACTTTAGTGCCAACTAAACAAACAAAAAAACAAAACAAAAAAAGAAAGAACAAAAACAAAACAAAAAATACAAAAACCCCCCCCCAAAAAAAAGTGTGCCTCCCTTTCCCCCCCCATTTTTTATTATAAACCTTTTTCGTGTTTTTTTTTGTTTAACCAAGAAGGATAGGACAGGTTGCGAGAGGGGTGGGGTGGGGGGTGGGGGGGGGGGGGGGAGAAAGAGGGGGAAGAGAGGGAAACATTAAGGTGTTGAAATGTGTAAAAACTAAGGTTTCCTTCTTTTTAAAGAAAAAAAAATGAAGCGATTTTTTCGGTGAAAGGGGAAGAAAAAAAAAGAGGTGGGGAGGATGTATAAAAAATAAAAAGAATGAAGGAAGCATGCTTTGTTTTTTTTTTCTTTTTTTTTCTCACGTTTCTTATTTTTAATTTTGTATAAAGAAATTGAGGTGGGTAGGGCACGGAGGGATTTTTTGTTTCCTTTTTTTCCCCCCCTTTGGTTTCGTTTTTTTTACCCCCCCCTTTATTCCCTTAAAGTGACCAATCCCCTTTTGTACACTACTCTATTTATAGTAAAAGCCTTTTTTTTTTTTTTTTTTTTTTTTTTTTTTCCTCCATTTCCATATTGTGACAGACCTTTTGCCTTCATTTTTTTTTTTTTGCACCTTCTCTGCAAAAGGTGAAGGTTTTGAAGAACTACCCTGAGAAACGGGGGTATACATTTAAAGGGGGGAAAAATAATTACAACCTTTCTTTTCCATATTCTTCTTCCCTTTTCACACACTCCTATTTCTTCTTTTATTTAGGGGGGTTCCTTTTCCCGTTTCCTATTTCTTCTTTTTTTTAAAAAAAAAATCCCCCCCCCCACACACACACCCAAGCTTGCACTCTCTTTTTTCACATTGTTCATTTCACCATCCCCCCTACCCTATACTTTCCCCGTCTTCTCTTCCTGTTATTTATTTCTAAACCCACTCCCCGTGATTTTTTTAACCCGGCAGGGCCCAGGGAGAAAAAAAAGAAAGGACCCTTTCTCACGCATTATTATTGTTTATCCTTTTTGATATAAGGATCAACACCAATTCTCTGGGGGAGTGAATCATAGCCCCATCTACTGCCAAAAAAAAAAAAAAAAGCAATGGGGGTTCGCCGGTAGGAGAAAAAAAAAAGAAATCCCGGACTTTTTCCACACAAAAAAAAAAAGCGAACAAAAAAAAAAAAAAAAAAAAACCATGGAAGGAACGGCAGTGAAAATCAAAGCCTGCATGGCAATAGGCCTGGTAGCAGGGGTCAGCATATTCTACTTGAACGACGGAGAGGGCCGCCGAAACGCGGCTCGCCGGCACATCACCAATCTTATAGAACAGGACGACAACAACAACAACAAAGCACCAAAGATCACCCCAATAACAACCAAGCAACGCCTGACAAAAAACCAACGCCACGTATTAGTCACGGGCGGCGCAGGGTACATAGGCAGCCACACTGTGGGTAAACTCCTCGACCTCGGCCACTATGTAACCGTTATCGACAACCTAAGCAGAGGAAACAGAGGCGCCATCCAAGCTCTACAAAACACGACAAAAGGAAAAATAAACCTGAGATTCGTAGAAGGCGACATCGGGCAACGCTCCGTTCTCCGCAAAGGTTTTCAAGACGGCCCGCGACACGTAGATGTTGTCATCCACTTTGCCGCCATCGCCTACGTCGGTGAATCAATGAAGCACCCCTTAATGTATTACAAGAATATCACCGTGAACTCTATCACACTATTCGAGGAAATGCTGTCCCACAAGGTGCACCGTCTTGTCTTCTCGTCGACATGCGCGACGTACGGTTCTCCTGAAAAACTCCCAGCGACCGAAAACACCCCAACAAAACCCGTATCGCCGTATGGCACTGCAAAACTAATGGTGGAAACTGCTTTGCACGATATATGCAAAGCCTACCCGAAATTTCAGGTTGGGATCTTACGGTACTTTAACGTGTATGGGTGCGACCCACAATCGAGATGGGGGGAATGGCCGAGGCGGGAATTGCAGAATCAACACGGGAGGATCACAAATGCTTGTCTTGACGCGGCGGAAGGGCGTATTGATAAGGTGACTTTGTTAGGGACAAACCACGCCACCCCCGATGGAACGTGTATTCGAGATTTTATCCATGTTTCCGATCTTGTTGATGCGCACATTGCTATCGTTCCCAAAATCAGCAATCCGCCCATTCTTTACAATGTTGGTACTGGTAATGGGGTATCTATGAGGCAGTTGCTCTCGGCGTGTCGCAGGGCCACCGGTGTGAACTTCACGATCGAGGAAGTGCGTGAGGGGCGGCCTGGGGATTCGCCGCAGATCTACGCTGACACTTCGAGGATACAAAAGGAGCTCAACTGGCGGCCGAAGTTCCCTGATGTGTCATTAGGGCTTGCGCATTGCTGGAAATGGCGGCAGCTTCATAGAAATGGTTATGATGGGTAAGGTGAAATTGATTTTTCTTCCCCCCCCCCCCCCGAGCGATTCAGTATTTTTTTTGATTCTTGCTTTAACTCACCTTTTGTCTTTGAACAATAAAGACAAATAGTCATAAATATATAATTAACATTTCCCCCCCTCCATTTTTTTTTTTTTTTCTGGATAATCGCAGAAAATGAAATGGTTTCGGTTTGCGATGCCTTCCCCTAATAACTTCTTTTTTTTTTTTTTTTTTTTTTTTTTTTTTTTTTTTTACGTGCGCACATGCGAGACTGTGTGTTTTAGCCGACTAGTAGTACAAAAGGGAGGCCGGTTCTCTCACGTGGAATTAGTCAACATGGCCGGGCAAGTGCGTTTTTTTTTAAAAAGCATGTTTGTTGTCTTATACCTTTTTATTTTTATTTTTGTCATTTTTGTCATTTTTCCTCACTCACATAACGACCCATTTTTCTGTTCTTTTTCTTTTTAGAAGAGGTTTTTCATCATTACACAAATGAAAACCTTCATATTTCTAAGCAGAAAAAAAAAAAAAAAACTCGGGAAAAAAAGAAATAAATACAAATACGAACCAGTGTCTTTTTCAACTGTTCGTTGGCAATATCGGTCGCATAGTGGATGTCTCAATGATGAAATGGTATAAGGAAAACAGCTTACATGTTGCCATCCGGAAACTCAATTTTCTTTTTTTTCTTTCTCCAATCGCTGGACGGGAATACTCAATACGATATAAAATTGCATTGATGCCAGCTTGTTTACTAAAGAACCTTATCAAAAGAAAAGAAAAAAAAAAGAACAAAAAAATACTCTAAAAAAAACTTTTTATTATCTGGTTGGTTTCGTATTTTTTTTTTCTTATTCCTTTTAATTTACTTCTTTCATCAAAACCTTATTTACACTTTTATACCTCCTTCATCATACGTTCAAGTCTTGCTTTTTTTTTTTTTCTCTTCTTTTTTTCTCTTTTTTATCTCTTAACCATGTAAGACCCCATTCAGGATATCTAAGCAAAAATGGTGAACTTCACAGTAGGCGAGGTGCGTGCCATCATGGACCACCCGACGCAGATCCGTAACATGTATGACACATAGAAAAAAAAGGGGATGGGAAAAAAAAAGAAAAAAAAAAGGTCTGTGATTGCGCACGTGGACCACGGGAAGTCGACCCTGACCGACTCCCTTGTTGCGGCTGCCGGTATCATTGCCATGGCGAAGGCCGGTGACGCGCGTCTGACGGACACCCGTGCGGACGAGCAGGTATGAAAAGAAGAAAATAGAATAGAAAAGAAGGAAGGAAAAAAAAAAAAAAAAAAAACAACACCAAAACAAAACAAAACAAAACAAAACAAAACAAAAACAACAGGAGCGTTGCATCACGATCAAGTCGACGTCGATCTCTCTGTACTACAACGTGGAGAAGAGGCTGGTGTCGGACGAGCAGCTCATGAAGCTGACCGGGAACGACAAGAGGGACTTCTTGATCAACCTGATCGACTCCCCGGGGCACGTTGACTTCTCGTCTGAGGTGACGGCGGCTCTGCGAGTGACGGACGGGGCACTCGTGGTGGTGGACTGCGTGGAGGGAGTGTGCGTGCAGACGGAGACTGTGCTGAGGCAGGCGCTCTCTGAGAGGATCAAGCCGGTGGTGATGGTGAACAAGGTGGACCGTGCGCTCTTGGAGCTTCAGCTGGACCCCGAGGAGGCGTACCAGTCCTTCTTCAGGACGATCCAGACGGTGAACGTGGTGATCGCGACCTACAACGACGAGCACCTCGGGGACGTGCAGGTGTACCCGGAGGCCGGGACGGTCGGGTTCGGGTCTGGTCTCCACTCGTGGGCCTTCACCCTGAACAAGTTCGCGAAGATGTACGCGGTGAAGTTCGGGATCGACGAGGACAAGATGGTGAAGAGGTTGTGGGGAGACTCCTACTTCGACGGGAAGAGGAAGAAGTGGACCTCTGAGGCTGTTGCGGGGGGTCAGAGGGCCTTCTGCCAGTTCTGCATGGAGCCGATCAAGAACTTGTTCGACGCTGTGATGAACGAGAAGAAGGACAAGATGGAGAAGATGATGAAGGCTCTGAACATTACGCTGAAGGGAGATGAGAAGGAGCTCACCCAGAAGAGGCTTCTGAAGTGCATCATGCAGAAGTTCCTCCCCGCCTCGGACGCCCTCCTGCAGATGATCGTCACCAAGCTTCCCTCCCCGAAGCAGGCCCAGGCCTACAGGGCGGACCAGCTCTACATGGGGCTGACGGAGCAGGAGGACGGATCCTTCATCCCCAACAACGACAAGTACTTCCAGGGATTGAAGAACTGCGACCCCGCCGCACCCCTCGTCATGTACGTCTCGAAGATGGTTCCCGCCTCTGACAAGGGGAGGTTCATTGCCTTCGGTCGTGTCTTCTCTGGGAAGGTGAGGCAGGGACAGAAGGCCAGGATCATGGGCCCCAACTACGAGTACGGGACGAAGAAGGACATGTCTATCAAGAACATCCAGCGTACCGTTCTCATGATGGGTCGTTACCAGGAGGCTGTTGAGGACATTCCCTGTGGTAACGTTGTTGGTCTTGTTGGTGTGTATAAAAAAGAAAATAAAAGAAAAAGAAAAAAGAAAAAGAAAAAGAAAAAGAAAAAAGAAAAAGAACAACAACAACAACAACAACAACAACAACAACAACAACAACAACACTTCTACACACAGGTGTGGACAACTTCATCGTGAAGACCGCGACCCTTACGGACGAGTCCTGCGCGGACTGCTACCCGCTCCGTGACATGAAGTACAGTGTGTCGCCTGTTGTGCGTGTCGCTGTGGAGTGCGCTTCCCCTGCTGACCTCCCCAAGTTGGTTGAGGGTCTGAAGCGTCTGTCGAAGTATGTTAAGAAGAAAAAGAAGAAGAAAAAAAAAAATAAAATAAAATAAAATAAAATAAAATAAAATCTTTTTTTTTTCTCTCTCTCTCTCAGGTCCGACCCCCTCGTGCAGTGCTCGATCGAAGAATCAGGAGAGCACATCATCGCAGGAGCAGGAGAGCTCCACTTGGAGATCTGTTTGAAGGATCTTCAGGAGGACTACATGGCAGGAGCGAAGTTGAAGATCTCTGAGCCTGTGGTGTCGTTCCGTGAGACGGTGACAGATGAGAGCGACCGTCAGTGCCTGTCGAAGTCGCCGAACAAGCACAACAGGATCTTCGCGAGGGGAGCGCCTCTCGGGGACGAGCTGTGCCAGAACATCGATGACAAGGACAAGAACGTGCACGCTGAGGCTGACGTGAAGATCAGGGCGCGTGTGCTCGCGGACGAGTTCGACTGGGACGTCGCGGAGGCGAGGAAGATCTGGTGCTTCGGTCCGGACGGTGCGGGCCCGAACATCGTGGTGGATGTGACGAAGGGTGTGCAGAACATGAACGAGGTGAAGGACTCGTTCGTGGCGGCGTGGAACTGGGCGACAAAGGAGGGTGTGCTCTGCGAGGAGACGATGCGTGGGGTGAGGATCAACATCGAGGACATGACGATGCACGCGGACGCGATCCACAGAGGTGGTGGTCAGGTCATCCCTACCGCCCGCCGTAACTACTACGCCTGCATCCTCACCGCCAAGCCCGGTCTCATGGAGCCCGTCTTCCTTGTCGACATCCAGACCGTCGAGCACGCCATGGGAGGGATCTACGGTGTCCTCAACAAGAGGAGGGGTATCATGCTTGGTGAGGAGAACAGGCCAGGGACTCCCATCTACAACGTGTGTTTTTTTAACAAAAAAAGGAAAAAAAAAAAAAAAAGAAAGAATAATAATAATAATAATAATAATACAGGTCCGTGCCTACCTCCCTGTCGCCGAGTCCTTCGGGTTCACCGCTGACCTCAGGTCCAACACTGGTGGACAGGTATGTTGTCAAAAAAAAAATAAAAAATAAAAAAAACCCACTCAACAGGCCTTCCCCCAGTGCGTGTTCGACCACTGGCAGTCCTTCCCCGGTAACCCGCTTGAGGCGGGTAACCTTGCCTCCGACCTTGTGACCAAGACCCGTATCAGGAAGGGGCTCAAGCCTGAGGTTGCTGGCCTCGAGAACTACTACGACAAGTTGTAAGCAGGAGGACTATTTGAACCAAAACGTGTCCTCTTCCCCCCCCCCCCGGGGTGCTATGAGTCACCTTTCTTCGGCGGGCCGTTGCTAACCACTTCGTTCCTATCATAGTGTATTTTTTTTCTCCATCCCAGCGCTGGTGACCTCTGAGTAGTACCCCCTTTTTTTCCCCGGGGCATAAAAGTATGAGGTTTGCAGTATTTTATTTCTCTTTTTTCCTTTTACGTTCTTCCTTCTTCTCTACTCAAATACCTGTCCTTTAAGTGAGAGGAAGGGGGAAAATCTTAAAAAAAGGAAAAGGTAAAAAAAACGAATTCCAGGCAAGTATCATAAGGTTTAACCCCACCCCTTTATTACGTACCCTATGAAGAATCAACGGGGGCCTTCCCCCTCTTCGTCTTTCTCTTTTTCTTTTCTGACGAATCGTTTGCTAACAATTCTCTTTGATCACAGAAAGAAAAAAAAAAAATATAATAGGGAGGGAAAACGAAGGAGAACATCATCGTTTTTTTTCTTCTTCTTCTTTTTCTCTTCAGGTTTTTCAACAACAAAAAAAAAAAAAAAAAAAAAAAAAAAAACAAGAAGGGGAGTAGGGGGAAAATAGTAGTCCTAACATGGCGAACCTTCTCAATGACTTCAAGAGAATGATTGACATCTCAGAAGAGGCTGAGCTGCTGGAGCAAATAGAGGAAAAAACAGATGCTGGGGAGCCAAAGGCGGCGGATAAGAAAATCGACGAGATTGTCGCAAAGTCACAGGAGATGCTGAAGAAGAAAAACCAAGAGTACCAAGCCCTGCTGATGGAGACGGGAAAGCTTCGCAATGAATATGAAGACTACAAGGCGAAGACCGAAAAGGAGTTGAAGACAACCAAGCAGACGCTGAAACAAGAAATGCTGGCGAACAAAGTATACAAAAAAAAAAAAAAAAAAAAAAAAAAAAACCAGGAACTCCAGCAGGCGTCTGGCGCGGAACACATGGACGAGGTGTATACATCAGGTATCCCAATATTGAAAAAAAAAAAAAAAGAAAAAACAGGCCTGCAGCGGCAGATCGACCTTCTCAAAGAGCGAAACCAAGCCGCCGACGACGAAGTTTCAACACTACAAAGTAAATGCAACGAGCTCGAACTCGCACGAGAAATCTCCGAAGCCGACAACAAAGCTAAGCTCGAGTCCATGCGCAGCAGAATGGAAGCATGGAAGAAACGAACAGAGGTACCCAGACAAAAACAAAAACAAAAAAAAACCCCAAAGGTGAACCAAGAAAAAGCCAGACAAGAAATAGAAGACCTACAAACCCAAGGAAGACACATAACATCCGGAGAAGCCGAAAGCGACACCCAACTTCAAGAAAGAATAGAAACCCTGACAAACGAACAGCAGAAAAGCATGAAAGAACTCGAGGACCTCCAATGGGAGATGCTACAAAAGGAACAATCCATCAACGAGCTCACACAAGCTGTTGAAGAACGCAATACTAAGCTACGAACCTACGAGAAGGAAGAGACCTCAAAAGACGGTAAACACCAAGAAGTCCTCAAAACTCTACGAACCACCATCGAGGCACTCGAACACCGACAGCAACAACACGAACAAGAAATCGAAGACACCCGCACGTCCCAAGAAAGAAGGGTAGAGGCTCTCGGCGATCAGCAAAACCACAAGCAACGCGAGGTCCACTCCTTACAAACCAAAATCGAGGATCTAGAACGCACGGTAGGAACGCTTACCTACCAACTCGAAACGGAAAAAGCATCCGTTGAGCAGGTAATGCAGCATCTTGACGACACCAAAGATGAATACCGTAGGAAAGACGAAGCTTTCAACGAATTATATGTCTACAATGAAGAATCCCGAGCAAGGCTGCAAGCATTAGAATCGCAAACAATCTCCATGCAAACGACAATGGAATGCAAGAACGAAGATCTCACGGCGGCCGACCATGAGAAACGAAAGCTCGCCGAACGCGCGAGCGGCCTCGCCAAAGAGCTCGAAGAAGCCAAGGAGGAGATCCGCAAGAAAGAACAGCGGTGCCAGGAGCTGGAGTGGAACATTCGGAACCAAGAACAGACCGCGAAGGACTTAAGATTCAACATGGACAAACTGAAAAGCGAGCTTATGATGACAGCGGGTGGCGAAAAAGAAGCCCAGCAGAAAATGGATACCAAGGAAGAGGAACTAAGCTACCTCAAACAACGATTAGACGCTGCTGACAAGAAAGTACTGGAACTTGTCAAACAAAAGGACGACGTGTCTGCAAGGCTGCGGGCTGCAGAGCGCAGCGACGCTCCCGAACGCACCCGGTCCCATTCCGTGAACCCTGCAAGGGGACAGCGCAGCAGATCGATCGCCACTCGTTCCGGCAGCCCTACCGTTGTTGACATTCTGAAGTCTGCTGCAGACACCATCCCCATGAAGCAGTCGAGACATATTGCAGGAGGCGGTTGGAACACCACCCGTGCCATGATTCTTGTCCTCATAACACTCTTTGTGCTGCTCGGAATGTACCACGGGCAAGCTAGCGGGATCGTCACAAGCTCCGACCAGCTCGAACTCCAGAAGGGCATCACGCACCTCCGCTCTGTCGTTACTGCACAAGAAAAGCTTCTCCGCGTCTGCAAAGAGAAGCAGCTGGTGTGAAACAAAACCTATCCTTACGTTAAGTTTTTTTTTCTCGTAATAAAAAATGTTCTTTTTTTTGTTTTCCCGCAGCAAACCTGTTTTTTATATGATTCTCAACACAGGCGGGGAGGGGAATGAGCACCCCGCACTACAATGGTTCCCCAATGGGGGTCACGCCACCTGGGAGAAATGTCATGGTGGCACCCTTCGCAATCAGCAGGGGAAGGGCCGTGCGTGTGAAGGAGAAGGTCGATAAGAGAAGCCGCAGCAGCGGGTCGTACTTCTTAGACGAGCTGAGCGTTGTAGGGGAGGAAAGGGACGCTTCGGTGGCCTATGGTCTGCAGTTGTTGCAGATGTTGAAGGCGGAACGGAAAGCAGCCACTCATCAGACAGAACAGATGCAGATGAAGCTCGTGCAGCAAACCGAGACTGTAGACGACATGAAGAAGGAAAAGGACAGCACCCTTCACAAGTTCCTGAAGCTGCACGCGGAACACAAGGAGCTCACGACACGTGAGCTGTACCTCAGCAACGAGTTGAAGGCAAAAGCAGAAGAGATGGCTGTGATTGAGGCAGAGCTCTCCCAGCTAAAAGCACCCACGTCTCCTCCTACAGCAGAGTATCTTGGTTCTCCTATACTAAACGAAACGGTCGCACCCAAGGCTCCCCGTGTTATCCAGTACTACACGGACGACTACCAACGTGACACCGCTGACCAAGGCGTACAGACGAGGGTTAAGACTGCCGAGAATTCTTCCCAATGCGACCTTTCCCCCGAGCATGTGCCTGCCCCCTCCAGGGACTGCTTGGACAAAACATGTACCGAATGCGGCATCGGCGGCGACCTGCAGCTGGTGTGCACAGTGTGCTATCATGACATGGGGGTCACACCCCTCCCGGCAGACCCCCTCACCGCCATCGTCATGGGGCATGGTCCTGGTTCCCGCCACTCCTCGCTGTCCCCCAAGACTCCTGTTGGGAGCGTCCACAGCACAAAGCTCGGTATATACGAAGGCAGGCGGTACTCCCCGTCTGTGTTCGCAGGGTGCGGCTCACCTCCTGTGTTGACACTGTCGCAAGAGTTGAGGTTGCTCGAGTGCCACGACGAGCTTCTTAAGAACGAGGAGAAAGGAAGGGAAGAGGTAGAGAGTGAGGAGGCAGTCATCCGCAGCAAAGTGATGACAGAACTGCAGACAACGGTGATCAAAACAGCGCAGAACGAGACAGTGAAGGCACAGACACGACACAAGGAGCTTGCCATGGTGCTGGAAGAGATCGTGAGCCACGAGCAGGACACACTAGTGAGCGAAGAGGAAGACAGGCGAGCCTTCTACGAAGAGATGGAAGACGAGGCGTTCCAGGGGATGACCCTCGAGTCCTTAAACGCGGGAAAACATGCTAAGCACGCACAAGAAACACTGCCCAAGGTACACCCGGATGAATCCCCCGCCCGACGACATCTGGAAGAGCAGGAAGCACTGGCAAGAACAACCATCGCAACAGATATAGTTAAGAAGACAGTGAAACAGGCGAATCTAGACCACTTGCTGTTAGTAACTGAGATGATGGACATGCTGTGCGCCGAGGAGGTGAGGACAAGGAGCTTCATCATGGAACTAGAAGAAGAAGTGAGGGCAACCCTTCTACGCTCGGGCGAGTCCGCAAGCTCTGTTACGAGGCTATCGCAAAGGCTCCTGCGGCAGACCATCGAAAGTCAGCACAAGAAATGCAGAATGGAAGCTCAACGATACACACAGGCCCTCGTTGGCGTCTCTCGCAATGAAGGCTACTACAGAAAATCTATTGAAATGAAAGAAGACGCATTGTGGGAACAGACAATGGACAGCTTCAAGGACTTATTTGTGTCGCCTGCAAGGAGTCTGAGCCAAGCGTCAAACGTTCAGAGAAAACCGAAAACAACAGGAGGGAAGATAGGGCTGAGCAGTTTCACTGGGGACGCACGATCAGGTGTTGTGAACAACCCGATGCTGATCAGCAGGATGGTGAAGGCTGCAAGGTCCCGCCACACCACTATCCACGAAAGTATTGGGAACAACAAGGTGAGGAGATCATCGATGGCGACAACCAACAAAAAGGAGAAGGAGAAGGAGCCCACAGGACGATGGGTCGAGTCCCCCACGAAGGCCTTGACGGAAAACAATCATAACAAACCCACGAAAAGCCCCGGGAAAAAACCCCTTTCCATGTGGTCGTCGAACGCTCACAACATACATCATCAAACCCCGCAGAAAAGGTCAGCTTCAGCCTCGGTAGGTCGATCCGCTTCGCTAACCCCGAGCCAGGTTCCTATCGCCCATTGGGCGTACGACTACGATCTAGGAAAAGAGTGGATCCAGCTTCGGGAAACTGTTCTCCATGCATCGCCCTCCATGGGTTTGAAGATCGCGCAGATAACGGATTCAAAAGACAAGGAAGGGATATTCAAAATAGCCCATCAAGCGTTGAAGGCAGTCTTGTCAGAGGGGATCAAGGAAAGGAGCTTTCACCCTGGAGAGCCGTGGCATTTACGTCCGGAAGAGTTGGAAGGTATTCCCCGACACGGGAGGATGACAGTGTTGAGGTCGCTTCGGGAGCTTGTTTGTGCCTACGACATGATGCGCACCACGCAAAAGAATTCGCTTCTCACCGTTCAAGAGATACAGGATAATATTCCGAGCTTGATCCTTTTGGCTAGATGGTCGCAGCAGGCTGTGTACAGCCCTGCCAAGACACCAAACACGGCTGTTCAGCGATCGGTCTCGGCCTCTGTTCATCGATCGGTCACCCCGCCGTGCACCCCCTCGTACGCCCGTTCCCGAAGCAGGTCCCCGAGCTTCAATATCGGTAGGCACAGCTCTTATGTTGTTGGCAACTGATGGCGTGTTAGAGTTTTTTTTTTTGTTTTTGTTTAGAGCAACTTCTTTTTCTTTTCTTTTTTTTTTAGATATCTCTTCCCACACACAACACTTTTTCTTTTTTTTTTCTTTTTTTTTTGTTACTATTTTCTTCTTCTTTTTTTTTATTTTACTTTTTTTTTTGTTTCTTTTGGTAGAAATTATAATTTAAAAAAAAAAAAAAATCGTACAGGTTTCTTTTCTTGAAGAGGGAAAAAAAAAATGGGTGGTTGCAACTCGACGTCGACCTCGAAAGCTGAAAAGCCCGCTAGTGGGACTGGGGCAACGTTTCTTTTGACCTACTGCTACAACTGAGATGGTGGCGGGCAGGTATGTTGTAAATCTTTATAAAAAAAAAAAAAAAAAAAAAAAATAGGAGCGTGATTCGGCTGTAAAAGCCATCAAATCTGCTGTGCCCGATGCCAATATCTCAATCGAAGGGACCAACAACTATCCTCTCCAAGTAACTGTATCTGATGCCAACGGCAAGAAGATCTGGAGTGGGTCTCAGAAATCTCTTTTCAAAAAGAGCGGCCAAACTAGGATTAACACAATGAAAGCCATCACTGACGCGGTGGCTAAATCAGTGGGCGTTTAAAAATGAAAAAGAAAAAAAAAAGAAAAATCTGTTTCTTTTTTTTTTTCTTTCTTTCTTTTTCTTTCTTTTTCTTCTTTTTCTTTCTCTCTCCTTATTTTGTGACGGTTTCGCCAACACCCATCTCTTCCCTGAGCTCTTTCGTTAAAAACTCTCCTTTTAACCGAAAACCTGCCCTGATGCAGCAACTGACCTAAAGGTGGAGAAATATAAATCCTAAAATTTTAGTTTGCTTCTAATCTTTAGTATTTGGGAATGGCTCGCTCCCCTCCCCATGTTTTTTTGTTTTTGTTTTTTTTTTTTTATATCTTGAAACCTGAAAGTATTAAGAGGAAAAAAAAAGAAGAAGAAGAAAAGTATAAAGGAAGAGAGGAAAATATTGAAACAGAAAGAACAAGGCTGCTGCTACCCCTAGACCTTCAGGAATGGAGGTCGGGCCTTCCTAACACTCCTTCCTTCTTCCCTTTCTATGTTGTTTGACAAGAATTCTATGTACACAGAGAAAGAAAAAAAGAGAAAAAAAAAAAAAGAAAAAAAAAAAAAAAAGGAAGAAAAAAAAAGGGCTGGGTTTCCTCTTACCCTTTATTCTCATTCCGTGGGCACAAGAAACCAGAGGCTTCGAGAAGAAATCTCACAGAAGGGAACCAAAAAGGGGGAAAACAAATCGTTCTGGCTCCTAGGCTTTTTCTCCGTTATTCTTCTCCTTTTCTGTGAGTTCTTTTCCTCTTCCCCTATTGGTATCGATAACACGCAAGGATGGATGCTGGTGGTGAGGTAATGCACCTGTCTCGCCTTTGCCCTTTTTCGTACTCCCTTTTCCTACCCCTCTTGACGCCTTTTGTTTCTTTTTTTTGTTTTTCTTTTTTGCTTGTAATCAGATGAGAACACTTAATTATGTGTGCAAGGGGGGTTGAGGGTGTACTTTTTACTTCCGATTTTGGGGTTGTGGGTCGGTCCGTGGAGTTATGGCTGGGCTAAAAAAGGCAACATTCAGCCCTATTTGGTGCCCTGAACTCTAGGATTGAGGTCAGTCTGGAGACTTTTGGGGGCTGGGGATGAAAAAAGCAACTTGCGAGCTTTTTTTCCAGCTGGGCACCACATTTGCACTTTCTTCCCACACCCGGGGCAGCACAGAGCTCCCTCCTCACCTTCGTTCCGTTCATCATGGTCTCGGAGGTGTGATTTAGTGTCTGATCGAGATGCTGGGTAAGACTACCCTCATTTCTAGCGTGTTTGCTTGGGGAAGGTGGCGGTGCCCCACTGGCAGTCGTCGCCGCTCTTTGTTGGGAGGGAGGTCTTCATCACCTTTTTCACCCTTCCCTTGCCGTACCTGCTTTCGGTTTTTTGCCCATCCCTTTCGGTTTGTGCCCCATATTGTCAAAGAACCTCCTGCTGTAGGGCTAGCGTGAATCCAAAGTACACGTAACGTAATTTTCACTCCTGCACCTGTTTTTCTTTAATAAAACAAGTGTGAAATCTAGCGGTGTGTGGCTGCTGCCTGGATTGCTGGCAGGCTGCCCCACTAGCAGCTGTCACCGCTGCTGGCTTGCCAAGCTCACCTCTCTCCTCTTCTTGAGAGAGGCGACCCGACGTGCTTTTGTTCCTTGAGTGACGTAAATTTTGAGATTCCCAGATTGCATTCGAACCGGGATTTCCAAGACAAGGGGTCTATGTGGTAACAACTTGGGTTTTTGCACCCCCGAACCCTTGCTGTACAGTGAATAGGGCTAGCGTGAATATAAAGTACTTTATATTCAGTAATTTTTCATTCCTGCACATACCTGTTTTTCTCCTAAAACAAGCTTGAAATCTAGCGTGAAAAATAAAGTGAAGCGTGAAAAAATAAAGTGAAATATTGTTCACTCCCACAGTTGAAAATCTTACTGGAAAAACATGAAGCCCGCTCTCCTCGCGATATGTGCGTTCCTTGCTGTCTCGACCGCAGACGGTGCGGAACCAACCTTTGCACCCCCAGCCTTCTACGGTGGTGATTATTGTATGGGGAATGAAACCGGGTCGGACTGGTACTACTCCGGGACGCAGGACGACGTAAGTATCTACCCCTTTTCCGGCCCGGAGTGGTTCAACTGGTTCGCCATCGGCGCCTGCCTGCGCACAGGGGACGGTTATGTGAAGCTGGTTTTGGACGAGACGATGTGCCCCAGCAGGGCAAATGAAGTTTTGAAGATGATGATCTGGAATTATAATTATTATGGGTGTACTGGGACACCAGCCTCGGTGACAACACTGACGGTGGGGACATGTGTGAAAACCTCAATTGGATCGGCACAGTTCAACCCCGGTGTCACAACAGACGAGCTGTGCACGATGACGAACTTCCGGACTGCGATGGTGACAGGAGGTCCGCGCGCACAGAGCTGGTTGGGGGACAGCTGCAACAACGGGTTACCCGTAAACAACGAGGTGCTGAACATGCCCGGCGGGGATCAGCCATGCGGGGCCAGGCCCCTGTGCACAGGATGCTGCCCGCTGTACAACCTGCAGACTTGCGATCGTGTTCCTAACGTCTTCAACTACGCCATGACAGCCTGCAAGAACCTTGGAGGGGGCAAGTGGGATATGGCCATGGCGAACTTAATCTACAGTGACGACAAGTGCACGGTGTCTTTAGACAGTGCGAGTCCTCTCCTTGGCCACCCATTTGTACTTGGCGGCTGCAACACTTTCGAGGTTCAGTCGGTGGCCACTGCCTCTACGATGTTGTCGCTGGAAGCGCCCCTCACCACCGACATCTACTGCAAGTACGTTGAGCTGAACACCAACCGCAGTGTCGGTGGCTTCCTGAAGTGGGACAAATTCAACGAACTCACAGCAAGCGGGGCCTCCACCTCCGCCCACCCCGCCGTCTCTGTTCTGGGGCTTGCTCTCCTTTTTGTCACTGTGCTGCTGTTCTGAGAACAATGATGGGGTTTCCCTTAGTTATCACCCATTTTCCCCTGCAATAAACATCAAAAAAAAAGGGGGGGGGAGGAAGAAGCAGCACCGTGTGCAGGTGATTATTTCACCCCAGCATCCTTTCTTCCTTCGTCCTCTGTCTTTCTTTTTTTTTTTTTTTTTTTTTTTTTTTTTAAAGGGAAAGGAAAGAAAAGGAATTTGCTAAACTGAAGGCTACACCCCTCTCGTGTTCTTCTCTTGGCCTGTCGGAAGGCCTGCTTGAGTCTTTTTGGAGACAAAAGAAGAAGAATAAAGAGAAACAGTGTTTGGGGGAGGGGGAGGTGGACTTCCTCGTTCTCAAAGCAGGTGGATTTTTCTTGCCTATTTCTAGCCAGAATCAAAGGAAATTAGGATGGTTCACCATGCCCCGTTTTGTTCCCCAAGCACTGGAAGAAGAAGAAGAAGAAGAAGGGCCTTAAGTTTTTCCCCCACCTTTTTTTTCTCTTTTTTTTATCTCATTCTCTTCAACGTATTTCTGAGTGCAAGAAAGGTACCACACAGCTGCTCAGTGGGCATGCTGCTGCGGTGGGTTGTTGTTTTCCCATTTCCCCTTCTCTGTTCCCCCTTCTCATTACTCTCCACCCTCCCACTTTGGTTACCCCCTCGTTTGTTGGGCATGTACTTTGTCAACACCGAGCGCCGAGAGTCATCGTGCATGGGTCCGGTCTCTTTCCTGGGTCTTGTCCCACTTCAAGCGGATGACGAGGCGGCAGTCTTCACCAACGTCACCTCCATTGACAGTTTCTTCCAAGTACTCCTCCCCCCCCCCCTTTTTTTTAATGCAGTGAATGAAGAGGAAAAAAAAAAAAAAAAAAAAAAAAAAGAGGGGGCACGGGAATTTGCCCTCTGTGATATTTGTCTGGGCAACATTTTTTTCAAAATTCGCTTGAATTTGGAAAAAAATCTGGGGCTCAGTATTTTCTTCGCGAACAGTAACTCAAATTTTGCGAAAAGAATTTGGGGTTTCTTTTGCAGCGAAGCTCCTCCTCCTCCCCAGAAACACCACGTCACTTTGAGTCGTTGCAAGCACATTCTCCCCCATCATAGTAGTGGTGAATTTTTTTTTTATCCCCCAACGCTCCTTCTTGGAAGGTGTCATAGTCGTGGCCTGTAAATCCGTCGTATCCTGACTAAGCTTTTTGTCAGAAAGTTTAGAAAAAAAAAAGAGAAAAAAAAAAGAAATCAGCGATACGTGAAGTTTTATTTATATGACGCCTCTCCCTCTCAACCATACCCCCCCTGTCCCCTCCCTTCCCCCCCCTCTCTGCGCACGATCAGCAACAACGAGTGCAAAAACTTCGCTCGCTCGTATTCTTGTGTATGTGTGTGAAAATCAAGCTTTTCTTTTTGCTTCCTTTCTGACCATCTGAGGATGGTCAACTACAGCTTTTCTCTTCCATTTTCTATTTCTTTGAAAGCCTTTCATCCACACGACTCGCCAACCAGGTTTCTTCAACAAAAAAAAAAAAAAAAAAAAACACAAAACAAACCAACGAAAAATGAAGTCAGCACCGCTGCTTCTGCTGTCTATGGGGGTGTCGCTCGCGTGGTGTGCGGAGAACCCTCTGACGAGCCCGTCGTTCTTCGTGGGCAAGGACTGCACGGGGGTGGCGGACCCGAAGGCAGCGCTGTGGAGCTACGCTGGGAAGGTGGACAACGTGGCGGTGAAGCCGTTCGAGAAGGTTGGGACGGTGCTGAGCGGCTACACTGTGGACGCGTGTATGACGGGGGCGGGCGTGGCGTACTCTGTGAAGGTGACGATCGACGACGCGGCGTGCCCTGCGAAGGGGGGAGAGGTTTTGCAGCTGTCCTACTGGAAGGCGTCGAAAACGTGTGAGGGGACGGCGGAGGTGACGACTCTGGTGGCGGGGACATGCGTGGAGACCCCTTTCGGGTCGACGAAGTTCGAGCCGTCCCTGACGGCGGAGGAGCTGTGCACGGTGACAGACTACCTCGCGGCGGTGAAGAAGGGCGGGGTACGGACCCGGGGCTGGGCGGGGGAAGCCTGCTCGAGCGGGAAGGAGACGGTGAACACGGTGGCGAACCTGGCGGAGAAGCAGTGCGGGGCGGAGCCCGCTTGTGGCAACGCGTGCTGCCCGGTCTTTGATGAGAAGACCTGCAAGGCAACAGCGAAAACCTACGAGGAGTCGCTGGCGGCCTGCAACAGGGTGGAGGGAGGCGGCTGGGTCGGGGCCCTCGCGGAGAACGGCTACAGCGACGCCACCTGCAAGACGGAGGACAACAAGGCCCCCACCTCGAGGCTCGTGCAGCGCTTCGGAACCTGTGCCACAGGGACAGCAGGGAACACCACCCTCTCCACCATCCTCGAGTTCGTGGCACCCCTCACCATCGACATTCACTGCCAGTACGTCGAGCTCAGCGCCAACAAGAGCGTCAACGGCTTCCTCTCTTGGGACGACTTCAACAAGCGCATGAACTCGGCTCCCACCGCCCACCCCGTCTCTGCCTTCGCTCTCCTCTCCCTCCTCTTCGCTGTTCTCTTCCTTTGAGATTCCAAGGAAAGGTTGTATTTCTCCCTCCGTTAAAATTAAAAAGAAAAAGTGAAAATAAAATGAAATCAAGAAAAAAAAAAAAAAAAAAAAGAAAGGACAACTAAACCTTTCAATATTCTAATGATGTTCCAATTCCATTTTCGTCAGTATCGAACAACAGTAGTTCGTGTCAAGAAACGATGAAGAAGAGAAAAAACTCTGACAAGGTGAGACCCCTTCCTCTCCCATTCACAAAATAGAGCGTATTGACGCGCTATGTCCTTTATCTTTCTCCTCCTTTCCTTCATCCATCCTCTTCCCCTCTTTTCTTTTCTCATCTCTTTTTTTTTATTTGCTGTTTTTGGGGCTCTTTGAAATGAATGAATCTACACAACAGCAAACATAAAGAAAAGAGAGGGAGGAAAAAAAAAAAAAAAAAAAAAAAAAAAAACATTTTGAAACAACGGGAACAAGAAAAGAAAAAGAAAAAGAAAAAAAAAAACTGAACACTACTATACATTTCTTCCTCTCTTTTCCTTCTTTCTTTTCTTCTTTATATTGGTGAGAAGAGTTTCTGCATCAATATCCTACTTTTTTATTTTAACCACACAGAACACTGCAACATGAGCCCCTCTCTCCTTGTAACATGTGCGTTCCTTGCAATTTCGGCAAATGGCCCATTCCCGAGCTTTGATCCCCCGAAGTTCTACGCTGACAATTACTGTCAAGACCCTGGCACGGACCCTAGGTTTGCTACGTTAGGTTACCGAGCTACAGGGGACGATATTATAGTAAGGCCGTTCGCAAGCCCGGGTTGGTTCAACTGGTTCGCCATCGGCGTCTGCTTGTACGACTATAACAGCCAATTCTCCGTAATGCTGACGTTGGACGATACGATGTGCCCCTCCACAGCGACGAAGGTCCTAAAGCTGTCATACTGGCAATACAGAAATTGCGATTCCAATCCATACTCCGTGACCACACTGACGGTGGGGACATGCGTTCAAACGCCGCTTGGGTCGGCTATATTCAACCCCGGTGTCAAGCTGAACGAACTGTGCGTGATGACTAACTACCGCACAGCGATGGCGACAGGCGGCCTGCGCACACAGAGCTGGTTGGGGGACAGCTGTCAGATCGGGTTACCTGTTGTTGACCAGGTGGTGACGTTCCCCGGCGGGAAGCAACCATGCGGTGCCAGACCCATGTGCAATGGGTGCTGTCGGGTGTATGACCCCAAATCGTGCGATGCAACCCCTGGCAACACCTTCAACCGCGCCATTACAGCCTGCAAGGACCTTGGAGGGGGCAAATGGGATATGGCAGTTGCGGACCTCACCTACTCTGACGACCAGTGCACGATGTCCCTTGACAGTGCGAGTCCTTTCCTTGGAACCCCCATTCAGCCTGACACTTGCATCACTGTCTCTGCTCAGCTCGCCACTGCCTCTGTGAAGCTGACGTTTGAGGCGCCCCTCACCACCGACATCTACTGCAAGTACGTTGAGCTGAACACCAACCGCAGTGTCGCTGGCTTCCTCACGTGGGATGAATTCAACAAACTCACAGCAAGCGGGGCCTCCACCTCCGCCCACCCCGCCGTCTCTGTTCTGGGGCTTGCTCTCCTTTTTGTCACCGTGCTGCTGTTCTGAGAACAATGATCCGTGTTCGTCGGACCATTATTAATGATATGGTTTTTAACCCCGGCCCCCTCGTACTGTGGTATTAAAAAAGAAAAAAAAAGAGAAAGAAATGCTGAAACTTCGAGGTAAACGGGTAAGAGGCAGGTTTCAAGTGTTCAATTAAGTTCCCCATTTCCCCTGCAATAACATCAAAAGAAGAAAAAAAGAAAAGAAAAAGAAGCAGCACCGTGTGCAGGTGATTATTTCACCCCAGCATCCTTTCTTCCTTCGTCCTCTGTCTTTCTTTTTTTTTTTTTTTTTTTTTTTTTTTTTAAAGGGAAAGGAAAGAAAAGGAATTTGCTAAACTGAAGGCTACACCCCTCTCGTGTTCTTCTCTTGGCCTGTCGGAAGGCCTGCTTGAGTCTTTTTGGAGACAAAAGAAGAAGAATAAAGAGAAACAGTGTTTGGGGGAGGGGGAGGTGGACTTCCTCGTTCTCAAAGCAGGTGGATTTTTCTTGCCTATTTCTAGCCAGAATCAAAGGAAATTAGGATGGTTCACCATGCCCCGTTTTGTTCCCCAAGCACTGGAAGAAGAAGAAGAAGAAGAAGGGCCTTAAGTTTTTCCCCCACCTTTTTTTTCTCTTTTTTTTATCTCATTCTCTTCAACGTATTTCTGAGTGCAAGAAAGGTACCACACAGCTGCTCAGTGGGCATGCTGCTGCGGTGGGTTGTTGTTTTCCCATTTCCCCTTCTCTGTTCCCCCTTCTCATTACTCTCCACCCTCCCACTTTGGTTACCCCCTCGTTTGTTGGGCATGTACTTTGTCAACACCGAGCGCCGAGAGTCATCGTGCATGGGTCCGGTCTCTTTCCTGGGTCTTGTCCCACTTCAAGCGGATGACGAGGCGGCAGTCTTCACCAACGTCACCTCCATTGACAGTTTCTTCCAAGTACTCCTCCCCCCCCCCCTTTTTTTTAATGCAGTGAATGAAGAGGAAAAAAAAAAAAAAAAAAAAAAAAAAGAGGGGGCACGGGAATTTGCCCTCTGTGATATTTGTCTGGGCAACATTTTTTTCAAAATTCGCTTGAATTTGGAAAAAAATCTGGGGCTCAGTATTTTCTTCGCGAACAGTAACTCAAATTTTGCGAAAAGAATTTGGGGTTTCTTTTGCAGCGAAGCTCCTCCTCCTCCCCAGAAACACCACGTCACTTTGAGTCGTTGCAAGCACATTCTCCCCCATCATAGTAGTGGTGAATTTTTTTTTTATCCCCCAACGCTCCTTCTTGGAAGGTGTCATAGTCGTGGCCTGTAAATCCGTCGTATCCTGACTAAGCTTTTTGTCAGAAAGTTTAGAAAAAAAAAAGAGAAAAAAAAAAGAAATCAGCGATACGTGAAGTTTTATTTATATGACGCCTCTCCCTCTCAACCATACCCCCCCTGTCCCCTCCCTTCCCCCCCCTCTCTGCGCACGATCAGCAACAACGAGTGCAAAAACTTCGCTCGCTCGTATTCTTGTGTATGTGTGTGAAAATCAAGCTTTTCTTTTTGCTTCCTTTCTGACCATCTGAGGATGGTCAACTACAGCTTTTCTCTTCCATTTCTTTGTTTCTCTTCCCCCTTCTCAGCTTTTATACAACCAGGTTTCAACAATAGCTATTTACTGCCAACAAGTAATGACTTTACCGTTACCTCGAGGTCGGTAAAGCATTACTTGGCGGTAGGTAAGTGGTTTTATTTCACGACACTCTGAAATTACTTCACCACGAGGGGCACAACAGGGTGACAAGGGGTACAACAAGAGAGGGGTTACAAAGGTTACAATACAAGTTGTTTTCCCTCCTTTTGTTGACTAAGAGCTGCCGCTGTCGCTGGCATTGCCACTGTCACCATCTCTAATCAGGCCTTCCCATACCTGGCACGGCCGCTGGCTCCTTTTTTTCTGCTGCTTCGGTATTTTGAAGTCATTTGGGGAGCTTGGGTAAGCTGACTAAGTTACCCTTACCCACAGAAGAGTTACCCCCAGAAACTGGGAACAAGGCCTAGCCAAAAGTGGGCAAATTGGGAGGAAAAAGTAGTCCAACTTGGAACTGAGCCGAGGCAAAAGTTGGCCAATTGAGCTGAACCTGGGGGGAAATAGCAAACTGAGAGGAAAAAGTAGCCCCACTGGGAACCGAACCGAGGCAAAAATTGGCCTACCGAGGCATATTATTTAACGGAAACCCCCTATTACTTCACGGAAAACAGGCCATTATTTCACCGTGAAGTAATGAGATTTAGCGTGAAGTAATGAGATTTAGCGTGAAGTAATGGGCCCCCCAGTGCGTGAAGTAATTTCTGAAGAGTGAAATAATAAATAAATAAATAAATAAATAAATAATGAAGTCAGCGTTTAAGGGGGGAAACAGGTAAATAAGTTTGAGACCACGTCAACGTGATATAACATTGATGAAAAGCGTGACTTGATAGTGGGCCATGTAGTGCACCACAACAAGGCACTGTGATTGAGATGTAGCAAGAATCTGGGGGGAATATACGTACTTCGTACGGTAGTAAGCCGACAAGGGTCAAGGCCAAAAACAAAAATAAAAAAGTAATTTTGTATTTTTGCGCGGTTAACCATCTCAATAGTTTCTTGCCCCCCTTGTTCCCCTCCCCCTTTAAATGGGCGGTTTATGGAGCCAGGAGGCAGAGGGCTCGGAAGAAGTGCTAACAAGGGACAAACTAGAGGAGTACAACATGGCAACCATGTTTGACGAACAGCAAATCTCGAAGCTGTGGAAGGAATTTTGCAGCATGGGGGCAGACGAAGAGGGGACTATTGAGAAGCGCAGGGCCTTGGACTTCGGGGTGATGAACGTGCACCCTTTGAAGGAACGTATTCTGGGCGTGCTGGAGGGCCCCGCAAGACTCGACTTCACTGGATTTCTTAAGGCCCTCTCTATCTTCGCTGAATCGACACCAAAGGACGATAAGGCTCACTTCGCCTTCCGCCTCTGGGATGCCGACCACGATGGCCTACTCAGCCGTGACGACCTTGCCTCGACTATAAGCATCATCGTGGGTTCCTCCCTCACAGCTTCACAGGTCGAAAACGTGGTGGACGCAGTTCTACGCGAAAACTCGCTGTACGAGGACTGTGCCGCAATCGACTACGACGCCTTCAACAAGATGACACTGGACGGGGACATCCACAGGAAGTTCACCCCTCCCATTTGACTCTACTGGAAAAAAAGTGTTTTTTCAAAAGGACGCACAAAATCGAGGAAAAAAAGGCTTTCCCAAGTCTTTTTTTTTTTCTCTTTTCCTCCCCCAATGCATTGCAAATTGTTCTCGAAAAAAAACAGGTTTCTTAGTCATTAAAAAAAAATGGTCCGCGGTCCTAAGAAGCACATGAAGAGGCTGGCAGCGCCCAAGCACTGGATGATGGACAAGCTGGCTGGTGTGTTCGCACCGAAGAGCAGACCCGGCGCGCACGCTGGGAGGGAGAGTCTGCCGTTGATCCTGGTTCTGAGGAACAGGCTGAGGTTCGCCCTGACACGAGGCGAGGCGATGATGATCACGAAGCAGAGGCTGGTGGAAGTCGACGGGAGGGTGAGGACGGACCCCAAGACCCCTGTGGGTTTCATGGACATGGTCTCTCTCCCGAAGACGGGACTGAACTTCAGGGTGATGTTCGATGTGAAGGGGAGGTTCGTCTTGAACAAGACTGATGCCTCGACCGAGAAGCTTTGCAAGGTGAAGAAGGTGTACACCGCACCCAACGGTGTGCCGTCGATGTCCACACACGACGGAAGGACTCTCAGGTTTGTTGACCCGCTCATCAGCGTGAGCGACTCAGTGGTTGTTGACCTCACCAAGGGTTCCGTTAAGGACTTCGTTAAGTTCAAGGCAGGCGCGGCCTGTATGGTCACCGGTGGTGCCAACACTGGTCGTGTGGGTGAGATCGTCGACGTTGAGCGCCACCCTGGCTCTTTCGACATCGTCCACGTTAAGGATTCCAACGGCAACACCTTCGCCACCCGCAAGGGTAACATTTTCATTGTCGGTAGGTCCCTGTCCGACCTCCTCACTGAGCTCCCCAAGGGCAGCGGTGTCCGTGTTCCCCTTGCCCAGGACCGTGAGACGAAAATCACCACCATCGCCAAGTCCCGCCAGGGTAAGAAGAGGCATTAGATTCTCTTGGTTTTTTTCTTTTTTTTTTTTTTTTTTTGTTCTTTCATATCTTACGCCCCCCCTCCCCCAACCCATCCCCTCTCGTCATGACATAGTAAAGGGGAAAAAAAAGAGACGATCAAACGGTTTTCTTTTTATTTAATTCTTTTTTCCCAAACCCAGAAAAAAAAACCCAACAAAAAAAAAGGAAGGGGGTGAAAATTAACATGAATGAGGAGCTGAAGCAGCTGAGAGCGGAGCGTGACGCCACACTGCGCGCGCAGAAAGTCGCACACGACCTGAGGGATGAGTATGAAACGCTTGTCATGGAAGTAGAGAATGAGAAAACCAAGCTGACACAAGATCAAATCAAAACAGCAGAGGCAACCGGCGAAGAACATGCTGTGAAGGTCCTGAAGCAGCTGCAAGAAGCGAGAATGAGTTGCGGCAGGCACAACCAAAGAGAACACAACCTGGAACAACAGCTCACCAAGGCAAGGCTGTCCTGCTTCCGTCATAAAAACAAGGCTGTCCAACTTGAAGAAGAAAGCCAGATGTTCACAAACGTTCTGGGCCAGGGTCAAGCTCAACCCCACAACCAAAACATCCAAGCTGAGATCGCCTCTCTGAGAGAAGAACTGGAATGGAACAAGGCCGAGGCAAAGAAAGCATGGGACGCGAACAGCGTTAAAAACGCAAAAATCGCAGATCTTGAGGCGCAAAATGGAGTTCTGACCTCGCAGCTCACAGGCCTCTGCATTCAAAACGAGGCTGCCACAGCACAAATGAAGCATGCGGTCGACCTTATCAACGAGCGTATTGCCTCCGCCAGGCTCAGCGTAGGTCCCATGCAATCCCTCCACGATGCGGAGAGGCTGTGCCATGACTTAGCTGACCGTGCCAAAAAGGAGTCTGATCGTTTAAAGGAAAAAAGTGCCAAATTAGACGAACTGGAAGCCCTTCAAGCAGAGTCAAGGGAAGCCGCTACAAAGCGCGACGCGGTCATCGAGCAGCAGATCCAACGCTGCCTGGCTCTTGAAGAGCAACTAACAAAATCCCTCGAGGACAAGGTTGAGGAACAACACAAAGCCGTCGCGCTTGAAACCGAACTAGAACAACGTGAAAAACGCATCATCGAGCTGTCCATGGTGGCGGAGCACGCTGCCGTGGCCGTCAAATCCGCTGCTCTCTTCGAAGAGCAAAAGGAACAGCTCGCACTCATCAGCGAGAGCTTGGCCCACGCGAGGATGTCAACATCAAGACGCGACGCCATGATCGCAGACATGCAAAGAGAACGTGAGGAAAAGGAGCTCCTCATGGAACAAAGAACCCACGACATGGGAAACCTGAAGAGGAGGTGTGACGAAGCAGAAGAGGAAGCGAGGAACTTCTTCCTAGCAGGCGAGGAGGCAGCAGAGTTGCGAATGCGCTTGGAGGAGAAACGACTGTCGTCGGACCGTCATCAGAGACAGCAGGAAGTACTGCAAGAAAACCTGCAAACAATCGAAGAGGTGGGGAAGAAGCTCGAAGAAGAGCACAAGGAGTACATCGACACGATGGCGAGGCAGCTGAAGAAGGAGACCACACGTGCCAACGACGAGATCATGATGCTAGAGAGCGAGCTGAACATCGTGCGGGAAGAGAAGAAGGCTCTGAGGGAGGAGATGATCAGCGTTAAAGTGGCGATGGACGAACTGAGGGAAGAACACGCGGAACAGATAGAGGAGCTGACCGCCCAGATGAAAGCTTCCGAGCACAACAGTGAACAGGAGGAAGCTCTCAGACTGGCACGCTTGTCCCGGTCACGCCACGTGGAGATCCACGAGCTAGCGGAACAGAGAGCCGCGTCGCTCGGCCTGCTCGTTGCTGAAAAGGACTCGGAAAAGGCAGCCATCCAACGCCAGTTGGAGAACAGGGACCAAGAGCTTCGTGAGATGCAAACCTATGCCGAGACGCTTAAGGAGGGAAGCCTGCAGCTTGAAGAGATGCGGGCCCTCATGGCGCAGAAAGAAGACGAATACGACTGCGTCGAGCTTGAAGCCACCAGCAAGGGGATCGAGATCGAGGAGCTCAAAGCAAAGCTCATGGAACTCAGCGCGCATTGCGAAGAGCACAAAGACGCCTTTCAGGTTTTTTTTTTTCTTTTTTTTTTTCTTTTTACAACAAAAATCTTTTTACAGGACAAAGCGGACGAGCTGAAATCGGTGTCAAAACAGCTTCAGAAGGCAAGCAAAGACGTGTCAAGATACAAGAAGGAAGCCGAGAAAACTGTAAAACTGTCTAAGGAACTGAAGAGCTTGAAGAAGGTAAATTCACTTTTTTTTTCTTCTTCTTTTCTTCTAAAAAAATAAATAAATCAGGACAAGGAAAGACTGGAAGACGATGTAGAGCACCTGAACGAAGAGTTGATGGGGTTGAGGCAGGCTGAGAAGGAGAGGTGTGAGGAAATGGACGAGCTTAGGGTTGGAAAAGTGGAGGAGGAGGAGAAGAGGAGGAAGATAAAAACGGAGGCGATGGAGCAGAGAGCGGAGCTGGCAAAACTGAGGGAGAAGGCCGCCAGGAACTGCGAGTCAGAGACAATGAGGGAGAAGGTGGAAAAGCTCATGGCGATGAACGCCAAGCTGAAGAGGAAGCTTCAAGAGAAACAGAGGGAAGCTCTTGTGGAGCCGTCGCCAAGCCCCGTTCTCCCCATCGATGCGACTCTTCGCAGTGCGCCTGTGCTTGCTCCCCCCCTCCTTGACGTGGACATGGAGATGCACTGCGCTCCCGACCCATCCCCTTTCATCCCTGTAAACTCTAGAACCCATCGCAGGGCAAGGCACTATTGCGACGAACCGCAGCCCCAGCTCCCCCACTTTCACGAAACCGAACCAAGGCCCACCAAGAAATCTTGGAAGCTCAGAATCTAGATTTTTTTTTGTTCTCCCCCATTTTTAGATAGATTTAAACCCCCCCCCCTTTTTTTCTTTTTAGTTTTTTTTTTTTTTTTGTAAAGTTTTCCTCTTTTCTTCTTCCAAACAACATGCCAATATATTAGACTGCTTTCTTGTCCCCACCCTTTCTCTCTACATTGTAAACACCCCCCTTTTCTTGTTTTTCTCTTTTTTTTTTTTAAATTTTTCTTTCTTTTTACACCACCTCGCAGAGGGGAAGCGGGAGGGAGGGAATAAATGTTCAGAAGACATCCTGTCCGGTTGAGGCCGGTAGTTACGTTGGATTTCCTCCCAGGAAAGGCGATTGATGTCGAGATTGACCCGCTTAAAAACAGGGAGAAGAAGAAGGTGGTGGAGAATTTGATCGAACTTGTGAACAACATAGACACAGAAGGCGAAAAATGGAAGAGATGGGAGGCAACAGACAGTATAGTGACCAGATTGAGGGCTCAGGGAGAGGAAATGACAACGTTGGGAAACGAGGTCTTTGCCGGAGTTTCTGACCTCGAAACACATTCAGATTCAAGACAACCTTCAGAGGTGCCGGTTCACCACGACACAACAGAGCTTTCCTACAAACCTCATTACATCGCAGGCACGTCGACAGGGAGAATCTTAGACAGTGTGTTCAATACGCTGGCCGGAAAAAAACGAACAAACAAAGGCCTCTCTTGTAGATACACCCCCTCACCAATATGGAAACACAAAACCACCAAAAACGACATCAAAAAAACCCCCATTTACTCCCGCCTTCCGATGTGGATGCACTCTAAACCTAACACGAAAACCTGGTTTTTCGTGGAGCGCGTCTATACAGACAAAGTACTAGCAGCGTGTGCAGAGTTGAAGACGTGGATCAACAAGGGATCGTACCGTCGAAAGTTGCGAAAACAACGGGTCCAAACGCAGAGGCGGAAACTAAAAGAGACCGAACCGTTGTTTAAATCGTGGGAATTTACAACTGAAAGACCCACCGATCACGACATGAATCTTCAAACCTCTACCCCAATGCAAATTCTGCAAAACGCTGAAAACGAAGGAAGACGTCTTCAAGACGGAGCATTGTCCGCATTGCTGGGAAGGTGTGATGGCGTCCGACGCGCGACCACCCTTTCTGAAACCCAGAAAATATATGACCGAATGTGTGAGAAGCACAGCCCAGCCGAGAAAACACATGTCACAGCTATAGCGATCCTCGCCCGAAATCATCGACCGCAAAAGGCTTTGCAGCTTCTCCTCCACCTCAACAAACAAGGCGTTCTCCCTTTCTCTTGCTATGCTTTCACGCCGATTCTTAACTACGGAGGGAGGTTGTCCCTCCACTGGCTTGTGGAGGACGTGAAAAATGTCATGGTTCGGGAAAAGATTCAAATCGACCACCTTGCTTGGTACTACATCATTAGAAGCAGTGGTGAGGCGCATGGTTTCCCAGCCGCTGTGAGGGCTTACCGTGAATCCCTGAAAATCGAGACCGGAAAAAAAGTTCTCCACAACAAAATATTTGTGTACCTGTTGGAGAAAGGCGTTCCCCTTTCGGGCTATGCTGTATGGAGTGAAATGCGGCGGTTAAAAGTAACACCAGGCCATGAACACCTTGAGGCGTGGATCAAGGTGTGTACGTTGCATGGTGACCTGGACACTGCTGTGTCGGCCATGTCACTTGCTGCCGAAGATGGTCTTACAGGTTGGAGTCAACTCGCTTCGGTTGCAGTTGCTGCAGGAGAGCCTGGTTTTGTCTGCACGCATGTTCTGCCCTTGCATGCTTGCACGGCAGGTGATATTCCTCGAAAGCTTCTCTATGATATCTTGGACGCGGTCACAGAGCCTCCCCCGCTTCTTCTCAACTACTCCCTGCCACCTCCCTCCTCTGGCTACGCTTGTATGGGTCTCCTCCCCCCGTGTAGCAGCACATTGGGTGAATGTACTAGTTAGGTCGTTTGTCGAATTCGCTTTTCGTAGTTACAGTCAAAACAAAAAAAAAAAAAAAAAAAAAAAAAAAAAAAAAAAAGGTTGTTTTTATCTTGAACTAGCTATTTTATACTTTTCCCTTCTTATTTTGTGTTTTGTGTGTTTTTTTTTTGTTTTGTTTTGTTTTAACACTTATCCCCTAAACACCCGGAGCCTATCTACGGTACCCCCCCATTTTCGTTGTTGCTTTAAATCCTCAAAAAAAGGGCAACATGCAACCATAGGAAGGTGCAAGGAAAGGGTAAACGGTACTAAAATTTTCAATTCCAGGTGCCAGATTCAGATGAGAACACTTAACATGTGTGTAAGAGGGGGGTTGAGGGGGTACATTTTATGTCCGATTTTGGGGGGTCGTGGGGAGTTATGGCTGGGCTAAATAGGGCAGCATTCAGCCCTATTTGGTGCCCTGAACTCTAGGATTGAGGTCAGTCTGGAGACTTTTTGGGCTGCGAGATGAAAAAAGCAACTTGTGAGTTTTTTTTTTCCAGCTGGGGTAGCATGCAAGGGTAAAAAACACGTTTTGCATAAGGGGGTTTTGCAACAGGGCACCACGTTTGCACCTTCTTCCCGCACCCAGGAACAGCACAGAGCACCCTCCTCACCTTCGTTCCGTTCAACATGGTCTCGGAGGTGTGATTTAGGGTCAAATCGAGACGTTTTGGGTATTTCTGAGTGAGGGAATCCTCATTGCTAGCGTGTTTGCGCTTGGGGGTCGGTGACGGTGTTGTCAGGGGTGTGTGCTATCGGTTTTTGGGGCATGGGTGAGAAGCTTGCCAACAAGTTCTTCTTTGAAGCTCGGGAAGCCATAATTTTTTCCACATTCCCTGCTCTTCTTCCAGATTATGGAGGAGTTGGCAACACAGCTTTCCAGAACCCAATAAATAACAACTACTTCCGGGTTTTCATATGCCGAACTCCAGTCCCCTGGAGCTAGTCTTGCCGGTCAGGGGTCGACAGCAAACCCATAGGAGTCGACAGTACGCATGTCTAGGTCCTGTGTTGTGGACTTCTTGCTGAAAATGTTGAAATTCGCCAGGTAACCGTTTGATGAGTCGCATGTAGCGATTACCTTGATGCCCACCGAGTTGTTTTTTCGTGGTGTCATGACTTTTATTGTTGTCGGGATAACACTGTCTTCAACAGACAACCACTTGCCAGGGGTCCGCACAGTCCTACACCGGTTGACAATGATGTCAAGAAACCTGCGCATGAGGCGCAGTTTCAGGCCTTACTGATGTTTTCCAGGTTGTCAAAGGTGAGGTAGCGCTGTATGTCAATGAATCGGTTTGCTCATTTTCAAAAGCCGGGATGGCTAAAATAGAATCTGTTGTCCAGTAGCTCTTCATATTCGGTGCCGGGCGTAAACCCATTAACAGGACCAACCCAAGCCAAATTTTGTACTCTGGGATGGAAAGATTCAGATTCCGCTGTTTTTTTGAACCGAAACGACCGTTCGTGGAAGAAACTATGAGCTCAAGTACCGCGTGTGTAAAAAAAAGATTAAAAACACCCTCCTCATTGGCCGCTTCACCTAGAGGTGCCCAAAGCCCACCTTTTCACGGAAATGATATGTTTCAGGCCTTTGGGAGTATTTCTCCCACCCAAGCATCGTTTCCGGCCCCTCTTTGACCGCCTCATCGTCTTTTTCTTCTTTATCTGACCAGTCGGGGGAGACTCACGTTTTCGCTGCTATTTTGACCATCTGATTTCATTTTAAGCCTGCCGGTTTTAACGCAAAATGTAGTTTCAAGACAAAACCGCGCAACAATGCCATATTTTGAAGTCCAGGGGCCGTGTTCAAAAAAAAGTACTTAGCGAAAAAGCAAATTTTGAAATAAGGACAAAAACGTCCGCGCGGGCGTTTATGGGTTATATTATTTCAAACAAGGGGACCTTAAAACAAAAACAAAAAAGAAAAAATGGTGAACTTCACAGTAGGCGAGGTGCGTGCCATCATGGACCACCCGACGCAGATCCGTAACATGTATGACACATAGAAAAAAAAGGGGATGGGAAAAAAAAAAAAAAAAAGGTCTGTGATTGCGCACGTGGACCACGGGAAGTCGACCCTGACCGACTCCCTTGTTGCGGCTGCCGGTATCATTGCCATGGCGAAGGCCGGTGACGCGCGTCTGACGGACACCCGTGCGGACGAGCAGGTATGAAAAGAAGAAAATAGAATAGAAAAGAAGGAAGGAAAAAAAAAAAAAAAAAAAACCAACACCAAAACAAAACAAAACAAAACAAAACAAAACAAAAACAACAGGAGCGTTGCATCACGATCAAGTCGACGTCGATCTCTCTGTACTACAACGTGGAGAAGAGGCTGGTGTCGGACGAGCAGCTCATGAAGCTGACCGGGAACGACAAGAGGGACTTCTTGATCAACCTGATCGACTCCCCGGGGCACGTTGACTTCTCGTCTGAGGTGACGGCGGCTCTGCGAGTGACGGACGGGGCACTCGTGGTGGTGGACTGCGTGGAGGGAGTGTGCGTGCAGACGGAGACTGTGCTGAGGCAGGCGCTCTCTGAGAGGATCAAGCCGGTGGTGATGGTGAACAAGGTGGACCGTGCGCTCTTGGAGCTTCAGCTGGACCCCGAGGAGGCGTACCAGTCCTTCTTCAGGACGATCCAGACGGTGAACGTGGTGATCGCGACCTACAACGACGAGCACCTCGGGGACGTGCAGGTGTACCCGGAGGCCGGGACGGTCGGGTTCGGGTCTGGTCTCCACTCGTGGGCCTTCACCCTGAACAAGTTCGCGAAGATGTACGCGGTGAAGTTCGGGATCGACGAGGACAAGATGGTGAAGAGGTTGTGGGGAGACTCCTACTTCGACGGGAAGAGGAAGAAGTGGACCTCTGAGGCTGTTGCGGGGGGTCAGAGGGCCTTCTGCCAGTTCTGCATGGAGCCGATCAAGAACTTGTTCGACGCTGTGATGAACGAGAAGAAGGACAAGATGGAGAAGATGATGAAGGCTCTGAACATTACGCTGAAGGGAGATGAGAAGGAGCTCACCCAGAAGAGGCTTCTGAAGTGCATCATGCAGAAGTTCCTCCCCGCCTCGGACGCCCTCCTGCAGATGATCGTCACCAAGCTTCCCTCCCCGAAGCAGGCCCAGGCCTACAGGGCGGACCAGCTCTACATGGGGCTGACGGAGCAGGAGGACGGATCCTTCATCCCCAACAACGACAAGTACTTCCAGGGATTGAAGAACTGCGACCCCGCCGCACCCCTCGTCATGTACGTCTCGAAGATGGTTCCCGCCTCTGACAAGGGGAGGTTCATTGCCTTCGGTCGTGTCTTCTCTGGGAAGGTGAGGCAGGGACAGAAGGCCAGGATCATGGGCCCCAACTACGAGTACGGGACGAAGAAGGACATGTCTATCAAGAACATCCAGCGTACCGTTCTCATGATGGGTCGTTACCAGGAGGCTGTTGAGGACATTCCCTGTGGTAACGTTGTTGGTCTTGTTGGTGTGTATAAAAAAGAAAATAAAAGAAAAAGAAAAAAGAAAAAGAAAAAGAAAAAGAAAAAAGAAAAAGAACAACAACAACAACAACAACAACAACAACAACAACAACAACAACACTTCTACACACAGGTGTGGACAACTTCATCGTGAAGACCGCGACCCTTACGGACGAGTCCTGCGCGGACTGCTACCCGCTCCGTGACATGAAGTACAGTGTGTCGCCTGTTGTGCGTGTCGCTGTGGAGTGCGCTTCCCCTGCTGACCTCCCCAAGTTGGTTGAGGGTCTGAAGCGTCTGTCGAAGTATGTTAAGAAGAAAAAGAAGAAGAAAAAAAAAAATAAATAAAATAAAATAAAATAAAATAAAATCTTTTTTTTTTCTCTCTCTCTCTCAGGTCCGACCCCCTCGTGCAGTGCTCGATCGAAGAATCAGGAGAGCACATCATCGCAGGAGCAGGAGAGCTCCACTTGGAGATCTGTTTGAAGGATCTTCAGGAGGACTACATGGCAGGAGCGAAGTTGAAGATCTCTGAGCCTGTGGTGTCGTTCCGTGAGACGGTGACAGATGAGAGCGACCGTCAGTGCCTGTCGAAGTCGCCGAACAAGCACAACAGGATCTTCGCGAGGGGAGCGCCTCTCGGGGACGAGCTGTGCCAGAACATCGATGACAAGGACAAGAACGTGCACGCTGAGGCTGACGTGAAGATCAGGGCGCGTGTGCTCGCGGACGAGTTCGACTGGGACGTCGCGGAGGCGAGGAAGATCTGGTGCTTCGGTCCGGACGGTGCGGGCCCGAACATCGTGGTGGATGTGACGAAGGGTGTGCAGAACATGAACGAGGTGAAGGACTCGTTCGTGGCGGCGTGGAACTGGGCGACAAAGGAGGGTGTGCTCTGCGAGGAGACGATGCGTGGGGTGAGGATCAACATCGAGGACATGACGATGCACGCGGACGCGATCCACAGAGGTGGTGGTCAGGTCATCCCTACCGCCCGCCGTAACTACTACGCCTGCATCCTCACCGCCAAGCCCGGTCTCATGGAGCCCGTCTTCCTTGTCGACATCCAGACCGTCGAGCACGCCATGGGAGGGATCTACGGTGTCCTCAACAAGAGGAGGGGTATCATGCTTGGTGAGGAGAACAGGCCAGGGACTCCCATCTACAACGTGTGTTTTTTTAACAAAAAAAGAAAAGAAAAAAAAAAGAAAGAATAATAATAATAATAATAATAATAATAATACAGGTCCGTGCCTACCTCCCTGTCGCCGAGTCCTTCGGGTTCACCGCTGACCTCAGGTCCAACACTGGTGGACAGGTATGTTGTCAAAAAAAAATAAAAAATAAAAAAAACCCACTCAACAGGCCTTCCCCCAGTGCGTGTTCGACCACTGGCAGTCCTTCCCCGGTAACCCGCTTGAGGCGGGTAACCTTGCCTCCGACCTTGTGACCAAGACCCGTATCAGGAAGGGGCTCAAGCCTGAGGTTGCTGGCCTCGAGAACTACTACGACAAGTTGTAAGCAGGAGGACTATTTGAACCAAAACGTGTCCTCTTCCCCCCCCCCCGGGGTGCTATGAGTCACCTTTCTTCGGCGGGCCGTTGCTAACCACTTCGTTCCTATCATAGTGTATTTTTTTTCTCCATCCCAGCGCTGGTGACCTCTGGGTAGTACCCCCTTTTTTTCCCCGGGGCATAAAAGTATGAGGTTTGCAGTATTTTATTTCTCTTTTTTCCTTTTACGTTCTTCCTTCTTCTCTACTCAAATACCTGTCCTTTAAGTGAGAGGAAGGGGGAAAATCTTAAAAAAAGGAAAAGGTAAAAAAAACGAATTCCAGGCAAGTATCATAAGGTTTAACCCCACCCCTTTATTACGTACCCTATGAAGAATCAACGGGGGCCTTCCCCCTCTTCGTCTTTCTCTTTTTCTTTTCTGACGAATCGTTTGCTAACAATTCTCTTTGATCACAGAAAGAAAAAAAAAAATATAATAGGGAGGGAAAACGAAGGAGAACATCATCGTTTTTTTCTTCTTCTTCTTTTTCTCTTCAGGTTTTTCAACAACAAAAAAAAAAAAAAAAAAAAAAAAAAAAAAAAAACAAGAAGGGGTGTAGGGGAAAAATAGTAGTCCTAACATGGCGAACCTTCTCAATGACTTCAAGAGAATGATTGACATCTGGAGCAAATAGAGGAAAAAACAGATGCTGGGGAGCCAAAGGCGGCGGATAAGAAAATCGACGAGATTGTCGCAAAGTCACAGGAGATGCTGAAGAAGAAAAACCAAGAGTACCAAGCCCTGCTGATGGAGACGGGAAAGCTTCGCAATGAATATGAAGACTACAAGGCGAAGACCGAAAAGGAGTTGAAGACAACCAAGCAGACGCTGAAACAAGAAATGCTGGCGAACAAAGTATACAAAAAAAAAAAAAAAAAAAAAAAAAAAAAAAAAAAAAAAAAAAAAAAAAAACCAGGAACTCCAGCAGGCGTCTGGCGCGGAACACATGGACGATGATCATCCCCACCGCCCGCCGTAACTACTACGCCTGCATCCTCACCGCCAAGCCCGGTCTCATGGAGCCCGTCTTCCTTGTCGACATCCAGACCGTCGAGCACGCCATGGGAGGGATCTACGGTGTCCTCAACAAGAGGAGGGGTATCATGCTTGGTGAGGAGAACAGGCCAGGGACTCCCATCTACAACGTGTGTTTTTTTAACAAAAAAAGAAAAGAAAAAAAAAAGAAAGAAAAAAAGAAAGAATAATAATAATAATAATAATACAGGTCCGTGCCTACCTCCCTGTCGCCGAGTCCTTCGGGTTCACCGCTGACCTCAGGTCCAACACTGGTGGACAGGTATGTTGTCAAAAAAAAAATAAAAAATAAAAAAAGCCCACTCAACAGGCCTTCCCCCAGTGCGTGTTCGACCACTGGCAGTCCTCCCCGGTAACCCGCTTGAGGCGGGTAACCTTGCCTCCGACCTTGTGACCAAGACCCGTATCAGGAAGGGGCTCAAGCCTGAGGTTGCTGGCCTCGAGAACTACTACGACAAGTTGTAAGCAGGAGGTTTACTTGTAAGCCGATCGTTTCTTTCTTATTTTGGGGTTGTCTGTATCACAGTGATTTTTTCCCCCCACAATCGTTCATTCCCTTCATTTTTATTTTTTATTATTTCCAGGAGTTTCTCATATCATTATATATTACACAGCGCTTCAGTTTTTAATGCTTTTTCTAATCTTCGGTTCCTCTCATTTGTTTTTTCTTCTTCTTCCGGTGGTTTGAGAGATACGGAAGGAGAAGAAAGATTTACGAAAAAGTGACATTTCAGTACCCCCCCCCCCCACTCCTTTTTTTCGTTGTTGTTTTCTCTCTCTTTTCTTTTTTCCTTCTCTCTGCTCTCTGCTCTCTGAGCGGGCCCGGGGGGGGGGGAAGAAGTTACAACTTACCAAACGCAATTTCTTTCATGCCTCCCCCCTTGAAAAAACAGAAAAAAAAAGAAACCAACAACAACAAAAAAAAGTCTATGGAACACAATATCTTTTCTATATTTTTTTCTTCTTCCCAAATCAATCAATCCCCCCCCAAAAAAAAAGAGCAAAAAAAAAATGCCAGGCAAGAAAAAAAAAGGTCCGGACCCAGCGGCGATTCAAGCGGAACAGGCGGAGGTCGCACGGCTGACGAGAGAGTTCTACCTGAAAGCATATCGGAAAGAACATGCAAAGAGTGCAGGGCACCGCACGACACATAAAGAAAGCGGAGTCGTTCCAGGGTTCGATCCACAACCATATCCGGACATTGAAAACGAGAAACTAGACCGATTGATAACAAGGCGATCGCAGAAAGCAGCTTGGGGTGAAGGCGACGACGATGGCGTGGTCGTGGTAGGCGAAGACAGAGACGCCAGCATGCAGCAGGATTTTTCAAAATCCGCACAACACGATGTCAACGAATGCCTGTACCAAGTAATGGCAACCGTGGACGGCATTGAAAACAGAAGTGAAATGGAAGCCACCGACGAGGACATCACACAAACATTCGAAGCTATCGATCAAGACAGTGAGTTCAATGCCTCACGAGACTTGGGAATGTGCCACCACACCCCGTTCCCCAGACCGGAAGAAACCATCGACATGGTAAGCACGCTCACCGCGCTCTGGGAGAGAAAATCCTCCAGCATCCTGCAAGAACTCTGCAACCACCTCAAAATATCCACGGGACAGCTCTCCCTCCTCACCACAGCCATCGCCTGCCGATACCTCCCTGCAAACCCGAAACTAACTTATATCGAATTATTAACGCTGTTTCTTTACACATGCGAACCGGTTGGATTGGACAGGTTGCTCGGACGATGGTCCGGCCACACCCCTCCCTTCAATTACGCACCTGTCTCCCCTAATATCATGGTGACCATTAATCGAGCGATTGCAGCGAGGGACTTGAAGGTGATGGGTGAATGGGTCAATTTCATATTAATCATTGCTTCGGCGTCTACCAGCCTCCCGGCGGACAAAGTAGGACGGACTCTGTATTATGGTGTGAAGTCCGAGGCCATGACGCACAGCCTCCGCTCGTTCATGAAGAATTGCAAGCCTGACGATGTGCAGTACTGGCCTGCTGTCGTGTCTGCTTCCTTGGACATGGATTTATTCATATCGGAGGAACACGATATGGTGGCCACGATACGCGGTGTTCGTTCCGGTCTCGATCTGACAAATTGTTCACAGTCGCCGCAGCAGATGGAAATCGTTCTGCCCCCGTTCAGTGTTGTTCGGGTGAAGACAAAAACCGACAACCGTAAAATCGAGGTCCACCATGTTGGCTCCGTCTTAACGGGAGATCTCGCGGACATCCCCGAGCAATGGAGAGCGCGTTGGACGGACCTTGTCAACACCGTTAAAAATTCGACAAGAAAAACATCGACAGAAATACAGCTTCTTCAGTTTTATCAACGGGCGCACAGGCAGCTTGTGAACCACAAGGAGACGCTCACACAGCTCACCCAACTGATTTCTCAAGCCGAAGCGGAGAACGAAGCGACTTTGATGGTCACCGACCGCTCTCGAACAGGTGCCGCTGCGAAAAACAATGCCTCCTCCAAACCCGAGGACCCGCTCTTTTTGCTCGATGGTCACAAGGCCGCTCTTCTTGAGACGCATCTTCAGTGGACGCGGTTCGAGCAGTCGCACCTTGAAAGGGAGCTCAGGGCGTTAAAAACCGCAATCAGCGAGGGGACCGAGGACCTTCTTCGGACTGAGTCCGAAGGACTGCTCCCGGACCCTTCGCTCAGACCCTTGTTGAAATTGCAAACCGAACACTATAATGGTGTGGGGGAAGAAAAAAAAAAAAAAAAAAAACAGAACTTGTCAACCACTACGATTCAGGGTCTAGAAGGTGTGAGGAAGTTCAAAACCGTGTCACTGCTTTGAAGCCTGCGGTATGGAGAAATCTTTTATCCCCTAAACGCCCGGAGCCTATCTACGGTACCCCCCCATTTTCGTTGTTGCTTTAAATACTCAAAAAAAGGGCAGCATGCAACCATAGGAAGGTGCAAGGAAAGGGTAAACGGTACTAAAATTTTCTATTCCAGGTGCCAGATTCAGATGAGAACACTTAACTATGTGTGTAAGAGGGGGGTTGAGGGGGTACATTTTATGTCCGATTTTGGGGGGCCTTGTCGTGGGGGGTCCGTGGAGTTATGGCTGGGCTAAATAGGGCAGCATTCAGCCCTATTTGGTGCCCTGAACTCTAGGATTGAGGTCAGTCTGGAGACTTTTTGGGGCTGCGAGATGAAAAAAGCAACTTACGAACTTTTTTTCCAGCCGGGGTAGCATGGAAGGGTAAAAAACACGTTTTGCATAAGGGGGCTTTGCAACAGGGGCACCACGTTTGCACCTTCTTCCCGCACCCAGGAACAACACAGAGCACCTTCCTCACCTTCGTTCCGTTCATCATGGTCTCGGAGGTGTGATTTAGGGTCGAATCGAGACGTTTTGGGTATTTCTGAGTGAGGGAATCCTCATTGCTAGCGTGTTTGCGCTTGGGGGTCGGTGACGGTGTAGTCGGGGGTGGTGTGCTATCGGCTTTTGGGGCATGGGCGAGAAGCTTGCCAACAAGTTCTTCTTTAAAGTTCGAGAAGCCATAATTTGTGCCACATTCCCTGTTCTCCTTCCAGATTATGGAGGAGTTAGCAACACAGCTTTCCAGGACCCAATAAAAAACGGCCATGGTCACTTACGGGTTTTCATATGCCGAACCCCGATCCCCTGGAGCTGGTCGTGCCGGTTGACCCCCCCCATGTTGTTGTTGTAGTCAATAACCTGGTAGGGACATTCCACCTTCCTGGTCTTCCACTTCCCCTTCTCCTTCTTCGAGCGTTCGACGCTCGTGTTTTCATCCCCCAGAGGCAAGGTGGACATGAAGAACACCTCGCGTGAGTCCATCCACCGGATGAGGTGCACCGGACCCTGCTGCAGCATCATCCACTGCCCCTCCCTGAGCTGCAGCTGCTTCTGCGCCTTTGTCATCCTCCCTGGCGTGTTCCTTTTCGGGCTGCGGAAGGAAGCCGGAATGCTCCGGCAGTTCCTCCTGCAGGTCGAGCAGGAGCGCATCTTGTTTTCGTATAGCTTCTGATGGAGCCCCAGGGAACAGAAGAAGTTGTCGAAGGCGATACTACGGTGGGTTCCCAGCCAGGGGTCGACAGCACACATGACTAGGTCCTGTGTTGTGGACTTCTTGCTGAAAATGTTGAAATTCGCCAGGTAACCGTTTGATGAGTCGCATGTAGCGATTACCTTGATGCCCACCGAGTTGTTTTTTCGTGGTGCCATGACTTTCATTGTTGTCCGCCCATCAAAGGGGATAACACTGTCAACAGAACAACCACTTGCCAGGGGTCCGCACAGTCCTACACCGGTTGACAATGATGTCAAGAAACCTGCGCATGAGGAGCAGTTTGTCTTCAGAGTCCTTACTGACGTTTTCTATGTTGTCAAAGGTGATGTGACGCTGGATGTCGACAAATCTGTTTCTGCCCATAGCTTTAAACGCCGGGATCGCTAAATTAGGATTCGTTGTCCAGTAGCTCCTCATGTTCGGTGCCGAGCGTAAACAGCCAAACTTTGAACTCTGGGACGGAAAGGTTCAGATCCCGATGCTCTTTTGCATCGCAGCGACTGTTTGTAGAAGAAACTATGAGCTCAAGTACCGCGCGTGTAAAAAAAAAGACTAAAAACACCCTCCTCGTTGGCCGCTTCACCCAGAGGTGTCTTGAGCCCCACCTTTTCACGGAAACGGTGCGTTTCGGGCCTTTGGGAGTATTTCTCCCACCCAAGCATCGTTTCCGGCCCCTCCTCGACCGTCTCGTCGTCGTCTTCTTCAATATCTGACCAGTCGGGGAGACTCACGTTTTCGCTGCTATTTTGACTGTCTGATTCCATTTTAAGCCAACCCTGCCGGTTTCAATTACAACTTGAATTTTAACGCAAAATATAGTTCCAAGACAAAATAAACCGCGCAACAATGTCATATTTTGAAGTCCAAGGGCCGTGTTCAAAAAAAAGTACTTAGCGAAAAAGCAAATTTTGAAATAAGGACAAAAACGTCCGCGCGGGCGTTTAGGGGTTATAAAAAAAAAAAAAATCCCCTCAGGACACGTCACGAAAAGGTGGTAAAAAACCTAAAAAGACATAGAGCGGAGGAGGGAAGAACGCTGTTTAATTAAGTTTCTTTTAGTTTTACTTTCTTCTCTTCATACGCCTCCAATTTCTTTTCTTTTTTTTGTTTCTTCCTTCCTTCCCCTTTTCGACGCTTCTGCACAAGGAGGGTTTTTTTTTTTTTTTCTTCTTCTTTTTCTTTTTTATAACAAAACAAAAAAAATTGGAGGGGGAAAGCTAAGAAGTGAAAGCGTATTGTTACCGTTATTAATTTCTTCAGGAAAAAAAAAACTTTTCTTTTTGACAACATGCCTCCCGATGAACAATTCAGCGCAACGATCTGTTTACAAAAGTGGATACGAATGGTACTGGCCGAGAAAGAAGTGGTGAGTCTTCGAAACAAAAGACGCACGGAAGTCGACCGAAGCCTGAACGTGGAAAAGACACACATGGCCAGAAGAATACAAAAGTGGTATCGTACCCTGCGCTTCTTCACATACGTGACAGCCTCGCCGTCGGCAAACGCTGCAAAAAGAACCCTCCTTTGGGTCACCAAGGAGGAGGAATGGATGGCGGGCCCATGTTCAAAAATCCAGGCGTGGTACAGAGGCATCCGTGCAAAGTCCTTCACCGTCAGAATCCAAACATGGTTCAGATGTATTCAAGCCAAAGCGCTTCTAACGCACTTAAAATCGGTTCACGCTGCATACCTCGAAAATCTGCTCCACGACGGGGTTTTCCCAGAAGTCCGTGCTACTATTTCGATCCAAACGTGGTTCAGATGCCTTCGTGCCAAGGCACATTTATCACGCTTGAAATCGATCCACGCTGTGTACCTCGAAAAAATGCTTCGCAGCGATGTTCCCCGAGATCTCACCGCATGTGTTAAAATCCAAACGTGGTTCAGATGCCTTCGTGCCAAGGCACTTTTATCGCGCTTGAAATCGATTCACGCTGTGTACCTTGAAAGAACGCTTCGCGACGGTGTCCCCATTGTGGACTTCCGTTCTACTGTGATGATCCAGGCAATGTTCCGGAAATACCGTGAGAAGAAGCGTTTGCACCACCTGAAGGTTGCGCGTGCCGCCGTCAAAATCCAAACGTGGTTCAGATGTATCACCGCAACGATCACCGTAAACAACATCACCACAGCAAACCACATCATCACCGACAAAAGGGTGCAAAAGGAGAATCGTGAGGACGCTGCGTGTGTAACAATGCAGAGGTGTATCAAGAAAGCTCTCGCAGCAATGGTAAAAGAAAACATGTTAACACAAATCCAGCAAAACCACACCGCAAGGACGCTGGGTGAGAAACACGCGAAATCGTTGTGGGAAGTGAAGAAAGCGAGGAAAACGGTTTCTGAAAAGCAGGAAAAGATCCTGGAGATGCTTATACACAACGACAAGACAACAGCGGCGATCAAGATACAAAGCGCAGCAAGGATGAACGCTGCAAAAAGACTCGTAGGGACGTGGAGGTACGCGAGTCAAACTCAAGAAGTCGCAGAGTTTATAGACGAAACTGATTATTTCGAAAAGCACCGTTCGGTGCAAACAATCCAACTCTGGTGGAGGGTATCGACAGCAAACGCGATTGCCCGGATCAAAAAATCTGCGTTGACAGAAACTATCGAACTTCGGGAGGCCGCCGAACGAGAGTATCTCCGGTCCAACGCCGTTGTAGTTCAAGCTTTTTCACGCGCCTTCGCATCCGCCGCAAAAACCGCCCGGAAAATAATTCAAATCCGCGCGTTCTCCCAAAGATCCCCCACTGAAAGAGCCCACGCGGCCCGTCTGATTCAAAGTCGTGTCAGAATTTTTTTTGCCCGAACAGCAATGTGTTCCATGGTGCAACGCCGCAACGCATACCAAAACGAGAGAATTAAAACCGACCTTGCCACCGACAGAAAACTAATGTCAGTCATGGCGAAAGCCTGCATCACGATTCAATCTGTGTACAGAGGCTTGATACAACGCCGTTTGACAAGGCCCCTACGCAGACGGAGGTTCACTGAATCTCTTGAAATCTGCGAGCAAAATCTAATGTGGTGTCATGACCATTCGATTACTACAGAAAAAGTAATTACCATCCAACGAAACTGGCGGCAATACATAGCGGTGAAGAAAGTGGATTCATTGCGCAAAGAGTTCTTCGAAACAAATTTCAACGCCGTGATGCGCGAGCGTGCGTGGGCAGCACACGCCATTCAACTGAAATGGAAACCGTGGATTTCATGGAAACGCCCTGCACAGGTCCCCGCCCTGAAGATCCAAGCGTGGTACAGAGTGAAACGCCGTCAGCAATCAAAACGACGAGAAAGAGCCTCGAGAATCATCACCGGGTTCATGAGAAAGGCAACGTACCTTCAAGTTCGTATCCGTGCTGTTTCCGTCATCCAAACTCAGTACAGAATCGTTATTCGAAGACGCCGTGCAATGGCAGCTATCGGCTCATGGTTAGACTGTATGATGCTGCTTCAAAATGCAGCAGCGGTACGGCTCCAGAGAACATGGTGGTATTGGAAGCAAGCGATTAAACAAGACAGCTCCCGTGCTGGGGTTGAGTATCAGTGGGCGAAGGGTTTTGCGTCGATCGCATTGCAAGAACGGGCTGAGCTGCCTCCTTCGCTTCCCGATGTGGATCTACCCGATTTACTTTTGAACGGCTACCTGAAGCGAGTTGCGAAGCTTTGGAAGGATGAAGAATCGCACAGGAAAATCCTCCTCCAGCTCCACACCCAAGGCATCACCAAAAAGGAAAACATCTTCAGCAGGTTGCGTATTAGGAAGAATATGAAACGGCGCCCCAACTGTCCCTACACACGGATGCGTGCGGAGGCTTTCAAGTCTTGTACCAATCGGCACACAGTAGGACAGTTTGCAAACAACACCATTGATGTGATGCTGTGGCACTGTCATAAGATCCCTGTCCGCCCGCCTGAAAAACTACCCTGTAACAAGGCCCCTGTTCGTCCACCCGGTAAACGACCCTCGACTGCATTTGTGAGGAGGGCAATTTCTACCTAGAAAAATCCGGGGGGGGGGGGGGGGGGAGGAGAAATTTATCGGACGGTTTGACGGTCTTTGTTGATCGCACTGCATTTTTTTTTTTTAAAAACCTTTTTAAAAAAAATTATTATTGGTTTTTGTTTTTTTTACTATTCACTCTTGTGAACTTGCTTCACGCTCTCGGGGCTCGCGGTGAAGTGACCTAAGAGAGAGAAAAAGACACTGTAAGCCTTGTACCTTCCCAGTTGTATCCTTGCCACCTCTTTTGCCCCTCGTGGTGAAGTAATTTCAGGGAGTCGTCTTGTTGGCAGTAAATAGCTATTCCCCCCCCCCCCTTTTTATTCACTCTTGTGAAATTACTTCGGGCTCGCGGTGAAGTGATGGCCTAAGAGAGAGAAAAAGACACTGTAAGCCTTGTACCTTCTCTTTGTTGTACCCTTGCACCTCGTAGCTATCTCCCCCTTTTTTTTTTCCTCCATGAAGTGAACTTTGGGAATGATAAAAAAAATTTTTAAAAAAAATGAGAGGGGGAAAAAAAAGCTGCCTCAACTCCTTTTAGCAATAACAATTCATTACGCTTCTTATCTCTAAACCAGCGTTGCCTTTTTTGTTCTAAAGGAATATTGTTTAATTCTCATCTCATCTTTGCTTTTTCTAGGGTGGTCCTCAAGTGGGATTTGCCCCTTAACACCGCCTTTTTTCTTCTTCTTCTTCCTCCCTTCCGGGTGCGCAGAATTTGAGCTTTTTCTCCTTTTTTGGGCCTTTCCCCCTTCCTTCCTTTCTTTCTTTCTTTCTTTCTTTCTTTCTTTACGCACATTATCTTTAAAAAAAAAAAAACAAGTGAATTTTCGCTTCACTGCATCCCTCTCTGTTTCTCCTCACTTTTTTTTCCCTTCGGCAGGGCAAAAAAAAAAAAAAAAAAAAAAAAAAAAAAAAAAAAAAAGGAACCCATAAAAGGAGGGAGTGGGGAAAGGGGGGTGAATGCCAAAAAAACACACAACACGAATAGTGAGCTTAGTGGTGGTAATTTCCGCAACATGGGCTGTGGGGTTCCAGTTTCTCTTCAACGCAAATGAGTCTTCAGGCGACTGGACGGCGTACAAGGGAAGCCACCACAGCGCGACACCACTTCAAGACAGCACTACACCACCTCGAGACAACCCTGCCCCCCCTGTCCTTTCACTGGATGTTCATAAAATGCAACTTTTATACGAGTACGCACAAGGGGGATTTCAAACAGAGATATGGTGGGATGCGGTAAAGTGCGAGGGGATGCTGATGTCTGCAAGAAAATCGAAGGTGGAATGTAAGACGGCTGAGAAAATCGAAATATCAAGCGACCCTAAGGTTGAAAAATATCTCCGGGAAAACTACGGCCCGGACTTTATGAGGGTGATGCTTCGCGGCCCGGAAATCACGATGGGGAAGACAGAGTACAAAAAAAACTGCTTGTATCACACAACATTCCGTACAACGAAGAAGGGAGACTACATCCTCACCGCCGAGCTTGTCTACGAACAGTTCAACGCCATCAACGAGGCAAAGGAAAAGACGTGGTACGACTACTCCCAGCAGTCTCTTACAGATGGCTATCCATCGCTAACATGCAACATGGATCAGCTGCAACATAACGTCCCCGGCCGATGGTCCGACGCAGGCCCGGACACATCCGATTTCAAAAAAGAATTCCCGCAGTACTGGCTGTCGCTTGGCAAGAAAGAAACCAAGCTCAACGCCTTCACCCCGGACCTCCTCGGGCGGATGGATTTCAAACGACGGTACGAGTGGACACCATCCACCGGACTTCATAAAAAATACTCAAAAGACATGATTCTGAATCTTCTCAAAGGGAAGACACTGTATTTCTTTGGTGATTCACATATGAGAATGACATTCTACGGGCTACTGTCACGCTTAGGGGTCAAGTACGCCTTCGACAAGGTGTGGAAAGGAGACCGGTCGGACACCATTCCCAGCCACGGTGTCACTGTGGCATATGTTGCGTCTTACTTTTTAAACACGTCACGGCCCAGTGCAGTTGAAATGCTGATGAAACCTAACAAAACGGTGATAGCTGGTGTAGGGCAACACCATGCTAGCGGGTGTTGGACGCTAGCCAAGCATGCGAATACTGTGGAGAATGCGTTGAGAGATTTCGATCGGCACAACACGTCGCTCATTTGGTTTGGGATTCCGGCGCACCCGATGAACAGGCACATGCGGGTGGTGCAGCACCGCACCGACTGCCGCAACAATCTCCGCCACTATCTTTTCGCCAAGGCGCAGACTGAGCTCGTGTCGTTCCGCGGCTACCCCATCGTCGACACCTTCGCCAAAAGCTGGCCCATGATCCACACGTCCCCTGACGGGGCGCACTATTACAACTGGGTCAGAGAGGCGTGGATCGACGATATTTTCGCGAGTTATGAAGCGATGCAAAAGAAATGATTATCCCCCCCCACACCCCCTTCTCCCAATCACGTGAATTTTTTCACGGTGTGGGGGGAAAATGAAGGGAAGAGGGGTGAACAAAAAAAAGTTTTTTTTTTTTCTTAATTCTTTTTTTTTTATATTCTAGACGATTTCCGGGTCGTTCCCTTGTTTTGCGATATCGTGAGAGATAAAAATAAAAGGGGGGGGAGGGGACCCCTTTGCCACATGACTTATGTAAACCAGACCAACGCTGACATCACGTGGAGGAGGTCGTTGTCCAGTGGGAAGGCGGGCGGGATTGTTGTGCCCGGGCCTGGGAGTTACGAGGTGCGTACGTCGTTCAAGAGAATAGATGAGAAACAAAAGGCTCAGCCGAGCACACCAAGGAGCAGGCCGTCTAGCCCAATGTGTGGGAAGAACCTACAGTCCACACCAAGGTACATGTCGCCGCTGAAGCGTGACTGGCGGCGATCATCTACTACCCGATCAGCCTCGAGCGTATTGTCCACACCTAAAGCCACCCCCGCGCCGCCCCCACCACAGCCCCCCACCCCATCCACAACACAAGAAACCATCTTTGCCATGCAAACCTATATCCAAGAGCTCGAGGCTGCGATTGCCTTCAAAGATACGAAGATCGCCGCCTTCCGACGACCCATGACCAAGGAGGAGGTCGAGTTTGAACTTGCTCTCATGACACAGGAGTCAATGGTTTCACAAGTAAGGTCGATGGTTCGCTAGATTTTTTCTTCTCCTTTTTCTCTCCTCTTTTTTTTTCTGTTGTAAAACTTCTTTCTTTCTTTTTCCCCTCCATTTTTTTCCCCTGTCCACGATACGAAGGAAAAAAAAAAAAAAAAAAAGCCCCCCTCCCCTTTTCCACAAAAAAATAAAATGCCTGAAAAAAAACAAATTTTCTACCCAGCAGTCTGGGACGAAGAAGGTACGGAAACTTTGACGTCGCTTTCGGAGCGTGAGACGGAGACGTTGGTTCACGACACCATGAAAAGGACGTCAGGGAAGGGTGTCCGGCTGGGGTACGAGTCTCACAGAACGTATTGCAGCAAAGGGATGACCGAGCTACCCGGCTACGTGGGCTACCTGGATGCCTCCAGGACCTGGCTCGCCTATTGGATGAGCAACGCAATGGACATGATAGGCTTCCCGGTGGACGGTACAAAACCAAAGTCCCACGTCCCCATCCCCTCCCCAGCACACTTAACCGAGTTCATCGAATCTTGCTTCGTAGATGTGGACGGCTCCATGGGAGGGTTTGCTGGTGGCCCGAACCAAATTCCACATTTAGCGCCTACATATTCCGCCACGGTCATGCTGTTGACACTTGGGACAGAAGAGGCTTATAAAGTCTTGGAAACGAAAAAAGACAAGCTGCTCAATTGGTTTCTAACCCTCAAAAACCCCGACGGTTCCGTTCTTATGCACGACGGTGGTGAGATCGACGTGCGAGGATGCTACTGTATGATGCTTCCAGCGGTGCTTCTCGGAATCGACACACCGAAGCTTCGAGAAAAAATGGCGGAGTTCATCGTGTCGTGCCAGTCGTACGAAGGGGGCTTCGGATGCCAACCGTATGAGGAGGCGCACGGCGGGTACACATTCTGTGCGACCTCCGCACTGTCGCTCCTCCGCGAGCACCAAAATGTGAACAAGAAAACACTGTCATCCTGGCTGGCCAAACGACAATGCCCCTCGCAAGGTGGCTTCAACGGGAGAACGAACAAATTGGTCGACGCTTGCTACTCGTTCTGGGTGGGCGCAGCACACGCTATTCTAAAATCATGGGAGGCTGCCGACCGCGACGATCCCACATCTGTCAAGGACGCGCTTCTCCAAGACATGATCGCTTACAAAAATTTCGACGATTTCGAATTCCACCCTGAAAACCCGGACCACACTACCGCCACAGACGGTGACAACGACGACTGGCACGACGTCAACGATAAAGGTCTTTTGAACTATGATCAGGTTGCCATGCAGACATACGTCCTCCGATGCTGTCAAGCTCCTTCTGGTGGGCTTCAAGACAAACCCGGTGTTGGGCCGGACTATTACCACACTTGCTACTCTATCGCGGGGCTTGCCATCGCGCAGGGGCTCAACAAGGACCATCATCTTGCTAGGCTCGGTGATCCTGACTCTGTCTTTGCGTCCTCTGCCGATTTCACAGATCGCTCCCCTGTCGGGGGTGATAAGAAGGCTGCACTTATCGCGGCCTTGAACTCTTTAGATGAGTCTGCTTCGTCTGTCATCACCACGGAACCAGCGATGTCGGTCGTAAGATGCATCAACCCCGTCTTCAGCTTGCGGCGCGAGAGGGTCGTCAGCGCCTTGCAATATTTCCATAAAACATCGGTTATACCAGAGAGAAAATGAAACAAAAAGTAATAACAAAAGAGGAAAGGGGTAGTGTAAAGAACTGAGAGAGTGTTTTATATACATTTCTTTTTATTTTCTCGCCCCTCGACATAGTTTGTAAAAAAAAGAAAAAAGAAAAAAAGAAGAAAAAAAAGAGGAGGAGGGGAGAAACAAAAAAAAAAAAAAAAAAAAAGAAATAAAAGATGCAACCGGTGCAGCAGGAACCGGAAAGATGCCTTGCGCCATCAGAGATTCAAAGTATAATAAGTGGTCCCGACAGTGGGTTTGAAGAGCATAAGGCAGCGTTGCTGAGGGCGTGCATGTTGGCCCCAGGGGGTGCGGCGGCAGCAGCGGCGGCAGCTACAGGGCCGAGCACCGCGCAACAATTGCTGTACCTGCAATGGGTGCTATCACCAGTGTCGTTTGGGGACGACGTGCTAGAGGCAAGGGCGAACCAGGTTGGTTTCGTGCAGGAAATATTAAAACAAGGCGTGGTGGCGAGCATCGTGCAGAGGTTGAGGGAATTGCTGCAAGGAATGCTGCTAAACCCGACCGCAGCAGGGCTGGAGCCACCTGAAGACTGTGTCCACCTAGTGGCGTCTCTAGTTGGCATCACACAACGATGCCAGCTCACCTCCGACGAAGTTAGACAAATTTTCCTATCACTAAACACCTGCCTTCAGGTCCTTGAGGGCCAATCTATGTCCTCAGCCGGCGGTGCATCGAATCCTAATTCGGGTCCCACATTGGCAGGAGCCCCTGTCCCCCCCCGTCTCCGCTTCCCCCCTGGCACACCTGGTGCTCTCATCGAGGACGTTGCGTACCTTATCTCCATCTCACTTATCAATGCGTTGCGTGTTCCTCTGCCGGACACGATGTACCTGTGGTGTCGTGACAAAACAAGTCCGAACAGAGACACAAACTCGTTATTGGGCGACACTGGTTTTGTTGGCGAGCTGTCGCAGCTGTGCGTCCGATCGCCGGGCGGCGTGTCCGGCGGCAACTACGTCGTCGACAAAATTCGAAACGTCGGGCAAGGCGACAGACGAAGCAGAGACGAGGCCGCAGGCTACTACGCCATGGTGATGATAGGCGTCTCAGCATTCCTACTCTCAGAAACAACGACCGCTGCAGGGGTTGCCGCCTTGAAAATGGCGTGTAAATCCATTGGAAGCATCGAACTAGGTTCGCGTGTCGTTGCGAGGTGCAACTGGAAAGGCGGAGCGTACTCCGGAGGTGTCGTCAGGGCCATCCGCGACAGCGGAGCTTACGTGGTAGCCTTCGACGAAGGTGAAGAGGAAGCCGTCCTTGCGGCCCATGTCCGCATCGAAACATCACAAGAATTATCCGGCCGAGGCTGGCTTCGTGTTAAGAACTGGTTCCCCTCATTCTTTTCATGCGGGATGGGGACCATCGTGTCTGAGGAAACCATCATACAATGCATTGCAACATCCATGGACTGCTGGCTTGCGAAGACAATGTGCGTCATAGTCGACGAACTGCTCTCTGCAGAGCAAGAAGAGTACCGAATCTGGGACGAAAATGTGAAGCAACCAGGTGCTCTCCCCAGCTCCCTCGGCACCTCTTCTGACATCCCTGCTCCCGAATGCCACATTCTTGTCGATATTCTGCGGTCCATCGCCTTCTCCCTCTCTCCAACCGAAACCCCCGACTCGGAAGAACTCCGTATCCCGCAAGGCTGGCGAACATCACTTATCAACTCCATCATCCAGTACAGCAAGTCCGAAGGTGTCATATCAACCCCTCGAGCCGGGGTTGGGTTGTTCTGTCGATTCGTTAGAAAGGCTCATGGCGTGCAAGGCCCCATTGCATGGTTGGTCGAGGCGTCGCATGGCGGGCAGGGGGATCTCGACCCCACCGCTTTAGAGGTTCTTGGTGCTTACTTAGACCTGTGCAAGTCCCTGTGCACGGACGATGTCACGTGCAAGGAAATTTTCTCGATGTTGCAGACCGACGCCGACATGCGATCGACGTACCACATCTCGCTGAGGTTTATCATCGCAGACCCTGATACCAGCGTGGTGGGGAGCCTGGTTAACAGCACCGGGGCGTGGACGGAAAAAGCCGAGCAGTTTTTGGTCTCAACACTGGGCCTGCTGACGGTCATGGTCACAAGGTCGCCTCAGGTCAGAAGCGAGATCACACAACACGCAGAGCTGCAAGCAACATGCTTCACAAGGCTCTTTTCAATCCTGGAAAAGTCGGTGGGCGGTGTGGTTGTGGGTAAAACATTCGAAGTGCTGTCCTCATGGGTCGATGGGCATGAGTCAGCAGTCCACATATGGCTTAAAATCTACCGAGGGGGTGTCATCCCCTTCCAGCAGTCCCTCGACCCCTCTGCTGCCTACATGAACCCAACTGGTTACATGCAACAGTCACCAATCGTCAACCAGGTCAACCAGGTTGATCTCAACGCACAAATCGGTGGAATGGAATACGAGCTTTCTCAAGAACGCCGCCAGCGTCGGTACCCGTTGACGATAGGGTTCCTCACGCTGCTGTTCAAGCTGCTGAATTCCGTGAACTGGAGGGTTTGCTCGCAGCATGACCTTCCTGTGCATGAGCTGGCCGTGGTATACATCAAATGGGTGTTGGAGTCGATCCTTGCGAAATGGGACGAGCAACGCTACGACACTGTGAGGGAGCGTTGGGCCATCATCATGCTGGTCTTGCGCATCATCAGAGCGGGTGTACAGATCCCCGAGACGAGGGGTCCCATCGACCCGACAACATCCAGAACAAGGTCCCCGCAGACTGTGATTTGGATGGCGGTTGTCCATGGAGACCTGTTAACAAAGCTAATGAGCATCACTATGGAAAGAAGGGAGAGGGAACGACGAACAGGTGCCGTCATGGACAATGTTCTGGCCGAAGGGCTTGCAACGATATACGTTGTTCTCCACAACGCAGACTCACCTGTTGCAACGAGCATTTGCACAACACAGCAGGGCAAGATCGCACAGGACGTTGCTGATTGGGACAACGGAGGCCTGGTGATGAAGCTGAGCAGCGAGGAATGGCATGGGATCACGTTGAACGCGCACTTCCCTTACCAGATTTCAAAGTACTGCTTGCTGATCTTGTTAGAGCTGGCGCAAGCAGGGTGCCGGTTGTCGCATCACTTCATCGCATCTGACCGAGGCCGCCCTGAGGACATCACACGCGACGCAGAACAAACTCTCCTCACCACCGCAAAGAGCACCCACCGTCAGTTGCTCGCAAAAAACCAGCCTCAGCTTGCTCAGGCACTTGATAAATTTGTCATTCGCCCGCTTGAAGCAGGGCGTCGTGTGGGCGGGCTCATGTCAGCCCTCCGGAAATACCTCATTGCCCCCATTGAACAAGTTCTGGGGTACGCCAGAGAGGCCGCCGAACTCCGAAACACACTGCAAATATTCGAGGACAACAAAGCCGAGAAGGTACAGGAGGTTTTGGCCGCCGTACTTGGAGGGACCCCGCAGCACACAGCGGACAACAGGCGTCTCCTTGTGTGTGACATCCTCTACAAAACCCTTGAGCTAGGCACAGGGTATTACAACCTGGCACACATCCTCTGCGGTATCCCCGAGAGGTACGTTGAGGCACGCGCACGCAGAATTCCCACCATGTCCGAGGACAAGGTGCTCCGTCCGTTCGGCACCTTGCGGAGGACGTGTCTTTCCGTCTTGGTCGAGCGGCTCAGTGAGCCCGACTCTTCCTTTGTCAAGTCGGACCCTGTTGCGGCCACGGAGTACTTAAGGGTTCTCGCGCATCTTGCGTCCGACCGCGTGGTGGGCAGGGCCGTGCTGCGCTACCTCCGGTCGATCAACTTGGTCGACAGACTGCTGGGGCTTCTGAGAGAGAAGCTCTGCGAACTTCCGGTTCGTCCTTCGGTATGTTCTTTTTGCACATGATGGGAAAACAAAAAAAAAAAAAAAAACAAAAAAAAAACTCTATAGTCGGTGCCCGACCCTACAAACCTTGCAAGGGAGTTCCGGATTTGTGCGTCGATTTTGCAGCTTGCTGCTTTGGAGCTGTTCACGAACAATGATGCGAGCGCGCAGAACCATGTATGTTTTTCTTTTTCTTTTTTAAATTAAAGAATCCATTCCATTCGCAGATTCTGAAGTTGCTGGTCACCACGCAGGAGTCGCACCACCCGTTGCTGTTGGAGGCCATTCGAAGCCTCGACTTAGAATCGCTCCCCGTCCCGGCGAAGATGTCAGAACTTCTCTCGCTGCCCGTTGCAATCACCTTCCAGAACAGGGTGCCCCAGTACAGCTTGGAAAGCCTCGAGGATGTTGCAGGGATGGGGCCCATGGGCGTCGAGGCCTATAACAAGTCAAAACATTCAAACCTGATAGTCCATGCTTACACTGACATCGTGGCGTACGTAGAGGCGTGGTCAAGGCTGGCTGATGTCACGCTGGTGACGGTCGGGACCGACGGTGCTGAGACTGATGAGGTTCTGTTCCAAACACTGCACACCCTTGTGAACCAGATGGCCTCGAACCTGAGCAAGCAAAAGGCCATGCAGCAACTCGACAGCCCCATCGAGTCCCACATTACCCAGCAGCGCACCATTATCGACTCCCGCCTGTCTCGGACAGCCATCTCCCTCATCGACGCGATCCACTCCCGCACCTCCGCACGCCCCGCTCGATCTCCAGAACAACTCGGCCATCTGCTCCGACCTCTTCTCCAGTGCATCTGCAATGCCGCGGATAAGGATCTGAGGACAAATCTTTACATTGTATGATTTTTCTTTTATTATTATTTTTCAAAAAAAAAAAAAAAAAAAAAAAAGGTTTTAACCGCATTCCTGCATAACGTCGAAAGCACCGAGATCGAAATCGGAGCCGGGAGACAAGGGCTGCGACAACACGACACTGTTGATAGGGTATGGGATACAAAAAAAAAAAAAAAAAGAGAGAGAAACAAAAAACTATTCCAGGCGCGAATTGCGTGCAGAGATGAGTTCCTACAAAACCCTCACGGCCTGCTGAGCAGGATGAAGGCTGATGCTGGAAGCACAGACTCATGCGGCGCACTGATGACGGCTGCATGGACAACGCTGGCAACAACTGTAGAGTGGGACGAACACGAGCAGTTCGTAGCAGAGCTGCACGGGTCGAACCTGATCGCACTGCACCTTACATCTTTCGACAAGATCCTGTGTGACGTGCTGCGTGTGGCAGGGCATGGCGACACAACGGGGTCCCAGTACCTTGGCGGGTACCAGGCTTTCATGTGCTTCCTTCTAACATACGCCTCGACTGGCAGTGGGAGCCGTGCGTTGATTGAGCACCATGGCTTTCTCACTTCCCTGAAGAACTGTTCCTTCCTTTCCATGTGCGGGAACGGCTTCCGAAGCACCTCCGAACTCCTCACTGAACGATGCGCGCAAATCGCGCTCCCTGCGCTCCGCGTGGTGTGCGCCGTCACGCAGCAGCTCAGCACCGATCACTCCGTCATTGCACAGGTCCAAGACTTCATCTACCAGCAAGGGTCTCTTTTCGACTTCATCCTCCGGAGGCCCTTCCACCTGCACAATGCTCAGGACAGCATCGACATCACATCTCTTTCACTCTTAGAGACCGCTACACAACTGCTCTCCATGTACACGGCGTCAGGGGCACCTTGCAGCTTGCGGGTGTGTTTTTGTTTCTTTTTTCTTTTTCTGAAATATTGTTTTTCTTTCCAGGAAGCCCCTCGCCTCGTGGAACAGTACCAGCTTAGAAGCGTGTTGGCGGAATTCTCGAGCAGAGCAGCGTGGACGCGAAGGCTGCAGCAGGACGCCGTTGAAGTTGGCGAAGAGGGAAGGGACAAGGCTGACGCGGTGAAGGATGAGGTGTGTTTTTATTTTGATTTTTATTTTTTTATTTCTGTAATACAGGCCGATACTCTTGTGAGGGGTATTGTGTACAACGTGCTGTCCTGTATGAGGCGGGTGTGCGAAGTGAGGTCAGCTGGGGTTGACTTCCACCCCATTTTTGAGCTTACAGTCCACGACCCTGAGGCAGTGTCAAGCGAGACTGTCATCTCCCGCATCGATTTGACCATTATCCTCTGCATGGCGAAGGACTTGTTGGGCAACGGACAGTACGACCGCAGAGCAGGCTGTTCCAGCAAGGACCAGCCAGGCGATGCGCTCCTCATTCTCCGACACTTCAGCATACTGGAAACCCTTCTGCTGCTACTCTACCACCTGCGCGGTGCCTCAGAACCCCGGTTCAGGTCCCAAGCCAAGCAATATGTTGGTCCTTTGTTGCAGGTGTGCATTAAAAAAAAAAAAAAATGGGGGGTGTATTTTTTACCAGGACATAACTGAATATACCATCACGTACGAAGCAGTTTCACGACACGATCCTGTGACGATCGAGGTTTGTTTTTTTTTCTCTTTTTTTAGGAGGAATTTTTTTTTTCTTTTAGGTTATCTCCTCGATCAGTGCAGTGGTGAAGGTTGTTGCAGAGGTGCTCAGCGTACCACTGAGCAAGCTAGAATATTCTACCACTGGCATTCTGAGCGACCACTGGTCGGGCAGCTCGTGGGACTAGTCTTGCGGCTGACTCCAGTGACGCACAGCATATTTAGAAGATTCTTTTTTTTCCCCTTTCATTTTTTTTCTTTTACCCACATTTTTATTCACAAGGAAAAAAAAAAAAAAAAAAAAAAAAAAAGGTCATCAATCAGTGTGATTTTTTTTTGCCCCCCTCATTCAGAGGAGGAAAAACTTTTTTTTCATAAAAAAACCCCCCATGAGGGGGGGGCGTGTCTCGTAGTGTGTCCTTTTTTTTAATCTTTTTTTAATTTGTTTCGACTTTTTTTTTTTTTTAAGAATCAATAAAAACAGGAGCGGGTGGGGAGGGGAAACAAATTGTATGAATTTCGGGGAGGAATTCGCGCTCCAATGCAAACGATTTCCCGACAAGATCGGGCAAGGCGGGTACGGGACGGTGTGGAAAGGCCAGAACACGGTGACGGCCCAGTACGTGGCCATTAAAGAAGCCGCGACCGACGACGAGACCATGACGAAGGCCAGGGCAGAGTACGAGGTGCTGGAGTCACTGAAACACCCCAACGTAGTCCAAACCTACGCCTTCATCTACGACAGCATGCGAAAAATCTCCTCAATCTACATGGAATACGTGTCAGAAGGGTCCTTACACGACGTGATACGAAACAGCTACCCTGACGGAATGCCCACCGGGCTGATAAAAAAATACACAGAAGGTGTCTTACAAGGCCTGCAATGCGCTCACTCAAAAGGCCTCATCCACCGTGACATCAAACCTGCAAACATGTTAGTCGGTACTTCCGGGCAATTAAAACTCGCAGATTTCGGATTATGCAAAAGAGTCTCTGACAGAACATCGGTAGAAAAGCAATGCGTGGGAACGATTCGGTACATGTCCCCTAGGTCGTTCAAAGCTCTTTATGACATAAGAAGCGATTTGTGGGCGGTTGGTTGTACTCTTATAGAAATGGCAACTGGTGTGCCGCCTTATAGCGACAGTGATTTACAAGGAATATCCCTTGGATTTGCTATTGGGAACGGGACGATCCGTCCGGTGGTCCCGATGGTGTGGGATCCCTTGCGGGAGTTTATAGAACAGTGTTTGGACGAGACGAGCAGAACTGTCTGTGAAGAGCTGCTCGTCCACGATTTTCTGACCCGGTCCGACTCCACCATTTTCGAAACGTCCGCCAGCGAAATATTAACAGAACAACACTCCTCATACCTGTCATCAGGGTCGCCGTCGAACCAACCCACCATGTCGTTCAAAAGCGCAACATTTCAAGTCACCGATTCTGACGGGTTGAAATCGTTGGTGGAATGGCTGTCGTCGAGGGAAAACGAGGAAATCCAATCGATTATCAACCCAGCAGAAGCATTGGAAGCCTTGTTACGAGGAGCTTGTGTGGACAACGATCCCCCCGATTACATCTTTCAAAGAGTTCTCCTCCACTCCTGCTTCCGGTACATCGCTGTTCTCTTCTGCAAGATTCAATGCGTTTCAGGACCCGTATCCATGCAGACCGGAATGCGGCATTACAAATCGAAGGAGGTACAGACGACAATCGAAAGATGTTTGAAATACGTGAGCACAGCGTTGAACGGGTTGAACGGGTTAGACGAGGAAGAGGAATCGATTTCGAGTTTTCAATACCTTCTCAACATTGTGAAATCCGGTTTGCTTTTACTGAAGGAAGCGGGTGTTGTTGAGTCACATGTTGTACGAACACAATGTCTAGCGAGCGATACATTGTTGAGACCCGACTGTCCGCTGGACGAAAAAACAGTTAAGATCCTCGGCTCGTACGGATTCATTCACGAGACAAGGGAGCACAACCTCTTCACGAAGGTTTTCAAGTTACTATGCGGGAGAGCTGCGTTGAAATCTGAATCTTACGTCCCATCACTGTGCGGGGAGCTCCATTCGTACTGTGAACGGGACGACTCTGATTGGGAGATAAAACACGCATGTCTTGAAACTCTGTACCAACTTGCGGTTCACGCGACGGACGGCCGTTTACACCACGACGCGTTCTTCGGTGATGGAAACTCCGAAGGATCATGTGGCATTCTTGCATTGCTTGAAGACCCTGTTTGGAGGGTCCGTGAAAAAGCCGCCGAAATAATATTAGCCCTGTTACACGCAAAATCATCCGTTCCCATGCACGGGACCGTGACGAACTATGCGATTAATAAGTGTTTGGGTTTGATCCTTAAGGACCCTGATGCGAAGGTCCATGTTGCTTTGAAAAACGTCAGGAAACATATTGTGAATCGGCCTGCGATTGACTGGTGTAGGGTAGGTTATACTTATGATGTTGAGGAGCTGCCTGTTATGGAGTTGGCTTCGTTGAAAGTTGCGTCTTCGGATTTTTTGGAATGGTGGGAAGCGAGGTCACCGTCGCCTTCTCGAACACCTGTTGTGACGCTTACGCCGCAGCAGGTTATCTTTCAAGGAAAACCGGAGGTGTTATGGGTTGAATTCTTCAACAGGCTTGCTAACATTCCTCCTTACAACAAGGAACCGCATTTCACCACGAAGTTCTCGTATCTTTTCCCCCTTGTGAGGTATCTGATGCAATGTGAGGACACACTAGGAACAGGGGGGTTGAACCCCAAGCGCGACACACTACGGGAAGACACGGATTATCTACCCTTTCAGACCTACTTCCCTGTAGAGACTATGATTGACGATTTAATTTGGTTAGATGCAAAATGTTCCTTTTTTTTGGGTGCTTCAAACGTTGTTGTTGAAGAAAGAATGCATGGGTACAGCAGGGGGTGCTTTTTAATAAGGTAATGGAAAAAGGGAGGGAGGGGGAGGAGGGTTTTTTTTTTTCTTTTTTTTTTTAAAAAAACCAAAACAGGCCTTCGTATCGAGAGCCTGGAAAACTCGTTTTGTCTAGCAGGAGCAAGCAGCACAGTCCGTCGCCTTCTTCGGGAGCCCTAAAGACTACTCATAAGATTATTTTCTACCGATCGGAGATTAACCAGCAGAAGATTAATCATTTGATTGTTGACTCGTTCCCTATTACTAGACAGGTTTGTTGTTTGAAATAAGATTTAAAAAAAAAATTTTTTCCAACAGGAGGCTCAGCGGCCTATTAAGAGTTTGAGGGATTTGGTGGAGTGGTTGTTTGTGATCGCTCCTGCAGATTTTAAAACAGGTTTTTTTTTTTTTTTTTTTTTTTTTTCTTAAATCATAACACAGGTGTGGGAGTGTCTATTCTCGAAAATGAAGAGCCTCTTTACCCATACTCATAGTAGGAGGAATAAAAATTGAAATTGAAAAAAAAAAAAAAAATATATTATTTTTCATTTGTTGTTGTTTAGTTGTTCTCTCTCAGTCACCACGTTGCCTCCAAGAAAAAAAAAGGGGGGAAATAAAAAGGACTATTCCCATTACAAGAAGCGATGATCCTCCTCTCCCCTCGCTGCTTTTAAGCGGCTTGTTGGTGTAAGGTGGTTTCTTGCTTCTACGGTCAATGATACGGTTTTAAAGATTAGAGTTGGTATTGTCTTGCTATGTGCGTGTTTTTCTCTCTCTCTCTTTTTCTTTTTTTTTTTTTTTTTTTTTTTTTTTGTTTTTTTCCCTTTCTTGACAAATACCGTTAAAACAATTGACCAGATTTTGTCGGGGCGGGGCGGGTAATTTTTTACATGGGAGAAGGAAAAAAAAAAAGAAAAAAAAAGATTTTTTTTAGTAGTTTTGTTTCGATCCCTTTGCTGTTTATATACATTCGATTTTTTTTTCTCCTTTACATTTGTCCCCCCAGGAGGTTAATCGCTCGTTTAAAAAAAAAAAAAAAAAAAAAAAAAAAAAAAAAAAAAAAAAAAGGCTTCTTATCTGGCAGTGTTTCCCCCCCTTCCCATCTTATTTTTCAATCATAGGATTTGTCTCTCGGAGCTCAATACTTTACGAGGGGGTTTTAAAAAGTCATTCTTTAAAATTCTTATTCTTCCTTTTTTTTTTTTTTTTCTTTTTTTTTTTTTTTTTAATCCATCTTCACGGGGGGCGGGTACCAAATTAGTCATATTTCTTATTATTATTTTTTTTTAAAAAAGTTTCGATGCTTTCCTTTTTTTTTTTTTTTTTTATTTGTGAAATATTTTTTTCTGCCCTCCCCCTCCCACAACCACACCATAACCTAGCCCCTGTGATACTTTTTTTTTTGTTTTTTTTTTTCCCCTCAATTTATTTCCACAATTTAATAAAAAAACATCCCAAAGGAAGGGAGGGAGGGAGGGGAGAAGGGAAGAAGAAAAAAAAAAAAGAAAATAGAAGGAGCAGGGGGGACGACGTAAAATTGCAGGAGAAATGAAAACGGTGACCTCCTGGCAAGACAGAATACCAGAACACAACGGGGGGAAATTTGCCGTCCACGACGTCGCCTTTAGACCAGATGGAACCCAACTCATCGCAGCTGTCGGCGTCCGTGTTCTTGTATACGCTGCTGCTGATTCGTCAGCAGGCGATCCCATTCATTCCTTGAAAGGCCACAAAGACACTGTGTACTGTGTGGCATATTCAAAAGATGGAAAGAGGTTTGCAAGCGGTGGTGCTGACAAGATGGTGATAATCTGGACACCAAAAGCCGAGGGAATTCTAAAATACCAGCACTCCGATTCGATCCAATCCTTGGCCTACAACCCCGTCACACAGCAACTCGCTTCTGTGACCGCGTCTGATTTCGGTCTATGGTCCCCAGAACAAAAATCTGTTTCAAAACACAAAGTTGCTTCAAAAGTCCTATCCTGCGCTTGGACTAACGACGGTCAACATCTCGCATTGGGGTATTTCTCAGGTACAATATCTATTCGGACGAAGGCCGGGGATGAAAAATTATCGATGAAGCGTGCCGCGCCGGTGTGGACACTGACATGGAATCCATCTCGAGAGGAAGCGTTCGATATCCTCGCGGTCGGGTGCTGGGACCAAACGCTTTCATTCTACCATCTTTCGTCGAAGCAAATCGGGCGCGACCGCCACCTTGGGTTCGACCCATGCTGCGTGTCGTACTTCTCAAACGGTGAGTATCTCCTCATCGGCGGGTCTGATAAAAAGGTCTCGCTGTGGACAAAAGAAGGCGTTCGACTGTCTACCATCACAGAGGTCGACGACTGGGTCTGGTCAGTCAAGCAACGACCGAAACTGAACTTCATTGCAATGGGAACAAACGATGGGTTGATAGCAATGTACCAACTTGTTTTTTCAACGGTCCACGGTTTGTACCAAGACCAGTACGCGTATCGCGATTACATGACCGATGTGGTGATCCAGCAGCTTGTGACCGACAAGCGTTTGAAAATTCGTTGTAAGGATTATGTGAAGAAGATCGCTATCTACAGGGACCGCTTGGCTGTACAGCTTCCCGACAAGGTTATGGTCTACGAGCTGTGCTACGACGATGCCTACGAGATGAAGCACAAGCTGAAGGAGCGGATCGGGAAAAAACTGGACTGCAACCTCCTTGTCGTGACCTCGATGCACATCGTTCTATGCCTCGACAAAAAGCTGATATTATACAATTTTGCAGGCCACTGGCAGCGGGAGTGGGTTCTCGAATCAGGCATTCGGTACATTAAGGTAGTGGGCGGCCCTGTGGAATGCGAGGCGCTCCTTGTCGGACTGCGTAACGGTACCGTCTCGAAGATCTTCATCGACAACACGTTCCCGATTCATTTGGTCAAATTGGAATCACCTGTAAGATGTCTTGACCTCTCGGCTTCTCGTAACAAACTCGCTGTCGTCGATGAAAATCAGAACTGTGTTGTGTACTCGCTCGACAACAAAGAGCTGCTCTTCCAGGAAACCAACGCAAATTCCATCGCTTGGAACTCGGAGTACGAGGACATGCTGTGCTTCAGCGGGAACTCCTTTCTGAACATCAAAACAGGGACCTTCCCCGTCCACCAACAGAAGCTTCAGGGTTTCGTGGTGGGGTTCAAAGGCTCGAAGATATTCTGCCTCCACTTCGTTGCGATGCACACTATAGACGTGCCGCAATCAGCCTCATTGTATAGATACCTTGAGAAAAAAGATTTCACAAGTGCTTACCAAATCGCCTGTCTTGGAGTTACGGAAAATGACTGGAGAATGCTTGCCATGCAGGCGTTAACAGACTTGAACTTCCCAATCGCCCGCAGAGCTTTTATTAGAATCAGGGACGTGCGGTACATCGAGTTTTTGGATCAAATTGCGTTGGATAGAAAGTGTCTCGGAACGGACGACAGGGTGTTCCTGGCGGAGATCCTCGCGTACCAAGGGAAGTACGAGGAGGCCGCCGCGTTGTTCGTGAAGATCGGACAGGAGAAAAAAGCGATCGAAATGTACGCCGATCTTAAAATGTGGACAAAAGCGAAGGAAATCTGCCCCAACGACGAAAACCTCAAAGATCTTATAAGACGGCAAGCACGATGGGCCGAAGAAACCGGCGCGCAACGTGACGCCGCGGCTCTATGGCTCGCAGCTGGTGACCACATCAAAGCCATCACGCTCATGGGCGACAACGGGTGGCTGACAAGACTGATCGAAGTGTGCAGAAGCCTGCAAAAATCCGACGTCGCTGCCATTCAACTATGCGGAAAATACTTCAGAAAACACAACGTCCACGCATATGGAAAGGAAGCCTACGAAAAGATAGGCGACATGAAAAGCCTCATGCAGCTCCACGTTGAAATGCAAAAATGGGACGAGGCCTTCAGGTTACTCAACGCTGCGCAAGGACTTACAAACGTAGCAGACGTGTTCCTCCCGTACGCGGAATGGCTTGCTTTGAACGACAAATTCGACGAAGCGCAAGAAGCTTACAAGAAAGCCCAGCGTCCGAAGGAAGCTTTACGCATGGTGGAACAACTCGCGCACAACGGTGTCATCGAACGCCGGTTCGACTCCGCATCTTACTACTTTTGGAAGCTCGCAGCAGAAAATCTTCGCCTGGTAACCGAAGGCGGTTTATCACAAGCGGAACACAGCGAACGTCTTGAAAAGTTCAAATTGTGCAGACATAAAGCAGAGCTTTACTACGCGTACAGCTTCGTCCACAAGTACAACGACGTTCCGTTCTGCGAGACGAGCCCTTTGAACCTATTCCACATGAGCAGATGGTTATTGACAGAGATAGGCGCGGTGTGCCCTTACGGGATGTCTAAGCTCAACGTTATCCTCGCTTTGGCAAAGCTTTCCAAAGAATTGGACGCGAACAAACTGGCACGCACGGCGTATGAACGTCTTCAGAAATATGTTGTTCCCAAGCATTTGATTGACCAGCTTGACATGGCTGCCATTCAGATCCGATCGAAGCCGTTTACGGACAAGGAGGATCTGCTTCCAATGTGCTACAGGTGTTCCTTCACGAACCCGTTGCTCGCGGACCGAGACTGCTGCACACAGTGCCTGCACCCGTTCGTCAGATCGTATTGTTCATACAATCATCTTCCGCTGGTGCATTTCGTACTGGCGCCAGGCGTTTCCCATGCTGAGGCCATGTCGATTCTCAATTCGAACACGAGAGTGGGTCGTAGAAAAGATCTTGATTGGAAGGAACACCAGGCTGACGGGGTACAAACATTGACATTCACTGGGAATGACACTTCACATGATGTACTTGGTGGAGACGCAGAGGCAGGGATGAACCTGAACGATCCCTTTACTCGGCAGCTCATGTCATTGGACTTCCACGGTGCCACAGATAAGCAATACGCTCCTGTCGTTGTGGACCGCGATACTTTGAAAATGATGAAGAAGGATGACGTATTCATCATGAGCTGGACGAACAACCCCGGTTCCAAGCACAAGGTTACAGAGGAACAAGAGGCTCGACTTTCGCAGGATCTTCGCGTAACGTACTTTAGAAATGTCATTCCGGACCTTCCTGTGGTTCTTTGCGCGTCCTGTAACCACTTCTTTCATGAAGACGATTATGAGTACGAGTACCTCAAAGCCGGGGGTTGTCCTTTCTGCGGTGCGAAACATAGTTAAGGGGAAGGGGAGGAAAAAAAAAAATAGATTTTTTTTTTTGTGTCTCACACTGGGCTGAAGAAGCCAAAGAGGGGGGTAAAGGAAAAAAAAAAAAGTTTTAAGATTTTAAGAACCCCACCCCAATCTCCCCCCCTCCTTTTTTTCCCCCCCTAAAAAATTCTTTTTTAAAAGAAGAGTGTGTACACTTTAAAGTTTTTTTTTCTCTTTTTTTTTGCTTTTTTTTTTAAACCGAAAGTTTTCTCCCCCCCGGCCTTATATTTTGTCCCTATTTTCATTCCCCTTTCCAAATTTATATTTTTTTTTCTTATTTTTTTAACACCCAACCTTGAGCCCCCCCCCCCCCCCCCCCCCATTCTGTTATTAATAATCCCTTTTATTATTATCCCCCCCTTTTTGGACCCGGGGAAAAAAAGAAAAAAAAAGAGGGGAAGAAGAAAAAAAAAAAAAAACTATGATATAGTGGGAGTGATGTCGGCAGTGTTAACATCTTTGATCGCTGGCGCGGCCACGGGTGCCGTGGAGTGTTTCGTGACGTATCCGACTGAATATCTTAAAACCCACCTGCAGCTCGGTGGGGGGAAATACAAAGGCTTGGTGGACTGTGCTTCTCAGACAGTGAAGAAACACGGCTTCATAGGGTTATACCGAGGCATGTCAGTACTGCTGGCTGGCAGCATCCCAAAGCAAGCTATACGCTGGAGCGCGTTTGAACAGAGTGCTGTTGTGTTACGTGACGAAAACGGTCTTCTCAGCACCCAACGCCGGGTTCTCTGCGGCGCCGTTGCAGGAGCTGTGGAAGGTGCCTTCGTGGTGACGCCTTCCGAAACTATTAAAACCGCGTTCATCACCGACCAGCGGGGGGAACAGAAGTTTAAAAGCCTTATCCACGGTACACGTTCGATATACTCCTCTTACGGCTTCTCAGGCCTCTACAAGGGTGCTGTCCCCACTATGATGAAGCAAGCTACCAACCAAGCGGTGCGGTTTCCTGCACAATATCTTGCGTTGTCCGCGCTTGCAGGGTCTTCTCCGCAGAAACGGTCGTCTCCTGTGTACAATGGATTGGCTGGAGTGGTAGCAGGCATTGTATCTGTTCTTGTTACGCAGCCGATCGATCTGGTCAAGACAAGGATGCAAGGGCCCATGTCTGGGAAATACAATTCCACTTTGCACTGCTTGGCAACTGTCGTGAGTACTGAGGGCGCGAAGGTATGGAGTGGGAGGGAAAAAAAAAGAGAAAAAAAAAAAAAAAAAAAAAAAAAGGTCCTCTACTCCGGTACCATCCCGCGCATGCTCCGAGTCGGGGCTAACGTGGGTCTCACGTTCACAATCTTTCCCTTGATGAAGAAATTGATCAGTAGCATTTGAAGGAGACAATAAAAAAATTTTTTTTAAAAAAAAGGAGAGAGTTTTTTTGTGTTGTATCTCTCTCTACCCCCCTGATTTTTTTATCCCCTCCCCCTTTTTAAAAATTAGCTTTAACGAAAAGAAAATGCACCCCTTCCCCCCCCCCCCCCCCCCCTTCCTGCCTTCCGTGCTTCCGGTTCTGGAAAGAAAAATTAAGAGAAGAAAAATAAGTGCCCATTTTTTTGTTCATGTGTTTGCTCTTTTTTTTTAAATTCCTTCGTCGGGTGGAGGGAAAAAAAAAAAACAACAACAAACAACAGGAACACTTTCCTTTTAACCCCCCCCCCCCCCTGCGAACCTCACCTTTTTCGGTGTAGACTCTGGTTGATTTTTTCTTCGAGCCGTTATACAAAAAAAAAAAATGTCTGTTCATCAGGATCCGGCCGGTCAGGACACAGAGTTGTTCACCGAGGTAGTTTCGCAGGATTTTTTGAAGTTTAGCTTCAGGTCGAGCTCCAGCTACTCCGACCAGCTCCAGAGAGCGGTCGCGAAGACGGGGCAGGGGTCGGCCGTCGTGGTCAAGGTGAGAACCTTAAAAACAGGACAAGAGGTAGTTGTCATGACACACAACTTCGCCTTCATGGGCGGCTCCCTTGGGTGCGCCGAAGGCGAAAAGCTCGTCAGAGGCTTCGAACACGCTAAGAAACACCGCCTCCCAGTTGTCATCATGTGCAAGTCTGGCGGCGCAAGAATGCAAGAAGGGACCCTGTCCCTCATGCAGATGGCCAAGGTGTCTGTTGCCGTAGGCCGTCATCGCGATGCAGGCCTTCCATTCATAACCATCCTCCTTGACCCAACATATGGTGGTGTGTCTGCCTCTTACGCCATGCAGTCTGATGTAAGGATCAGTATCCAAAAGGCAAGGATTGGTTTCGCCGGTCCCGCCGTTATTCTGAACACAATGTACGAGATGGACCAAGCGAAGTATGACTCGGAGTGCCCCGCCGATTTCCAGTCCGCTCAGTTCCTCGAAAAACACGGACAGCTTGACATTGTCCTGCCGCTTCTAAAAGGCCCCGAGATGGATGCTTCCATTGACGATACGCTTGCCAACGTTTTCACTGTTTTGATGGGCGGGAAACAGGTCCGTTCTGGTTCCACTCCGGCTCCTGCTCAACCGTCGACCACGTCTGGGCAGGACTACACCAAGTCCCGTTCCATCTCCCGCCCCCAAGCGCAGGATGTCATTTCCACTGTCTTCACGAACTTCACCGAGCTTGAGGGTGATGGACGTGTTGGAAGCGATAGATGCATCCGTGGTGGGTTTGCCATGTTTGAAGGCATCCGTTGCGTGGTGGTTGCAACATGCAAGGGACACACACCGTCGAAGATGAAGGAGGCGAACTACGGAATGCCGTCCCCCCCCGGGTACAGGAAGGCCCTCCGTTTGATGCAGCTTGCAGAGCGATTCTCGCTTCCCGTCGTGACCTTCGTCGACACCTGCGGTGCGCTGCCTTCATTCGCCGCCGAGGAAGTCGGGCAATCAGAAGCCATCGCCACCAACTTAGTCGCCATGGCGATGCTCAAGACACCCATCGTCACTGTTGTGCTTGGTGAGGGCGGATCTGGCGGTGCGCTCGGTCTTGGAATGGGCGACCGTATCGCCATGATGTCCTCCGCCTACTACGGCGTCATCAGCCCCGAGGGCGCTGCGTCCATCCTCGGGAGGTACAAGAACGACGAGGACAAGGCCAAACAGTTCCCCGAGGATTGCAGGTCCCTCGCCACTGCGCAGCACATCTACGCCTCGCAGCTGAAGGAGCTCGGCGTCATCGACGAGATCATCTGGGAGGTCGACGGGAAGGAGCTCGAAACACACAAGTCCTTCCCGCTTATTCAGAAGGATATCCGTTCCTTCATTCTGCGCTCCCTCGAAGAGCTCACCCCCATGGAGGATGACCAGCTTGTGGATAGCCGTTACGGAAAATTTCGTGGCATGGGTGTCTTCGGCACCAGCGGGCTCTGTGGCCCTCTTGACACCACCGTCCCTGACTCCCCCATGGCAGCCTCCCCCATCGGAACTGCCGCTGGTGGAGCCAAGGTCACGTACGACATGGAGCCATCGCCTGTTGCTCCTAAGATCACCCCACCAACGGCGCCTCCTGCTGAGAAACCCAAGCCCAAACCCGTTGCACCGGAATGCAAGCTGCTCAGGAAGGTTGCCGAGGAGACCGTCTGCGGTGAGAGGTCCGCACACAAGGGAGCGTGGCCGTTTAAGGACGGTCTGCCGCCTGTTGCAAAGGATGCCTTTGAAGAGGAGCTGCCCAAGGTGCCGAGATGCGAGGAGTATGCCAAGAAGATCTTGGATACGAAGGGCCCCGAAGAGCTCGCGAAATGGGTGAGAAAGCAAGACAGGGTGCTCATCACTGACACTTCAATGAGAGACGCACACCAGTCGCTTCTAGCCACGCGTGTAAGAACGACCGATCTGATGGACTGCGCCAAGGAAGCATCGAGGGTCATGGGCGGGCAGACAGGCGCCTTCAGTTTCGAGATGTGGGGCGGTGCAACCTTCGACGTGGCGTACAGGTTCCTCCACGAGTGCCCGTGGAAGAGGCTGAGGGAGATGCGCGAGGCGATGCCCGACATCTGTTTCCAGATGCTCGTCAGAGGCGCCAACGCAGTTGGCTACAAGTCGTACCCTGACAACACCATCGCTGAGTTCTGTAGGCTCGCCGCAGAGAACGGGATGGACATCTTCAGAATCTTCGATTGTTTCAACGATGTGGCTCAGATGAAGGTGTGCATCGATGCCGTGAGGAAGGCAAAGAAGGTTGCCGAAGTGTGCATCTGTTTCACAGGAGACTTCCTCCGTCCCGAGGAGAAAATCTACACCCTGGAGTACTACAAAAACCTTGCAAGGGATGTCGTTGCAGCTGGCGCCCACATGATCGGTCTGAAGGACATGGCGGGGCTTCTGAAGCCATCAGCTGCAGAGCCTCTCATGAAGGCTCTTAGAGAAGGCGCGGGGTCTGATATTCCTATTCACTTCCACACACACGCTACTTCGTCTATCTCGCTGGCCACAGTGCTGTCTATGGCTGATGCGGGTTGTGATGTTGTTGATACTTGTATTGCTAGCATTGCAGATGGGACTTCGCAGCCTTCGCTTAACGCGTTCCTTGCGGACCTTGAGACGGCGAACAGTCCGAAGTACCCGCAGATCCCGTACTTGTCTCTTGAGCGGCTCGACACCTTCTGGGCGAGGATCCGTTCGTTGTACTCGCCCTTCGAGTCCGGGATGCTTTCGGGTACTGCGCGTGTGTACGACCACCAGATCCCCGGTGGGCAGTACTCCAACCTCCTTGTTCAGTGCAAGTCCATGGGCCTCGCAGCGAGGTGGGGGGAGGTGTGCGACATGTACCGAGACGTGAACAGGCTGTTTGGAGACATCGTGAAGGTGACGCCTTCCAGCAAGTGCGTCGGCGACCTTGCTCTCTACCTTGTCCAGAGGCAGATGTATGAGAAATAATTAAAAAATAATTTTTAAAAAAAAGGACCGCTGAAGACGTCCGCACACGTGGGCATCTCATCGACTTCCCTCAGTCGTCTATTGATTTGGTATGTTTTTATTCTAAAAAAAGTATAAAAATAAACAGATGGCCGGTCGTCTTGGGTTCCCCCACAGAGGGTTCCCTGAGGATATTCAAAAGATCATTCTGAAGGGGGTCCAACCGATCACGAAGGGTACCAGGCCTGGTGATTCGCTGCCTGCGGACGATTTCGAGAAGGTGAAGGCGCAGCTGGAGGACAAGCTGAAGAGAAAGGTCGAGGCCACCGAGGTGATCAGCAGCCTGCTGTACCCCAAGGTATTCGACGATTTCCTTGACTACATTGAGGAGCACAGTGTGGATGTGACCAACCTGCCGAGCGACGTCTTCTGGTACGGGATGACTGTTGGGCAGAAGATGGAAGTTGTGTCAAATGAACTCAAGGGAAATGCGGCAGTAACTCTGAAGCGTGTTGGGCCGTTGGTAAATGGAGCCATTCGTGAGGTCACTTTCGCTGTTTCAGTGACAGGTAAGGACGCCCTCCCCCCTATTGTGTATAAAATACCTGATGCATCGGCGGAAGGAGCCAACACTGGACCGATGGCGGACGCTGAGAATCCCTGTGAAATTGGATCGCCCATGAGTGGTACAATCGAAAACCTCCTCGTGGCCGAAGGGGACAAGCTTGAAAAGGGAACCAAGATCGCTGTCGTGGGTGCCATGAAGATGGAAGTGGATGCCACAGCACCCTTCCCCTCGACCGTCAAGAAAGTCCTTATCAAGAAGGGCAGCAAGGTTGAGGAGTCGTCGCTACTTGTGGTTCTTGAGAAATTATAGGTTTTTTTTTCTTTTTTTTTTTTTGCTCTTTATTTTTTCCCCCCCATTCCCCCTATTTTATTGTTCCCCCTTTTTTTTTGTATCTCGGAGTTGCCTTTTTTTCAAAAAAAATTTTTTTATTTATTGCCATCGAATTCGAATGGAAAAAAAAAAAGTGTACCTCTTGCAAAAAAAAAAAAAAAAAAAGGGGGGGGGAAATGGGGTGTGGTAACGGAAAGAAAATGAGTGATTTTTTTATATATATTTTTTGGCTGTGCTTCTAAAAAAGAAAGGAATAAATAGAAGAAAAAAAAAAAGAAAAAAAAAAACGTTTTGCTAAATATAAAAAAAAAAAAAAAAAAAACGTGTCGAGTTCGAAAAAGCTAAAAGAGAAAAGAAAAAAAAAAGAAAAAAACTTCAACGTGAAAAATGACGCCAAAAATAGCTCTAATATTTGTCAGTCCGGGTGCTTTTCTTAAGGAGCACCCTAACCCGGAGATAGCATATGAATTCTGAAAACCCAGTGGCGCTGGTGGGGGTTTGTGGCCTTTAAGAAAAGCCCCGGATGGAAAATGGCCCGGTCTGACAATCTCCCAGGTCAGTCCTGGAGTTTTTCACTGTAATAATAGAAATGGAAAAAAAAAAAGGGGAACCAATGTCCCTCTTCCGTATTTAAAATCGACAGGAAAAAAAAAAAAAAATAAGAAGAAGAAAAAAAACGTTTGATTTTATTTTTCCCATTTCCTTCGCCTGGGAAACATATCCCATGTTTTATTTCTATATAAAAAAAAAAAAAACACAGCGCAGTTTTTTTTTTTCATTCGCTTTTAGCATCCTCCCTTTCCCCCCTCACCCAATTCATTTTTTTTAATATTTTATTTCCTCACGTTTTCTCTTGTTCCTGCTTCCTTTATAACGTGGTTGTGTGTGTGCGTTCTTCCTTCTTCTTCTTCTTTCTTTTTTTTTTTATATCCCTCCTTATTCCTACACGAATCTTCTTCCTTCCCCCCCCCCCCTCTTTTTCTTCATCTTCAAATAATAATAAAACAAAAAAAAGGCAAACCACAATGATGTTAACCCCTCAACGGTTTAGTGCGGCGCTTCACCAAGCAATGCGGGATGGGGACTGTGCGAAGCTAGAGGATATCTTGGAAAGCGGCCGTTCGATGTTCCCGTATGATGAGGGTCTGAAAGAGGGGGAAATGGTTCTGAATCAATGGGAGAGTATGTGCGGCGGGCTAAGACGTGGCCTCAAGAGGGCTGTGGAGGACAAGACCGACATCGCCACGCTCGTAAAATGGATAGACGAGGCCGAACAACACCCTAACGGGCAGCTAATGCGAACCGACTTAAAAATCGCAAAAAACCTCGTAATCGAGACAGAACGCGCCAAAAATACAATCAAACCGGTTTTAGACTCAGGTGACCCGAGGAGAATACAAGCGTTTCTGACAGAATTTGAGGGTGTCCTCCCAACTATGATTTATGAGGAAGTGTCCGGGCTGTGCGAACATTTCAAAAAAGTTTCATCGACGGCATCGCCAGTGCGGGGTAGGATCAACGGGGATTTTCAAGGTTACATTGATCGAAACAACCACATTGTTTCCGGGAATTTCAAAGGTCGAGTTGAAACGCCTTCTACATCGTCCCCTCCACGTGTTCACAGAAATTCAATGGCAGCATCGCCATCACCTCTACCTCGCACGCTTGGCTTCAGAACACCATTACCTCCTAGAACACCGGATTCCATGTACATACCTACTAGCAACATGAGATCTGCATCACCATTGGCATTCCGCAGTGCGTCGTTGGGAAGCGTTCAAACAACTTTATCGTCGATGGAGGATGCTAGGCAAACGGAAAAGCTTCGTCTATACCTGTTAGAAGTAAACTGTCGGGAGAAATTGATGCGTGATGAAAGGAGAAGCTGCCAGCAGATTCTCAAGGAAATGGTGTCCGACTTATCATCCGCTAGAACAATCCGTGTATCGGTTCCCCCGTCGCCTTATAAAATCACACAACCAAAAAATCTCCCTGAAGACGATGAGATAATCAGACGGCAAGCTGCGGAGGAAGCACGTTCAGCACGGCACCGCAGCATTCAACAATTGATCGCCAGCGTGAGATGCTTGGAGGATGATGAAGTGAAGGCTTACAGAACCATAATGCAGCATCAGACGGACAACTGGGACTCGATTCTCCATCTGAGCACCGTGAGCAAAGGCCACGCGGATTTATTAAACAAGCTTCGAAGGGATGTTAAACAAGCCGAAGATCGCAGGCGATGGGAGATTGTTCAAGGAGAAATAGAAGAGTACAACGTCCTCACAGAAAAACACAACTTCCACGTTAAAAAAATTTCAAGCACGTACGACCGCTTGTCGCAGTTGCACCGTGAGGACAATCGGGTGAAAGACATCGACGCCAAACTTGAAGCTGCTGAGAAGAGGATCCGAGCCTCCGTCGAGCCCTCCATCACATCACTTCGCAACGATTTCCGTGATATTTCCCAGAACCTAATGTCGTCGATCGATCGGTTAGAAACATCGTTTTCTCCAGAAGGGCGAATCGGGTATCCAGCACCACCTGACGATTTGAGGGAGTTAAAAGAACGCGCAATGCTCGCCGAAGAGCGCCTCAACGAAGTCTTGAAGCTCAACAAAGCGCAACAACGTGAGCTCGACACCGCCAGAGAAGAGCTCAAATCACGGGATTCTATCGTAAAAGAACTTGAGGAAGCCAAAAACGAGCTGCTGAAAATCAAATCGGGTGCTGTTACAATGCCGACCCTCGAAAATTTTGCCATCGCAGCTTCAGAAATGCTTCAAGACGAAGCCAGAGGGCGTTACTCGCTTTGGGAGTCTGAATTCACGTTACGAACGGATGAGGAGAGAAACACCTATAGGTTGCTGAAGACATTACACAAAACTCTGCATTTGGAAAACGTTGAGGAGCCTGCGGTCCGGAGCAGAATCGAAGAAGAGGAACAAATGTGTCTTGGAAAAATCGAGGAATCGCCAGAGATCATGGAGCTCTTCTCGTTGTTGGAAGACGCCATCAGCCAGACAAGCGATGATGATTTTTAAAAAAAAAAAGATTTCTTTTATTGTATTTTTTTTTTTTTTTTTCCACTGTGCATAACCTTTTTTTGTTTTCTTACTTTTTCTTGTATCTTTCTTTATTTATTTCTCCCCCCCCCCCCCCCCCGCCCCCGTTTTGATCTTTTTCGGTGTTTTTTTTCTGTGTTGTCATCCGATGGCTCTCTGGCCTTCACTGGGGCACAACAGGTGGACAGGTCTCCAAGCTCAAACTAGCCATAGACTTTAAGCCACGGTGGGGGTTTCACCTTGTGAAGAGGGTGAGGATATCCTAGTGAGCGCGCGTGTCATAGGCCGGGTGATAGCGGCACTAGAACGCATCCGCACCAATAAGCGCATTGGCCCCCTCATCCCTGTCCACTCCCTACGCACGTTGGGTTGTTACAACGGCTCCTAAGTAGTTGAGAGGGTTGTACAACAATATTGTGTCAACTCGGTTGAGGGTTTTGCCACAGCAGAAAGATTCGATCAAGAGATAGATTGAGACTCTACAGGACATACCGGAAGTACCTTTACTGTCTCTGTTTTCTTCTTCTTTTTTTTTTTCTTCTTCTTGTACTCTTTTTACTTTTTTATTTTTTCCAAAAACAATATAATATATCCCACCCTTTTCTTTTAATATTACTTTTGTTATATTTTCATGGTTCTTCCCCGCCCCCCTTTAAAAAAAAAAAAAAAAAAAAAAAAAAAAAAAAAAAAAAACAGTACAATTTTTTTTTCTTCTAAATTTACACGGAAGGGAGAAGAGAAAAAGAAATGTTTAAAAGTATCACCATAAGCGCGGTGCTGGTTGCGGCAGTGTTGGGGTATGTGATGCAGCTACCAAAGGTAGAGATCCCGGAGCACATGACCGGACACACGGTGGTAATGAGGGACGATTTGATAAGCGAAGAAGAAGCCGCCGGGCTAATGCAAACTATGAAAACGATGAAACGCCTTCCAAGCAACACCAACGACCTGAAATTCTACAAAACACGTAACGAACACGTCGGCGAGGCCGTCCCAATGACTGAAAAAGGAGGGTGCAAACACCCCTTAATGGTCCCCAACGTAAACAGAACTCACTGCATCCTAGCAGGCAGAATGGACATTGGAAAACACTACATTGTAACTGGAGGCACTCTGGGGTTAAAGGAAAAATACGAAAACTTAGTATCAAGGCTGCAATCCTTCGGGGCGTACAATTTCGATTTTGTAAAATACGAGTGGATGGCGAAGGTGTTTGAAGGCCGTAATTTTCAGGACTCCGCAAAGAGTGTGTGCCCGCCTACCCAACAATATCTCGATCCCTTCCAGTTCAATTTTATTGTACAGGTTCCAGGGCAGACGGTGGCGACACACATTGATGGTGTGTACTTTTGGGGTGCATCGCGATTTGATGTCCCGCAATGGTTGTTGGCTGCAATGAAATTTTCCGGGCTTTTTGAAAAAAGGTTCATCCATCAGGTTCAGGTTGTAGGATATATCCACGAATGGACGGAAAACAGAGCAGGCGAGTTTGTTTTTTGGAATCACCCAACCGACACCACCCCTGTAAAACTCCCTCCAAAACGCCTGGCAGGCTCGGCATTGGACGGCAGCAAAATCATTCATGCTGCAACGGACTACTCGGAAAACGCGCGGGCTCCTTTGTTAGACAAATCCGACGAGAATGTTTTGGAGTATTTGGGTGATGACAAATGGGGTATTCTTGTCAACGGGGATGTGAAGCATCGTTACACAACGGATGACTTGCGGATTTCGGTGGTGTATCGAGCGAGGTGCTTCGACTCGAAGGAAGATTCGGATAGATACGGAAACCAGCCCGATGAGGAGCGTTTGACTTTGAACGATATTTTGGAGATTTTCCGTGAAGATCTTCGCAAAAAGAACAAGCTCCCAGATGCTCCAACGGCGTTGGACCTTGCGCTCTTGATTCAAGACACTTACATCAAGTACCCGCTTCCTCCGACTTCATTGTTCCCTGTCAATTATTGTTTGGTTCCAAGAATGTTCCCATGGACTGCATTTGTGTTCGTCCCGCTGGAGATTATGATGTATTTCCTGCGGTCGCTGCGGGTTCCTGTCTTGAAGGTGGTGTTCGGTGTCGCCCACGTGTTGATCCGGAGCTCGTTCTTGGGGTACATTTTGCTGCAGTTGATCTGTTGAGGAAGGAGAAGAAGAAGGGGAAGAAAAAAAAAGATAAAAACTTATAATAATATTTACTGAAAAAGGGGGTTTGTTGTTGTCTTATGTTTCCGTGTGGTGTAGTTTTTTTTTGTTTTTTTTTTGTTTTGTTTTGTTCTTATTTGTCTTTTGTGTGTTTTTTATAATCGGATTTGGTCAGTACTCCCCCCCCCTCCCGTGTGGTAAACTGAAACTCTTCAGCCCGAGCTTTTTTTGACCTTGTCAAATTAAAAAGAAAAAAGCGAGAAACGAAAAGGAAAAAAAAAAAAAAAAAAAAAAAAGAAGAAGAAAACTAGGCCGGAGCTTCATTTGTTGTGCTCACAAGCGGTATTTTATTTACCTAATGATACGACTCATCATATTGCCCATCAACTAGTTTTTTTTTCTTTTTTTTTTTTTTTTTAAAGTCTCGACAATAATGTTGTTTAAAACCAAAGCCAAGACGGTGTCCAAAGTGTTTTCTTTTTTCTTTTTTTCTTTTTTTTTTTTTTAAGGTTAACATGGAAATATAAGAAGTACATCAGATGTGTTGTTCGCTGTTGACCTCCTCGTCGGTCATCACCGGTAGCTGCCCGAGTGGAAGAACGTAGCGCAGATGCTCAGGGTGACGAACAGGCAGCAAACCGCATGAGCGCCGAATCTTACCCGGGATGCCCCGGCCGGGGTTGAGCTGTACACCGCACGCAACTCGGCCGCGGAGCGCCGCCAACACCGGCCTCCTTTAACTCTTATAAATATTCCCTCCCCCCTTCCTTTTGTTCTACAAACAACTGGCAGTGTTCCCCCCTTTTTTTTTTCTCCCAGGGTTCCCCTTCCTCTCGCCTCTTCAACGTATTCCCCCCCCCCCCCTTTTTTTTACCCGCTATATCTACCCTTTTGTACAACAAAAGAAAAGTCCTTAAAAAAAGATCTTTTTTTGTAACGGTGTTCGGTAAGCTGCATCTCGTTCACTTCCAGCCACTGTTTCGACTTTTTTTTTCGAATCATTCTCACAGTGCGGGTGCTTTTGGCAGGGTTTTAGAGATATGACGGGGGGGTTTTTTTTTCTTCTTTTTTTTTCTTCAAAAGGACCTCACAGAAGACCTCCTTTTACTCATTTCAATTTGATAACCATGCGAAAATCTGTTATTAACCATCTACCAACGAGCGTCTTTATAGAGACGATTTGAAAAAAAATCTTTTGCGCAAAGGGCTTTCAATGCAATACAGCCCGGACACTTCTCGCATCCGGGGTCCTGCTCTGAAAATATGAAAAATATAAACTAAATGCTGCCCTAACTTTGCAAGAAAATGAAAAAATAAAAAAAAAAACGCCAGCCCAAATTTACCCTTAAAAATCACTTCAAAAAAGGGCACCCAGAAAGAGGCCGGAAGAGGACATTATGAGTGATGGTAGCACTGATGGCTCATCCCTATTATGCAATTTTGATACGAACAGTGATTCTGATTCGAATTCGACCGATTCCGAGTCACAACAGGGTGATTGGACGGCAAAGCCGGAGCAGTGGGAAGGCATCCGGTTTCGTGAAGATCGGAATCCTTGTGGACCCTGTTTTGACATCAGAGGCTCAACGCCATTCCATATATCTTTCTCCCAAATGCTCGTCCCAAACGTTATTCGGGTCATAACTTCGAACAATGTTGCAAATGCGGCTAAAAAAGGTGCTTCCCTGGATCTCGATGCTGCTTCTCTGCATACCTTCCTAGGTGCCCTTTTGTCGATGGACTTGGATATCAAGCCAGATTATTCTGACTACTGGCGCACTGGCTCCACGCCTCTCAACCACACCCCTGGGTACGCCACCGTCATGTCAAGAGACCGCTTTTTGACTATTCTGGGAAATCTGTGTTTCCACAGCGAAACAAACAAGCGTGCTGACTTCTACCTATCGCGAAGGCCTCCCGGAGATCACGGATGCCCCAAAGAAGCGAGGCCGCAAGCCCAAGGACGCGCACCCTGTGGGGACACCCAGTTCCACCAGCACGTGAGCATCCTTTGCACCACAACGTGGCATGCCATCAAGCCTGTGCGCTTTCTGTCGACGTTGGATGTTCTGGTGAAGTCAAATTTGGCGTGTCGGCCAAAAGAGAATGAAAGCCGGAGGCCCTCCAGAAAGGACATCCCGCTCCCCACCAAGTGCATATTTACAACACCGCAATGGGCGGAACCGACGCTGGGTGATGCTGTGACAAAACGCCATAAACGCACCCTTATGACTTCGAAGTGGCCCCTGAAAGTATTTTCGTACTTGTTAGATAGATCTCTGGCAAATGCTTGGCTTGTTTGGAAAGAAGCATTGCCCCCCAACACCCTGAGTATGAACGACAGTGGATTCACGCCTTTCAAAGAGGCAGTCATCGAAGGGCTACTAGGGAGGCTGCCCAAACAACAGCTAAAGTCAACTACAGAGCAGGCTGCCCCAATACCATGCCCCGAAACACAGAACGAGTGCCCTGAGGCCCCAATGCAACGACAGTACCTTCTGGGACCATTTCTTCGCAACGTGCGGTGCAAGCATTGCAAGTCGAAAAGACCCCTATTTCAGTGTTCAGCCTGCTTGGTACAACTTTGCGTGACTCCGTGCTTCAAAGACTACCACCTTGCCGGGGATACCCCCCAGAAACCCCTCTCGGGGTCAAAAAAGAAGTCCCCCAGCCATGGGGCACGTACGAACCGCGTCAAGAAGGCCTTAAATAGCTTTATATAGAATTTTACAGTCGATTTTTTTTGACTTGTTTTTTGTACTCCCTCTCGAGCACTTCGGGAACGATATTTTTGACAATGTTGTGGGGGTGGGCCCTGCTGTGGGCACCCTCTCTCTAGAATTGGGACATCTGGAGGCATTTCCGGGGGCATATAGCCGCAGCGTTGCGCTAGAATAGTTTTTTTTTGAAGTTTTGAAAATTTACCCCCTGGTGGGCAAAAATGGTCCGTTGGTAGATGGTTAAAAAAAAAAAAAGAAAAAAAAAAACTTTATGAAAAATCAGTGTACCTGAATTCACTCCACGAGTATTAAGTGTCGCCACAATTGAGAATCTGGCTGATTTTTCATAAATACATCTTTTTTTTATTTACTGCACAACTGCTTTCGAATGAAAAATGAAATTTTATTTCATGCGCAGCAATCCCCCCCCCCCCCCCCCCCCCCCCAACGCTAAATTTTCAAAGGAAAAAAAAGAAAAAAGAAAGAAAACAAGTACTTTATTGTTCCACGCCCAGGGCTGAGCGTGAATATAAAAGAAAAAAAAAAACTTGCTTTTTACATTTCGGGCAAAAAAAAAAAAGAAAAACAACTTGGGGAAGTAAGTTAAAAAAAAAAGCCACCCTTCTTTCGACAAAAAGAAACCCTAAAAAAACCTAGACCTTTCTTTTTCTTCTTTTTTTTTTCCCCCCCACCCCTCCATCACCATTAATCACAGGGGAGAAGAGTGGTATGTCCGGAAATGGGACCGGAGCTCCACAAGCCGAAGATGTTGGTGGGACTACGGAACCTGGTATTGTTGTTCTAGGGGCCGTAGGAGGCGTCTTTATAATTTGTGTGGTATTGGTTTGTTTAACAAAGACAATGTTCAAGAAGCCGGGTGGGTCCATGGAGAGCCCGCTAGTGATGCACAACGCCGACGATCGGAGCCTAGCAGAGCTGCAGGTGGATTTTCCTGAAAAAAGTAGCGGTGACTTAAAAAGAATGTTGCAGCAAGCCGGCGGGGACAAAGAGGTTGTCATCGCCCAAGTATTACAAGGCAAAGAAAAAGCCAGAATTCTGGCGGAACTGGGTGTAGCCAACCCCCATTTTACCCCAGAAGAACTCCTTTACATTCTAAAAAGGGATTCCTGGGACCTAATCGCTGCTCAGAATCGGATAAATACAGGTTCCTTCATCAGCTACTCCGACAAACGGACCACGGAACCCTCCCGTGGCTCTTCGTCGCTGCTTCGTGCCTCGTCTACATCTTCCTACTTGCCTCCCCTCAGCCCTGGTTCGCAGAGCTCGTTTGGGAGGGGTTCTAGAACGCATTTCTCTGCTTCCCCGCTTCGGCCTGTTCCCCCATCTCCGTCTGCGTCTTCCTTGTACAGGTCAAAATCTGCAAGAGTGGACAACAGATTTTGAAAAAAGCGAGGTGAGGGGGGGGGGGGGGGGGGGGGGTAACTTGCCTGTTCCTATTTTATTTATTAAATTTGTTTTTGTTTTGTTTTTCTAACACTCACCCCCCTCCACCCCGGACAGCTGGTCTTACCACTGCTAGTTGGCACCCGCCAGAGCCCTCAGAACGGGGACTACGGGACTAAACCCAACTAGGCAGGTGGGGTGCAATATTGCATGAATAAAAAAATCGTTTCTACGGTAAAGGATTTCAACTACGGCCAGATTATTTAAAAAAAAAAAAATGGGGAAAGTACACGGAAATAGTGTAAACGGCGAAAAATCGCCAAAAAAGAAAAAAAAAAAAGAGAAGAAAGAAAAAACCATTTCGCGAAACAATGGAGCTCTGAAATTAGCCTTTTTTTTGCGGATTTATTATTTTTTTTTTTCTTTCTGCCCCGGCCACTGGTCTGTTGACATTTACCGTAGAATAAGCCTCTTGGTTTATTAAGACACTTTGAATTCCTGCTTAAGGCGCCGTATTTCACGGGAACCCCCCCCCCCCCCCCCCCCCCACCTAACTGTCGTCCCGTGTTCTCTCTCTAGGAAAAAAAAAGAAAAACAAAAACAACAGCAACAACGCAATGCAGTTCCGCTCGAATTGTAATTATACACGACAAAAGAATACGTTGGGAAACCAAGAACAAAAAAAAAACAAAAAAAAAAGGGGTGTGAGCGCTTCACTCCCATGCAAACAAAACAAAAAAACAAAACAAATTATAGAAGAAGAAAAAGATTTAAACAAGAAGGGAGGGGAGAGATCAAAAAAAAAAAGATTCTTTTAATTTAGAAGTAGGTAAATATCTTAACAAGACACCTCACCGTTCTTCCCCCTTTATTTTAATACCTTTTTATTCGGGTGGGGGAGGGGGGAGGGAGTGGAACAAAACGAAATACCGTTATGAAGAAGAAGAAGGGAAACAAACAAAAAAAAAGTGAATTGTCCGTTGTTAATGAACCTTCTTTTTACTTCTCTCGCTGTAGAACAGAAGTCTTTTCCAGGGGCTTCGGGTAGAAGAATAATGAATAAATGAATAAAAATCATGCGAACGAAAGTTTTTTAAAAAAAAAAAAAAATAAACAACACCCGGCTCGCAGTCTTTTTCTTTTTAAAGTGGGATATTATTTTGTTTGTCCCCTACCCCCATTAGTGGAACACTTTGGGTGTTTCTTCGTGCCCCCCCCCCCCCCCTTCCCTATTCCGTTCGTTATTTTTTCACCTCCCCCTTTGTAGCTTTTCTATTAGTCACAAAACCATTGATATCTCTTATTATTATTGGTGTTATGCATGGAGATATGTCTACCTTTGCCCCCCCCCTCCCCCCCCACACACACAGCACTACAAGAAGGGGATTTAACAAAAAAAGAAGAGAAGAAATGAGTGAAGCCGGTAGCGATAGTGCAAAGCTAAAGAAGCAAAACTCACAAGTGAGCACGATGCCAGCGCCTAGTGAAGCGGGCAAGCCTAAGAAGAAGGCGTGGCCGCCTGAGCCCGAAGCTGAGCCCGCCAGCCCTGCAGCGCAGCCTGCTCCTAGTGAAGCACCTTCAGCAAAGAAAAGCATGTTAGCACCATTGGTCAAAACAGGGTCTACGAGGTCTCTGTTGAGCAAGTCACCCGTGGCAAGCTTGAACCCCGAACCAGCATCCCCTGCAGCGCCGTCTCGTGTGGACTCAACAGTGACCCTTGCCAAGGGGCCTGGGGATGTGAAGATCGAGGCAAGTAAGAATGGTGATGTTTCCCTGTCGATGCCGCCCAGGACGCCTCTTGCGTTGTCGAGGAACAATTCGGCTTCTGGCGCGCCGTCCATGGCACCCGTCTCGGCAGCATCACCAACAGCCGCGAGTGCTGCCGGGTCGCAGCCAGCAATGTCCCGCCAAGGTTCCGCGCAAGGCTCCATTGCAGGAAGCGCAGCAGGAGGGATCCCCCCTGCAGCAGGATCACAGCTTGGCTCCCGCAAAGGCAGCGCCACATCCCAAGCCAGCAGAGTATCCATCGCAAGGTCGGAACAGGCCGCCACTTTACAACAGTCGCGTGCCGCCTCCATCCAAGAGGAGGAGGACGAGCTGGCAGGTGTCGACTGGAGGCTGACAGCGTCCAACGCCAACAGACAGCTCGAGGCAGCCCGGTCGGACCTCGCCGCGGAGAAATCCAAAAACGCCGAACTAAACGAAGAGAACAGCACACTGACCTCAAAGATCGCCTCTCTGGAAGAACAAGTGAAGAGCCTGATGGGTGCCAAGTCAGGCGGCAAGGAAGACGGTACCGCGGAGTTGAAAAAGATGATCGACACAAAGGACAAGAAGATCCATGAACTGGAAGCAAAGATCCGCAACGAGAGCGCCAAGAACAAGTCGAGCTCGTCGGTCAAAAGGGAGGACTCCGCAAAATCGGCAACCGCAATGCACAGGCAAGATCAGATCATCGCAGAGCTAAGGGCGCAGCTACACTCAAAGGACGAGGCCATTGCAAGGGGCAACTCGCAGATTCACAAGGTAGAGGAACTGAGGTTTGCTATGCAGAGCAAGGACGTGACCCTACAGGAGTACAAGGCAGCTGTGCTGCAGCTCGAGGAAAAACTCAAACAGGCCCAGGAAGCCATTGTTTCAGCAACCGACTACGGGTGGGAGAACGACATCAAGCTAGCACAGGCAAGACGTGCCTTGGTGTCCATTCTCGACCACCATTCCCCGTCCAGGATCAGGATGTCCCTCTCTCCTGACAGAGATCGTGAGGCGCACCTTATTCGCGAAAGGGAGCAAGAAGAGAAGGAAAGACTGGCACGCGAAGAAGAGGAAAAACTCCAGGAGCAGATCCTCGAACTGGAGGAAGCAAAGAAAATTGCTGTCACCGAAGAGGATTACGGTGCTGCTCAGACCATCCAAGCTGAGCTTGTTCGCATTCGTGGACAGTCACGCACGCCCTCTCAGCATCACAGCCAGCCCAGGTCGCAGCCACGTGCTGCACATACCTCACAGCCCAGACACTTTACTGTTGACACAACGATGGGTTTTAGGAACAGGGGGGCCGGTTAAAACGGTTTTTTTTTGTTTCTTTCATTTCTTCCCCCTCCCTTTGTAATATTTTATCCTGTTTGTATTTTTTTTTTTTTTTTTGTAATCTATTACCCCCTGTCCCCCCTAGGCATAGAATGCATCCGATTTGGATTTGAAATCAGTATTGGATTGTTGGGAGAGGGCGGGAGTTTTTTTTTTTTTTTTTTTTTTTCCCTTGGTTTTTTAGCAGCAACAACCACACATAGACAGAGCAGATATTAACCGGGGGGGGGGGGGGGGGGAGTGGGATCAGCTCAAAAAGATTTATAAAGCTATTTAAAACTGGTAAGAGGTTAGGACGGGCTTTTGACCTACCCTCTCCCCCAAAAAGAACTGCGGCACAAACCAAGTGAAATTTTAACCCCCCCCCCCTCTCCCTCATCTCTCTCATCTCATTCACTAGGTTCATCTAGCAGAGAACGTAACTATTATAAAGAACGGCCTGGAATGGAGAAACACTTCTTTTTTCTTTCTGCTTTTTATTTTAAAGCTGTTTTTTTTTTTTTTTTTTTTTTTTTTTTTTTAAGCACCCTCCAAAAAGAAAGAAAAGACGATGAAGCTTATGTGATGTATCATAATTTTTTCCCCTTCTTTTTTTGAACTGTGCAATTGAAATCTAAAATATTCAAAAAAAAAAGAAAATAAATAAAAAATAAAGAGGAAACTCTTAAGAAAATCTGCTGCCACATACGATGATGGGTTGCAGTGAACGATCGAACAAAAAAAAAAAAAAAAAAAAGAAACTCTTTGCGCTGCCAAACTTCTCTTTTCATTTTCATTTTTTTGCAAGAACGAGTCTTTGACTTGTCTAAACATAAGGGGAACGTTGTCAACGTGTTTTTTCCGGCATGCGGCTCGTGCGGAGTTTGCATGTAATATCGCCTTTTTTTTTTTTTTTTTTTTTTTTTTTTTTTTTTTTTTTTTTTTTTTTTTTTTTTTTTTTTTTTATTCCCGCCTCTCAGAAGAGTGTCCCGATTAGGGACTTGTCAAAAAAAAAAAGGGAAAAGGGATCCCCTGTTCCATCTGAACCAGAGGCTCTCCCCACTTCTTTTTCTTTTTGTTTGACATTTGGCAACGTCACCACTTTCCCCCTTGATATGGTTTTTCTTTTTCTTTCTTTTGTTTGTAACAGCGGTGGGACAGCAATTCGCTGTTTCAGAGCCGAACAACTTCTGAAGGCTGCTATGTAGTGCGCCTTGCCACTGCACCGATCTTCACGTTTGGTAAAACTGTCTACTTTTTTTTTTTCCCGACCGCCCAACGGAGGTAGCAGGGCAAAAAAAAAAGATTGCGCGAGGGAACTTATTGAGTGGTCATACTCTTTTTTTTTTTTTAACCCGCCGTATCGCCCCACTTCCCCCCCTTTGTTTTACTTACCCCGCTCCCTACGGTTGTATTGTGTCCTCTACATTTTATTTTCAAAAAAAAATAAAAAAAAAGAAAGAAGAAAACGAAACTGTTCTCGTACTTTCTTTTTTTTCTTCTTCTTTGTTCCAATATGTTGACAATAATCTTTTTTGTGTTCTTCCCACTTAAAAAAATAAAAGAAAAGGGGAAAACACAACAACACACACAAAAAAAAAAAAAAATAAAAAAATGGAATATGGTGAAGAAACACTGCTGCAAATGAGCAACTCAAGCAACCTTGTAGCCCTTAAAGATCAGGTGGAGGCCTTACGCGACGAACTGAGCAGCAAGGGGGCCGAAGTCGAGAAAAGAATGTTGAATTTTGAAGTGAGAAGGGCGCAGGAGGTAGAGGGAAGACACCTGTCCCCAACACGAAGGGACGTTAACGACACAAAGATGTGGCAAGGGACGCAGGAGAACGAACGGCTTAAGAGACAAGTGGCGAGCCAAGCCCAACAAATGGCCGTCATGCAGAAGCAAATTGAAAGAATAGCCGATCCACAACCCCCTGGAGGAGGGTCTGCTCCTCCTGCCCAACCCCCCTTACGAGTATCTCCAACGAACCCTTCTCACATCGAAGCCGTAATGACACGCAACATAGATGAGGTTCTTCTAATCTGCCCTGCATTCCGCCGAAATTTCGACGACTGCGACGCCACCCGTAGGCTTGAGATCCGATCCGGCTGGGGGACCCTTGAAGCACAGTGGCTGCTCCCCCTCATTCGTGACTGTTGGAAGCAAGACAACTTCGCACCAATGGGGTACCCTTATATGGAGAACCCACCGTCGATGATACCTGCTGTTGAGTACCAAGGTCCTGCAGGGCCGTCTATCAACCCTCCTCCTCCTGTCCCTCCCCCTCCGCCAGCGATGGTTTCCGGCATTGAAGAAACAATCGCATCTGAGATAGTTCAGCAGCAGCAGCAGTTGCATCAGCTGCAGATAGAAAGCCAGCATCGTAAGTTGGTGCAGCATGTCCCGCAGCAGCAGCAGCAGCAGCAGCAGTACGTGTCCCCACAGCGGACCGACCATAGTTCGTTGATCGTGCAGAACAAGGAATTGTCGAGGCGTGCTGGGCAGCTGCAAGATACGAATCTGCAGTTGTCGGAAGCGGTGCGCCTTGCACAGGTTGCCCAGACGCAAAGCATGACCAAGGTCGCAGAAATGCAAACGATGCTCGCAGAGGCCACACGGTACGGCGAGGAGCTGAAGCAAGCGTTGAACGCACGGGACGAGCACATCAAAGGACTGGAACAGCTGATCCAACAGAGGGACATAGAGATACGCGACAAGGACCGACATCTGACAAGCCAGAGCCTCGAAATCCTGGATTTGAAGGGCAAACAAGAACAACAACACGAACAAGAACAATCGTACAAGCAGCCACAACAACAACAGCAGCAGCAGCAGCAACAACAACAACAACAACAACTACAACACCAGTACCTCCATCATTTGCAACAGGAACAGCAAGCCCCGTTGCAGCCCGATCCTGTGCCCTTGTCCACGCCTACACACGGTGGTATCTTCAGACCTCCTCAAGCTGAGCCCGAGATCGCCCCTCGCAACACTGCACGCCCTTCACCAAGAAGGGACAGTCTGCTACAGCAACAGCAACAGCACATTGTCTCATCGACGAGCCCATCTGCTTCGAGAAGGTATGTTGGGGAGTGAACTCAAAAACCTTTTATAGTTACGGCAATCGTCTCCAAGAGCTTGTCATGAAGCGCAAGCAGGAAGCAGCCATGTCGCTAGAGAGCATTGCGCACCAAAGGAATTAGATCCCCCTCCTCCTCTGTCTTTAACACACCCTCCCCCTGTACCTAGAGCAGCTCAAAGTGTATATCACCATCCTTTCAATTTTAACCGTTCATTGCAAGGTATACATGCGAGGCCATGACCCGACAGCAGGAGCTCGGACAGTGAGGGTGGCGGTGATGGGTGACACGGGTGTGGGGAAGAGCAAACTCCTGGAGAAGATATGCGGGGGCAACTCGGGGTCGGGACTACAAGTTTGGGCGAAGGCAGAAAAAAGCCCGGGCGGTGGGATGGATTTATGTGAATTTATAGAACTAGATGGAGGACAGGGCGCGCATATGTCCGTCAGACACCCCATGTTCCACCAGTTAGATGCGTTGATGCTTGTGTATGACTTGACAGATGACACAAGCGCGTGTTCTTTGCAGCAGTGGTATGAAAGCTACGTGGAGTTTGAAGGAGGTAGGGGTGGGTTGCAAAGTGAAGTATCTGAAGGACCGTTCTCCACTAAGAGAAGCACTGTGCACTCAAGGTCTACTGCGACACGGAGTTCTTCAGGGGTTTATATCCCTGTATGTGTCGTTGGTACTCATCTTGACGCTGCCCACACCCCTGCGAACCCGCGTTCATTCTGCCGCAGGGTGTCCAAGAGGTTGCTTGTTTTACAGCGCACGCTGGCGTCTGTGCTCCGGCAAGCGCTTTTCCTTCCTATGCCCTCCTTTTTAAGATCGCAAGGCGGACCTGATGTGGTTCTGGACTCCTTCCGAATGCGGCCGAACACCCGTTTTCTCGACTGGTCGTGCCACGACTCGAGCACACGGGAGATAAACGATTTTCTCGCGTCGGTTCTGGAGAACAAGCAACCTTCTGTTTGATAACATTACCCGAAAAAAAGAAAAAAGAGAGAGTGTGTGTCTGATTCCCCCCCCCCCCCCCCCCCCATATCGTAAACAAAACAAAAAACTACCACCAGGTCCCCTTTTTTGAAGTTCAAAAAAAAAAAAGATGAGAAGTCTTGTGATGTTGGCGATGGTCGCCGCCGCACAGGGCGCTGGCCAGGTGCACGTTGCATATGGGCACACCACCGACTGCCTGTCTGTGTCGTGGGCTACAAAGGAAAAAGGTTCCACCAGTGAGGTGATGTACGGCACCTCACCGGACAGCCTGACAATGACGAAGACAGGTGACGTTAAGATCTTCACTGCCGACATTGTCCGCACCTGGTACACAAGGACCGCCAACATGACCGGCCTCGCCCTCGGCGGGACCTACTACTACAAGGTCGGCGACGCCACTAACGGGTACAGCAAGGTCTTCAAGGTGACGAACAGGAGACAGAAGGCCCCCTTCAACCACGTCCTGTTCGGCGACATGGGCACAATGGCGGCATTCACCATCTGCGACGCATGCACGCAGCACGGTAAAGTTTGCGATGACGTAACCTGCTCCAAGAACACCTCCGTAGGTCTTGTCTCGGAAGTGGACACCGCCGATATGTTCCTCCATGTTGGGGACTTCGCGTACGACCTTGGCAACGATTTCGGTGAGAACGGTGACCAGTTCATGAGGAACATCGAACAGCTTGCGTCAAGGGTTCCTTACATGGTGTCCCACGGGAACCACGAGGACGCACCGGAGGGCCTTGCTCACTACATCGAGCGTTTCAGGAACCAGCCTGTGAACTCCGTTCCCGCAAAGTACCTCACCATGAACGGCGAAGGCCCCAACACCATGTACTTCTCGTGGGACTACGGTCTCGTCCATTACATCTCCTTCTCCACGGAGCTCTTCCACGTCCCTGTGGATCTGTACGACCCGAAGGTCAGCGTGAAGACCTTTTTGAAATGGTTCGAGGAGGATCTGATCAAGGCGAACGCCAACCGTGCTGTGTCGCCTTGGATTGTCATTCACGGCCACCGTCCCCTTTACTCCTCGTCTGACACCGGTGCTGATGACAAGGTGAAGAAGGCGTTGGAACCGCTGTGCCACAAGTATGGTGTGGACTTCTCCGTGAACGGCCACCAGCACAACTACGAGAGGTCGTTCCCTGTGTACAATGAGACCGCGCAGCTGAACTACATGAACCCCAAGGCCACGATCTACATTGTCACCGGCGCTGCCGGGAGCAGGGAAATGCACACTCCCTTCACTAAGAACCAGCCCGGGTGGTCTGCCTTCCGTAGCAACACGTTCGGGTACACCAGGATGATTGTTCACAATGCATCGCACATTCACTGGCAGCAGGTTCAGACAGACCCGACTGACTTCCCGCAGGCCGACTACGGGAGGGTCATTGACGACATGTGGATTGTTCAGAACAACCACGGCCCCTTCCAGGCCTCTGAGGAGCTTAACTACAAGGGCGAGTTCTGCAAGCCCGGTCTTTGCTCTTCCCACGACCACTTTGAACAGCTGCTTACAGATCTTGAGGATGTGCCCACAAACCGTCCCTTGTGGCAGAAGATCCAGAGCTTCCGTGAGAAGCACGGGGAGATCGCGTGGGCTAGGAAGCTTGACGGGGTTTTGAACTACCTGAACCGTAACAACGATGATAAGGTTCAGTGGGAGGACGGGCTTCTTGACAAGAAGGAGAGGACTGCGTTCAAGTGGATCCACTCGAACGATCAAGCTTGAGCTGGGGGAGATATATTTTTCCCCCTCTTTTTTTTCTCTTTTGTGTGTGGTTGTTTTATACTTACGTGATAGGCTTGGCTTTTAGCATCTTCGCCCCCCTTCCCCCCCCCCGCCCATCAATGGTAAATTTTATGTTTGGGTTGCCCATCGTTTTACCTATTTTTTTTTGTTTTTTTTTTGCTTTTTTGTATTCGATGTCAATTTAGTTTCCATTTTTCGTAGCTCCTCCTCCCCTGCACTTTCCCTCCTTAATCTTTTTTTGTTTTCTTTTTGGGCCCTTCATTCGACATTTCCGTCTGAGTGTTGCGCTCAATGGGTTAGGACAAAGGGGGAGAACAAATTTTTCATAGGGTGTAAGGGAGGGGGGGTAACAGGAATGGAGATGGGTAGTACAAAAAAGAATTCGGTGTCACCCTTTTTTTTTTTAGAACACTGTGGGAAGAGCTTTTCTTAAAAATGCAAATTGATGCATAATTGTGTACCATGTTGATGTGCACGAACAACTTCTTTTAAAAAAAGTAAAATTAAAAAAAAAGAGGAGAGGTGGTGGGGGGAGGGAGAGGGGAAAAAAAAAGATGGTTAAAGTGGAATACGAAGGGTTTCATATACCGGTTTAAAAAAGATTCCCCCTCCTCTGATTTTTTCATCTCTCCTCGCCTCCCCCCCTTCTTGGGGGGTTTTTTTTTTATTTTGCAGAAAAAAAAGAAAATTGTGAAACCGTACGTATAAAAATGTAAAAAAATTACACAATTAAAAAAAATTGAAAAGCCTTGCATAGAAAAAAAAAAGGGGGAGGGGGAAAAAAACATCGCCCCGCCCCCAAAAAAAATAGTCTTGTTTTTTCTTCTTCTCCTTTTTCTTGTTCCCACACCCCACACTTTTCTTCTTCTTCTTCTTCTTTCCTTTCTTCCCCAATCGTCTTCGCTTCCCTTTTTTTTTCCTCTTGTTTCTGGAAAAAAAAAAAAAAAAAAAAAAAAAAAAACTTCAAAAAGGCACCTACACAAGAAAAAAAAAAAAAAAAGAATGAATCTCTCTAACGTACTGCGCTGTGGGACGAGGAGAGGCACATTTGGACTCAGGAAGAAGAACGTGCGGTGGATGACACAGAGCGTGGAGGACGCGAAAAAACATATTGAAGAGGTTTTGGGGAACAAAAGCTGCCTCTCTGTCGAGGAGATCGCGTTCGCTCTGAATATCCCGAAGGAAGAACTCTCGACTGCAATCAAGAATCTCGAAGCAGAGGGAAGGGTGTTCAGATACATCAGACGGGGCCAGTGGGATGTCGTGGTCCGGTCCCCTGATGTCGTAGTCAGCGATGTCCTCAAGGAACACTCCGCCGAGGGATTGCTCAGCAAGCTCGACCTTCTCGAAACCGAGCTCCGCCGCATGCACTCCATGCTGGTCCTCATGGAAGAAAAGAAGGTGAAATGTGACGAGGTAGCCAGCCGGTACCCCAACCGCTTTGGCAACATAGGAATGGCAGGCATGACGGGTCTTTGGTGCCTGTTATTCTGGATGGTTTTCGGTGAATCGGTGTTCGGTTGTGAAACGTTTGCATTTGACTGGAACTTGGTATGGGGAAGGGGGGGGGGAAAAAATAAAATAAGGTTGAACCCATAACATATTTCCTTGGGTACAGCGTCGTGTGGTTTGGGGTGGTTTTTTACTATTTAACAGGTTTGTGTTTTTAAAAGAAAGATTTTTTTTTTGTAGGGGAAGGGGGAAAAAAAAAAAAGGTCAAGAATACACCTACGACAACGTTCGTGACATGATGGAGATGCGGAAAAAAATGAAGCTTTACGCAGCCGAAGGGTTGGACATCGAAAAATATACCGAATTGAAAACCCGCGTTGCTCAGCATGAGGCCGAAATTTCAGAGATCGCAGGACTTAAAGCAACCACCAAAGCATCATCTGCGTGAGGGAATGGGTTTTTTTTGGTGGGGGGGGGAGAGTGTGCATTTTTATTTATTAAGGATTGGGGGGGGGGGGGCTAATATTTTTTATTGTAAACTTTTTTGTTCTGCATACTGTTTCTTTGTTTTCTTCTTTTTCTTCCCGGTGTCCCCCCCAAAAAAAGCACAACGGAGCAAAAAAAAAGTATTTCCCCCTTTTTTTGAAATTCCACATTTTTGAAATTCCACCCCCCCCCTTCGCCCTTTTCCCCACTGTTTCTGTAAAGCCGGTTTTCAATTTTTTTGTACACATTCTTTTTTTTCACCCACGGAAAAAAAAAAAAAAAAAAAAAAAAAAAAAAAATGACAACACCTGCCGCCCCGATCTCGAGAGTGATCAGGTTCCTCTCAGAAGGGCAGGTTTACCTTGGTGAAGAACCGGCCAACAAATCGGACCGGGAGGCCGAGGTCCTCGAGGGGGACATCCACCAAGGGCTCACACGCACGGGCACAACCCGCCCCGTGGAAAGAAACCTGGCCCCCCTCATCCCAAGGGAGATCCTCTGCATAGGACTCAACTACATGAAACACTTCGAGGAGGCCACGAAAGGCCAGATCCCGCTCCCAGACAAGCCCACCGTGTTCATGAAATCACTGTCCTCCCTTAACGACCCAGAAAGCCCTGTGTGGATGCCTCAACTGGAACACGGTCAATCTCTAGACTACGAGGTGGAGCTTGCCTTCGTCATCGGAAAAAGCTGCAAAAACGTTAAGAAGGAAGACGCCCTGAAGTACGTCCTTGGGTACATGGTGAGCAATGATGTAACCGTCCGCCACTGGCAGATGAACGCAGGTGCTGGGCAGTGGGTTAAGGGGAAGTCTTTCGACACCTTTTCTCCTATGGGCCCATCGCTTGTCATGGCATCTGCGATCCCCGACCCCCAGGCCTTGAAGGTCACCACGCGTGTCAACGGGGAGACCCGACAGGACTCCAACACAAAGGACATGATCTTCACCGTCGCTGAGATCATCGAGTGGCTCAGCACAGACATGACCCTCCACCCTGGTACTGTCGTCATGACGGGCACCCCTGAGGGTGTCGCAATGGGCATGGATCCACCCAAATGGCTGCAGGTAGGAGACGTTGTGGAGTGCGAAGTGGAGTCCCTCGGGACATTGAGGAATTTTGTCACGACGCCGCCCCTTTAATTTGATTGTTTTTTGAGTTGCTTTGAGCACTCTCTTTTCCTCTCCTGGTGATATATGCACCATTTCCTCTTTTTTTTTAAAACACTAGATGAGTTGATTGTCGTTTAGGCGATCCTGTCACATACTGCAGGTTCCCTTCAACGACATCTTTTTTTGTTTCCGACTGTCCCAAAGACAGGAGGGGAATATCTGTCCCTCTCTCTCTTCCACCCTTCTGTTCGTTTAAAAAAAAGAATAGAAATATAAAAAAGAACCCCTCTCTCTTCCTTCTAACTTTTTTTTTCCTGAAATTCCATTTTTTCTTGTTCTTATTTTTAGTAACCACCAAGAAGGAGAACTTTAAAAAAAAAAAAAATGACTTCGCGTCCCATCTCTCGTGTGATCCGGTTTATGTCCAAAGGGAAAGTGTACTTGGGAGAGGAGCCCAAGAAAGGAGCCCGGGCTGCGGAGGTGTTGCAAGGGCATATCTTCGGGCAGCTCTCGAAGACGGGTGAGGTCCGCCACATCGACAGGGTGCTGAGCCCCCTCGTCCCAAGGGAGATCTACTGCATAGGACTCAACTACATGAAGCACTACATGGAGTCGGCAAAGGGAAGGGGCATCGAATTACCCGAAAAACCAGCGGTGTTCATGAAGTCGATCGGCTCACTGAACGACCCAGAAAGCCCTGTGTGGATGCCCCAGCTTGAAAAAGGCGAACAACTAGACTACGAGGTGGAGCTTGCCTTCGTCATCGGAAAGATCTGCAAAAACGTTAAGAAGGAAGACGCCCTGAAGTACGTCCTTGGGTACATGGTGAGCAATGATGTAACCTCCCGCCACTGGCAGAAGAACGCAGGTGCTGGGCAGTGGGTTAAGGGGAAGTCTTTCGACACCTTTTCTCCTATGGGCCCATCGCTTGTCATGGCATCTGCGATCCCCGACCCCCAGGCCTTGAAGGTCACCACGCGTGTCAACGGGGAGACCCGACAGGACTCCAACACAAAGGACATGATCTTCACCGTCGCTGAGATCATCGAGTGGCTCAGCACAGACATGACCCTCCACCCTGGTACTGTCGTCATGACGGGCACCCCTGAGGGTGTCGCTGCCGGTATGGCAGTGCCCAGATGGTTGAAGCCTGGAGACCTTGTTGAGTGCGAGATTGAAAAACTAGGCACGCTGAGGAACTTCGTGATGACTCCCTCGCATTTGTGAGAATTTCTTTTTTAAAAAATAATTTCTTTTTAACCAACGTTTGACTATTTTTTTCTTAACGATATGGGTGGGGGGGGGGGGGTGTTTTATATCCTTTTGAAGTTTTCATTTCAAGAAAACAAGAAAGTAAGTTGTGGGGGAGAGATGACAAAAAGGGGGTTCCCGTCATGTTCTCAACTCTCTGCTCTCCCTCTGGACCGGCTTCTTTTTTCACTTTTAAAAAAAAAATTAAAAAAAATTAAAAAAACGGGTGTTGAGTGGCTGCGTTTAAATGTGATGAGAGACGTTAACAAAAGAGGGGGGGGAGAAAGAAAAAGAAAAAGGTACTCTTTCTCCTCAGGTTTACCTCCCCCCCCTCCCCCCCTGGCACGTTTTACACAACGGCCAGTTCTTCTTTTCTTTTTATATTTTTTTTTTTTTAATGCAACTCAGAATTATTAACGACCCCCCGAAAAAGTAACAAAAAAAAAAAAAGAAAAAAACCCAATGCCGGAGGACACAGTTGGGTTTACAGGGAACACCAGAGGCGGCCAAGGGGAAATTAAAAAGACCTTGCGAGGGGACGAAAGCGTCGGGGCGTGGCACGCTTTCATAGATGAAATCAAATCAGTCCGAAGGCTTTTCAAACAGGTCACAGTGAAGCCAGACTGGCTGGCCGTGGCCCTCCGCGTCGGCGAGGCACAAGAAAAACCCCCTCCAGAAGAACCAGTCCAACTATACGTATCGGTCGGGACGAAAATAAACAGAGTAAAGGGTGTTGGTAAAACCCTTCCGTGTGAGATATTTTTCCACCTTCCAAGGGGGTACCCTGCTGTTCCTCCGGTCGAACAGGGCGAAGGCGACATAGAGATCAACATGACCGGTCTGCTAAGCAAGCACTCCATGCGTGTTCTCGCTCGCGAAGTTCATTTGAAGGTAATTAGCATCTACGAGCAGTTCAACAGCTCTGCCTCGTACCCGCAATATATAGTCGATGTTTTAAAATGGGCGGAGTTGTGTGATTTTCCAGAAGTTGTCGCGTCTCAGTGCATCCCAAAACGACCCAAAACCATCAAAGAACGGGTTTGGATTCGCTTCCACCATATTGAGTCTCAAATTAAAAGTGGGTACGGGCTTCTGTGGGGCAAGGATCTTGGCATAAGAGGCTACATCGGCAGGGGTCAGCCTGGTTTCGTAGTCGTTGAAGGATTTTCCGCCGAGATCGATGTGTGGGTTGAAAAATATACTGCGGTGCTGCATTGGGGGCCTGTTCCTTGTGAGCTGCTTCTGCGTTGTGCTGTGTCAGGGGATGACAAAGAGCTTCCCCCTCTGGCGTTACTTTCTACGTGTGTGACACCATCGGGTGCGTTTAATGGACGTGATTCTATTGGTTTTCCCCTTCTTGTTGCGAGTCTTCGCGAGAAGCAGCATTTTGGTGCCTCTTCTGAGCTCGAGTCGCTTCTCCCCGCCTTCCACCATGAGAACGGCCATGTGGACGCCGACGCAACATCCACCGCTATCAACACCGCGAAAGAACTAAACAAAGCGAAGCCTGCACCGAAGAAAAACAAGGCCAAGGCCAAGAAGAGGCTTCAGTGAGATTTTTTTTTTCTTTTTTTTTTTTCCCATATTAGTTAGTCGTTAAAAAAAAACCATTTTTTTCTTGCAATATATATTTTTTTTCTTTTCAGGAATCAGTTTTCTTAGAAAAACAAGGAAAAAAAAGAAAAAAAATGACCAAGACCATCAGCCGCCGTAAGCAGCGCAAGGCGCACTTCACCGCCCCCAGCCACGTGAGGAGGGTCATCATGAGCGCTTCGCTCTCCAAGGAACTCCGTGCCAAGCACAACGTGAGGTGCCTCCCCGTCCGCAAGGAGGACGAGGTATGGGTGCAAAAGAAGAAGAGAAAAAAAATCAAAAACAGGTCAAGATCGTGAGGGGTTCGCAGAAGGGCCGTGACGGTAAGATCACCTGTGTGTACCGTAAGAAGTGGGTCATCCACGTTGACAAGATCACCCGTGAGAAGGCCAACGGTGGTTCCGTGCAGATCCCTGTCCACCCCTCCAACGTTCAGATCATCAAGCTGAAGATGGACAACGACAGGAAGAAGCTTCTGGCGCGCAAGGACAGGTCCCTTGCCAAGGGTAAGAACACCCCCGCCAAGATGCACCAGGACGTCGATTAAGCACACGGCCCCCCTTTGGAGGAGATAAAAAAAAAATAATTTTTTATATTTTTTTTATTTTCTGCCACCCTTTTCCCGTTTTCATCAGTGTATTCTATGTTTAAAAAAAAAACTGTGCTTTGGCGGGGGGGAAAAAAGAAACAGAATTTGAAAGAAAAGAAAAATGACCAAGACCATCAGCCGCCGTAAGCAGCGCAAGGCGCACTTCACCGCCCCCAGCCACGTGAGGAGGGTCATCATGAGCGCTTCGCTCTCCAAGGACCTCCGTGCCAAGCACAACGTGAGGTGCCTCCCCGTCCGCAAGGAGGACGAGGTATGGGTGCAAAAGAAGAAGAAAAAAAAAATCAAAAACAGGTCAAGATCGTGAGGGGTTCGCAGAAGGGCCGTGACGGTAAGATCACCTGTGTGTACCGTAAGAAGTGGGTCATCCACGTTGACAAGATCACCCGTGAGAAGGCCAACGGTGGTTCCGTGCAGATCCCTGTCCACCCCTCCAACGTTCAGATCATCAAGCTGAAGATGGACAACGACAGGAAGAAGCTTCTGGCGCGCAAGGACAGGTCGGCCAACGCCGCCAAGGGAAAGCTCTCAGCTGCTGACATGCACCAGGACGTCGATTAAGCACCCCGTTCATTTTTTTGAAGCTAGGTTAGGTAAGTAGTGTGTTCTATTTTATTTTTTTCCGGCTTTTTTTTTTTTTTTTTTTTTTTTGGTCATGCCCCCCCCAACTCCCTTCATCATAAAGAGTTTTTTATGTAAGATTTCTTTTTTTTTTTACTGTAACCGTTCGCCTTCCTCGTGTTTTTTTTTTTTTTTTTTTTTTTTTTTTTTTTTTTTTTTCCCAATCGGGGGTCGAAAGGGTGGAGGGGAAAAAAAAAGTTTCCTCTTTTTTTTAAAAAAAAAAAAAAAACTATTTTGCTCCATCCTCCGTCAGAAGAAAAAAAGAAGAAATCCTCTAAAAAAAAGGAGAAAAAAGAGAAAAAAAAAGAGGAAAAAAAAGGAGGGAGGAAACACAATACACGATGACGCGCTGGGGGATAATTTCAACCGGGAAAATAGCGAATGATTTTGCGCTGGCGATTGCAAAAGCAGGTGGTGTCTTGGAAGCAGTTGCGTCGCGCTCTGAGGAAAACGCTGAAAGGTTTGCAAAGCAACACGGCTTCAAACGACACTACAACTCGTACGAGCAAATCTACGCGGACTCCAACATCGACATAATCTACATCGCCACCCCGCACTCCCACCACTTCGAGTGCGTGATGCAAGCACTGGAGAACAGCAAGAACGTTCTCTGTGAGAAGCCACTGTGCCCTACAATGTGGCAAACCGAGAAGTGCGTCGCGAAAGCGAGGGAAAAAAACGTTTTTCTCATGGAAGGTGTCTGGACACGATTCTTCCCGACGGTTAGAGAAGCTAAAAAAGTGGCGGAGAACGACCTCGGCAAACTCGTCTCGGTGTGGAGCAGTTTTGGGTTTAACGCAGGAAACGGCCCCCAAACCGGGAGAATCTTCGAAAAAGAATTAGCAGGCGGTGCCTTACTAGACGTTGGAGTATACCCGCTCAATTGGGTCGTCATGCTTCTAGGTGAACCTGTTAAAGTTCAAGCCACTGGCACACTCGCTTCCACAGGCGTGGATGATTTTGTTGCTGCAACATTGACATTTAGTTGTGGTGCAGTGGCTCAGATTCAAGCCGCCACCACTTGTACTCTCACCAACGATACTCATGTAACTGGGAAAAATGGAATCATTCATGTGCCCACACCGTCTCATTGCCCTGATACTCTCACAACTAAGCTGGTTCCTCAAGGCAGCAACGACCCCCTGCTTCTTGGTGCCGTCAAAACCACAACCACCCGCCCGCTTGACCCGCCGCACTGCGGTCTTGCTCCGGGTTATAATTTTATCGGGTCGCAAGGGTTTGTTCACGAGGTGCTTGCCGTTCAGAGCGCGCTGGAAAAAGGTTTGAAAGAGTGTGCCGAGGCACCTTTGGACGAGACCCTCATCGTGGCAAAGGTCAGCCAAGAGATTAGAAAACAGATCGGAGTCACGTACTCCTGGGACCAGTAGGAATGGGGGGGTTTTTTTTTAATTCATTCTTTTCTCTCTGACTTTCTTTTTCTTCTTTAGGCGTCCTGCCACATACCGCAGGTACCCTTAAAATGTCTCTTTTTTTTTTTTTTTTCTTTCTTTTCTTCAAGAAGTTGCTCGTACGGTTTATGAAGCAACCAAAGTCATTCTTCTTTTCTCCCGGAGCTTCACACCTTGTAGCTTGCATGGGTCTAATAGGACACCCCCCCCCCCCTTCCAAATTCTAACGTTCTTTACATCCCCCTCTTTTCTGAGATAAAAAGCAAATAGGAGAGGGGGGGGGGGGGGGAGGGGGGATGGAAGTTGATAAAGTGCGTGTGATGGTCAGGGTGCGCCCCTTTTCGCGTAGAGATATCGCCTTGAGCCCCGATGAGTACGCTGCAAGCATTATGTCAATGAACGGGGAAGGCAAGGTGGATCTGCTTGATCAAGACAGAGAGGTGGAGAGACAGTTTAGTTTCCACGAAACCTTCTGGTCGATCCCGGAGGAACAGAGGCAGTACACCTCAGCACCATTTGCTTCACAAGAAGATGTCTTCAACAAGACAGGAGCCGTTGCTGTCGAGGAGGCTTTGAAGGGGTACAACACGTGTATATTTGCTTACGGGCAAACGGGTTCTGGGAAGACGCACACCATGTTCGGCTCGAAATACAACCCTGGGATCGTCCCAATGGTTCTTGATAGTTTATTCGAGTCCATTGCAAAGGCAGAGCAGGGGCAGTGGGAGTACAGTGTCGAGGTCTCGTTCATGGAAATTTACAACGAAACAGTAAAGGATCTTTTTGAAGAAAATCATCGTGTGAAAAGCAAACCCGTTTACCGTGTGAAGAATTCACCCGGGAAAGGGGTACAGGTTGAAGGCCTGACAAAGCTTGCTCTGATGTCGGCGGGTGACGTGAAGGATGCGATGTCACGTGGGGTGGAAAGCAGGAGCATGCGTGACGCAAGGATGGGGTCCACCTCATCCCGCTCGCACATGATTTTACAAATTGATTTAACTGCGACAAACCCTGTCTTGAAGAAACAAAGGCACTCTCGCATCAACCTGGTTGGTCTTGCAGGCTCCGAGCGCATCAAAATGAGCTGCAGCGGAGTGACACTGCACCATGCCGTGAGTATGAATCTCTCCCTTACCACTCTACGCCGTGTTGTTGATACCTTAACCGATGTTTCTTCCAAAAAAATAGCACCGAGAATCTATGTTGACGTGGATCCTTTCGGAGTCGTTGGGAGGGAACTCCAAGACCATGATGATCGCGACTGTCTCCCCTGCGGAGTCTAACAGAGAAGACACCTGCAATACACTTCGCTTCCTCTCCAAGTTCAAAGCGATCGTGAACACACCAAAAGTGAACGAGGTGACGCTGTAGTGAGGTTTACCCCTCCCTCCTTTTTTTCGGGGACGCTATACCTTAAAAGAATACTATTCTGTTCGTGTTTTCTAGCACACGGGAGGAAAAGAACCGTGTTTAAAGAGTTCACTTCTTTTTCATCTACCAAGAGGGACACGGGAGAGGACATGGAAGCTGATAAAGTGCGTGTGATGGTCAGGGAGCGCCCCTTCTCATCAAGAGAACTTGCCGACAGCCCCGATGAGTACGCTGCGAGCATTGTGTCAATGAACGGGGGAGGCAGGGTAGATATTCTTGATCAAGACAGAGAGGTGAAGAGACAGTTTAGTTCCACGAAACCTTCTGGTCGATCCCGGAGGAACAGAGGCAGTACACCTCAGCACCATTTGCTTCACAAGAAGATGTCTTCAACAAGACAGGAGCCGTTGCTGTCGAGGAGGCTTTGAAGGGGTACAACACGTGTATATTTGCTTACGGGCAAACGGGTTCTGGGAAGACGCACACCATGTTCGGCTCGAAATACAACCCTGGGATAGTCCCAATGGTTCTTGATAGTTTATTCGAGTCCATTGCAAAGGCAGAGCAGTGGGAGTACAGTGTTGGGGTCTCGTTCATAGAGATCCAAAACAAAAAGATAAAGGATCTCTTCAAAGTAAATCTAGAAGGATTTCATAGTGTGAGATTCTCACCCGGGAAAGGGGTACAGGTTGAAGGCGTGACAAAGCTTACTCTGATGTCGGCAGGTGACGCGAAGGCTGCGATGTCACGTGGGGTGTTAAACATGAGCTTGTGGAATGCAAGGATGGGGGGCACCCCATCCCGGTCGTCCCTGATTTTACAAATTGATTTAACTGCGACAAACCCTGTCTTGAAGAAACAAAGGCACTCTCGCATCAACCTGGTTGAGCAGGCTCAGAGCACACCGTTTGTACTGCCGGTCATAAGCTACCTCCCCCGATTACCATTCTACGCAATGTTGTTGATACCTTAATTGATGAAGGTTCATCTAAAAAAATGCCCCCTTACCGCGACTCCTTGTTGACGTGGATCCTTTCGGAGTCGTTGGGAGGGAACTCCAAGACCATGATGATCGCGACTGTCTCCCCTGCGGAGTCTAACAGAGACGACACCTGCAATACACTTCGCTTCCTCTCCAAGTTCAAAGCGATCGTGAACACACCAAAAGTGAACGAGGTGACGCTGCCATGAGCGACACCACAGTTACTTTTCCTTTTTTTTATTTTATTTTTTTTTGAAACGCACACCGGAGGATTTAAAGAGTTCACCTCTTGTTCTTTCTTCTTCCAAGATGGGGGACACGGGGGGGGGTATGGAAGTTGATAAAGTGCGTGTGATGGTCAGAGTGCGCCCCTTCTCATCAAGAGAACTTGCCGACAGCCCCGATGAGTACGCTGCGAGCATTGTGTCAATGAACGGGGGAGGCAGGGTAGATATTCTTGATCAAGACAGAGAGGTGGAGAGACAGTTTAGTTTCCACGAAACCTTCTGGTCGATCCCGGAGGAACAGAGGCAGTACACCTCAGCACCATTTGCTTCACAAGAAGATGTCTTCAACAAGACAGGAGCCGTTGCTGTCGAGGAGGCTTTGAAGGGGTACAACACGTGTATATTTGCTTACGGGCAAACGGGTTCTGGGAAGACGCACACCATGTTCGGCTCGAAATACAACCCTGGGATAGTCCCAATGGTTCTTGATAGTTTATTCGAGTCCATTGCAAAGGCAGAGCAGGGGCAGTGGGAGTACAGTGTCGAGGTCTCGTTCATGGAAATCTATAACAATGAAGCGAGGGATCTTTTCAAAGAAGACTGCAGTGTTGTGAAACGATCGCCCGGGAAAGGGGCACAGCTAGAAGGCCTGACAAAGCTTACTCTGATGTCGGCGGGTGACGTGGAGGTTGTGCTGTCACGTGGGCTGGAAAACAGATGCATACGGTACTCAAGGTTAGCCTGTACCTCATCCCGGTCGTCCTTGATTTTACAAATTGATTTAACTGCGACAAACCCTGTCTTGAAGAAACAAAGGCACTCTCGCATCAACCTGGTTGATCTTGCAGGCTCGGAGCGCGTAAGGAGCCACTGTCCAAGCATTATTGATTATAGAGGGTTTATGAGTACCGCTGTATCCCTAAACGCTCTCGGGCGTGTTCTTTGCACCTTGGCTGAGAAATGTTCCCCCAATAAGAAAAAATACGTCGCTTACCGAGACTCCACCTTGACGTGGATCCTTTCGGAGTCGTTGGGAGGGAACTCCAAGACCATGATGATCGCGACTGTCTCCCCTGCGGAACGTCACAGAGACGAAACTTACAGTTCGCTTCGCTTCCTCTCCAAAGTCGTAGGGCCTATGAAGTGAGGAAGAAAAAAAAAAAAGAGAAGAAAAAAAACAGTAGTGATTTATACAAGAAGGCAAACATGAGGGAAGAAAACAAAATGAGGAAAACACAAAATTAAAAAAAAAAAAAAAAAAAAAAAAACACCTCCATTTTCCCAGGGGTACTATTATGAGAAAAAAAATAGAGAAAAAAAGAAAGGGAACCAACAGCTTCAGCGTCTTGGTCTTCTTTTACAAGAAGAATTCTTGAGCAAAGAAGAGTAGGAGTTGATACATCCATGTGATGGTCAGCGTGCCGCCCTTTTCATGATAAAACTTGCTGCGACAAACCCTGTCTTGAAGACGTAAGAGGGTCTGCGAGAAACGTGTTGGCTTACCTCCCCGTTCTAGGCCATCAAAAAAAAAAAAAAAAAAAAAAAAAAACATCCCCGTGCCGATACTCGGGCAAAATACAGTGGTGATTTTACAAGAGGGAACCACAAGGGCGATAGGAAAAAAAACCTGCGCTTTTTTTAATGATGTGTTTTCTGGGGGGGGGGGGAGAAAAGAAAAAAGATAACATTTCAGATGTTGTTCTACATATTCTTTTCTTAAGGAGAAGAGTGGGGTATGGAAGCTGATAAAGTGCGTGTGATGGTCAGGGTGCGCCCCTTCTCATCAAGAGAACTTGCCGACAGCCCCGATGAGTACGCTGCGAGCATTGTGTCAATGAACGGGGGAGGCAAGATGGATATTCTTGATCAAGACAGAGAGGTGAAGAGACAGTTTAGGTTCCACGAAACCTTCTGGTCGATCCCGGAGGAACAGAGGCAGTACACCTCAGCACCATTTGCTTCACAAGAAGATGTCTTCAACAAGACAGGAGCCGTTGCTGTCGAGGAGGCTTTGAAGGGGTACAACACGTGTATATTTGCTTACGGGCAAACGGGTTCTGGGAAGACGCACACCATGTTCGGCTCGAAATACAACCCTGGGATCGTCCCAATGGTTCTTGATAGTTTATTCGAGTCCATTGCAAAGGCAGAGCAGGGGCAGTGGGAGTACAGTGTCGAGGTCTCGTTCATGGAAATCTATAACGAAAAGGTGAGGGATCTTTTCAAAGAAAACCCACGCGTTAACCGTGTGAAAAGCACACCCGGGAAAGGGGTACAGGTTGAAGGCGTGACAAAGCTTGCTCTGATGTCGGCGGGTGACGTGAAGGATGCGATGTCACGTGGGCTGGAAAGCAGGAGCATGCGTGACGCAAGGATGGGGCCTGCCTCATCCCGCTCGCACATGATTTTACAAATTGATTTAACTGCGACAAACCCTGTCTTGAAGAAACAAAGGCACTCTCGCATCAACCTGGTTGATCTTGCAGGCTCGGTACGCGTCAAGACAGGCTACACGGACTCCACCTTGACGTGGATCCTTTCGGAGTCGTTGGGAGGGAACTCCAAGACCATGATGATCGCGACTGTCTCCCCTGCGGAGTCTAACAAAGGGGACACTCTAAACACTCTCCACTATGCTTTGAAAACCAAATCGATCGCGAGACCACCAGCGAGGTGACGCTGCCGTGACGGGGGAAGGGGAAAAAAATAAAAAAAGATCAACTCCCCAAGTTCTCATTTTTTTGTTTTTGTGGTGGAAGAAAAAAAGAAGAAAAAAAGGTGGGGGATTTGAAAAGGGGGAAAAAAAATATGGGGGCCGATGATGGCAAGCCTGACAAGGCAGAGAAGGCAGCGGTGAGAGTGATGGTCAGAGTGCGTCCGTTTGCACGGAGGGAGTTGGGGGACAACCCACACGAGTACCCAGTCAGCGTCGTGTCCATGAACGAAGGGGGCAAGGTAGACGTTCTCGATCAACAAGGAGCGTTGCAGGATCAGTTCGAGTTCCACGAAACATTCTGGTCGATCCCGGAGGAACAGAAACAATACAGCTCGGCACCGTTCGCCACACAAGAAACAGTATTCAACAAGACAGGAACCATCGCTGTCGAGGCCGCTTTGAAGGGGTACCACACCTGCATATTCGCATACGGGCAAACAGGGTCTGGAAAAACCCACACCATGCTCGGATCTCTGTCTGATCCTGGTGTCGCACCCCGGTTGGTCGACTACCTTTTCGATTCTGTAGAACAAGTGAGATCGAAAAAACGGCAGTGGGAGTACAATATCGACGTCTCGTTCATGGAAATCTACAACGAAAAGGTGAAGGATCTTTTAACAGATAAGATAGCCGTCCCAGCCGTATCAAAGATGACCAGAAAAGGCTCGAAAGCTGCCATTGGAAAGAGAAAAACATCCGTCAAAGCAGGCAGCTCCACCCCATCAAAGCGCAAAAGCTCCGTTGGGTTCAACATGGGAAGGAACAGTGTACACGGCGAAGACGACCAAGAGTTCAAAGAGCTCAGAGTAAGGTCATCTCCTGCTACCGGAATCTACGTCGAAGGCCTCACAAGGCTGGGCAAGGATAAAGGTCTGTCAACTGCTGACGACGTAAAATCAGTCATGAGAAGCGGGATGGAGTACAGAAGCACAGCCGCAACGGCCATGAACGATACCTCGTCCCGCTCCCACGCGATTTTCCAAATTTGTTTAACCGCCAAAAACCCTGTCTTGGGAACACAGCGTTACGCACACATCAACCTTGTCGATCTCGCAGGATCCGAGCGTATCAAAATGAGTAAAGCCGAGGGTCAGACTCTTACAGAGGCAACCAAGATCAACCTTTCCCTTTCCACGCTCCGTCGTGTCATCGACATCCTCATTGAGAATTCCCAACGCAAGAAAAACCAGCCTAAACAAATCGCCCCTTACCGAGACTCCACCTTGACGTGGATCCTTTCGGAGTCGTTGGGAGGGAACTCCAAGACCATGATGATCGCGACTGTCTCCCCTGCGGAGTCTAACAAAGAAGACACTCTCAACACCCTTCGCTACGCTTTAAAGGCCAAAGCCATCGTGAACACAGTGAAGGTAAACGAGGCTAAGTCCACCGTCATGCTGTCCGCAATGCAACGTGAGATGGAGAATCTACGAAACAAATTAAACGATCCCACAGTGTCGAAGTCAGAAGCTGAAATAGAGGAAATGAGATCGCAACAATTGCATCTTGAAGATGAGTATCAAACAAACCTGAAATCCATCGACGATGCGACAGAGAAGATCAAGGAATGGGAGGACGCTCTCGTTCTTAAGGAAGAAATCGTTCAATCGGTCAAAACAGAGGTCAAAAACCTGAGAGCGGAGAACCTCGAGGAGAAGCACATGGTCGCCGAGGAGGAACACAAGGCCGCAAGGTCTCAAATGGACCGTAAAAAATCCATCTTAAAAGAGGTACATGTTGAGGTGGAACAGACAACAGGCGTCTTAACAGAAGAGAAACAACACACGGAGCATCAGAAGTCCCAAGTAGCAGTCGCGGATGTAGCGTTGAAATTCGAGTCTCACGAAAGAGTGTACAAAGGAAGGGGATTTTTCCGCGACGCGTTCAGGCAAGCTTTTTCCATCAGAAAGTCCGCGTTGACGAAGGATCAAACCTTGCAAAGTCTCAAGACAGTTTCTAGCATGTCCAGCAAAATGTCGATCGAAATAGAATTAACCGCTCAAGAAACCCGCGACCTCGAACTCTTGAACATCCGACTCGGGCAGCACATGGCAAGAACAGAACGCGATGTGAATTCCACGGAGAAAAGACGGGCTTCAGAGGAACACGATACAAAGCAACAATGCACAATCCTGGAAGAGGAGCTCGAAGTACTGAAGTCCGAAGTTGGCGTCCTTGAAAGAGCAGCGAAAAAACTCTCCTTCCAAACCCGCGAGAAACAAAGGGAAAAGGATATCAAAACCGGTCTTCGCATACAATCCATTCAAAAGCGTGTTGCCGAGCAGCGTTCTGTCAAAAAAGACAGAAGAGCCAAGTACACCGATGTCAGAGAAACCCGTGAAGTGTTGAAACAGTTGAAAGGCGACATCGAAGATGAAAACGCGTACTCCACACGGCGTCTCCAAGACGAGAAGGTGCTGCTCGCAGAAACAGCGCAGGAGATCGAGGATTTTAAGAGGCAGAACATCTCCCTTAGGCAAGAGCTTCTTTACTGCGACAGCGCCACGGCAGAGCTGCAAACTGACATCACAGTGATGACGTCTAAAAACTACGAGCTCAGGGAAGAAAGGGAACAGATGACAGAGGAGCATGAGGAGCTCAAAAAATTTGCCTCCGAAAAATTCTTCCCCAAAAATGGTCAAACAACCGTCGGGGCACCTGGTTGGGCCGACTCAGAAATCAATGAAGAGAGCTTGGCACAGGTTGATGCGAACAGATCCTGGGTCAACAGTGGATGCAGGTATTTCAAGGGGAAAAAAAAAAAAAAAAAAAAAAAAGGTACAAGAGACATACGTCCCCAACTCGGGGTCACAACACCTCCCCTGGTGATGCGACTAGCAGCAGGCATAGTGAGTTTGGCTACCGTAGGGTAGACACACACACCACAACCCATAGCGTGCCAAGAAGCTCGGGGTTTAGTCGTTATGATACCGCACCAAACCATCCTTCACCTGCCCCTCACCCTATTCTGAGTTCACCGGGTTAAAAAACCCCCGACGCAAGGGGGGGAAAGGCACATTCACCTACGATTTCTTTTTTCTTTTCTTTGTCCCCCCCCCCCCTACCCGGTCACGTTTCTTGTTTTTATTTTATTTTTATAAATGGGGTACGGTACTTTTTTTTTTTTTTTTATGCTGAAGGTTCGTAAGGTGGTACATATATAAGGAGAGAAGGAAGGGTGCCTCCTCCCTCTCCTTTTTTTTTATTATTATTGAGGTTTTGTATTCTTTTTTATACAAAAAAAAAATTTTTTTTTGCGAAAAACGAGTCTTTGACTTGTCTTGACAAAAGGGGGACGTTGATAACAGTTTTACCCGGCACGTACAAAACCAACGTCCAGTTCCTCTTTTGCTGTGTGGTGGAGAGAAAACTCCAACGTTTCCTCTTTCCCCAGGAAAAAGAAAAAAGGAAAAAAAAAAGTGTTTTTTTTTTCTCTCTTGTTTTCTTGTTAATCCCCCTTTACCATACCCCCCCCCCCCCCCCGTTCCCTCTGGGACAGTTTTTTTTAAGTCCCAAATTACATCCTTTCCCCCGAGGCAAAAAGAAAACCTTTTTTTTTATAACATAGTCCCCCTTATTCCCTTGAAATACCAGGCAAGAAATGGGAAACATAATTTTTAAATAAAAAGGTAGGGAGGGGGTGAGAAGGGGAGAAGGGGGAAAAAAAAGAAGAAGAAGAAAAATTAGATGACGGCAAGCCCGAACCGAATAGCGGGCGAGTTTAAAGAAGATGCATCACAACTCAGCAAAAAAGCAAAGGACCGCCTGCAAAAACTGGAGTCCGCCTGTAAAGAGGCCGAGGATGGGCTAGCAAAGTACACGGCAGAAGACAAAGGCGAGTTCCCGGTGCAAGCGGTGGTGTTCATGTACGTTCTTGCAGTGGACTGCATGGACAACAAGGAGTGGGGTCTGAAGAAGGGAACACAGGTTGCTTTGATGGCAGTGTGCGTAAACGGTATAGTGAGATTGGCAAAAGAAGGTTTCTTCGTGGACCCTCCAAAACTAGACAGAGTCCCAGGAGCAGCGACAGGAGTGGGAAAAACCGTTTTAGAAGCAGTAGTTGAGGTACTTACGTTAAAATGCCCTGGAAAACACCCTGACACACAATGTTTAATCACAAGAGGGCTTGAAACTCTTGTAACGCTCCCACACCAACACCACAAGGAAAGCTCCATGTTGTTTCAAGCGGTAGCACAGATGATGTTCCGGCTGAGCGTTTGCAGCCCGTCTCTCGACGTTAGAAAAACCTCGAAATCCTCTTTACAAACATGTCTGTTACACAGCGTAGCCATAGTGGAAGACATTGCAGCAGGCCGGCAAAGAACAAGACAAGCTGTTGTATCAGCAGGGATTGCTGTTGCCTGCTTCTCAGCATCATTCAAAAGCAAACCCAACAAACACCGGCATACCTTCTCATCCGTGTCGCTCGCATCATCATGCGATGACAATCACACAGTCCCTGCTGTTCAAACCCAACCGCTCCGGTTCACAGTGGAACCCATGTTGCCCATTCAAAAACTCAGCGAAGACGAGATTTTATCCAAAATGGACGGGTTCGAGCTGGACGTGTACAGGATAGTTCGCGCGTTGTCGAACATAAGCATGGACGATATTACAACAGAAGAGGATGTTGATGCAACAAAAGTAAGAAGCAGGATATACGCAGGCGAGTTGTTATGCTTCGTTCTCTCCCATGCTGTCGAAGGGTTCGCGTCGGCAACACTGTTGGTCTCATCTCTGAAGTCGTACGTCTTCAAATCGCTTCTGGAGAATCTAGGCCACGTCCGGCCGTCGTTGTTGTTCTCAAACTCCACCGGTGTCATGCAGGTCATCCTCCACAAGTTCTCGCGGTTGATGCGGGTCGAGATAAGCCAGGTCCTCGTCGGGTACCTCCTACCCTTGGCGAAGTCCGCGTCCAGTTCATTCTCTCAAAAAATCCGCGTAATCGAGCTTCTCGAGTCCTTCATAACCCACCCTACAAAACTCATCACTATGTTCGTTAACCATGATTGCAGTCCTTACTGCGAAGATGTGACCGCGGAGATCTTCACCACATTATCATACATGGCAACGCATGTTTACACATATGAAGGTTGGGTCACAATGCATCAGAATAGTGTTGTGCAGCACCGTGCCTCTGAAGTACTGTGCTCATTCGTCGCATCGCTTGCTGGGAAGGTTAAAAATCTCCACGATTCGGGTGCAGGGTCGCACAGACAGTCGTTATTCAACAAAAAGGTAATGCGTGAAGTTCTCAACGCATACAAGAAGTCTTGGAAAACCGGTACTCAAATTTTGCAGAAGTACGGGGTACTGCCTGATGAATCTCCCGCAACAGTGGCAAAATTTGTGTTCGACAACGCGTTGCGCTTGAGATTGGACCCTGCGCAGACAGGGGAACTGCTTCTTAAGAACAGAACGTGGAATTTCTCAGTGCTGCACGAATATATGTCGTTGTTCAAAATGTCAACGGTTCCGATTGACGAGGCTCTCCGGACTGTATTGTCGCAGTTTCTCCCCTTGGGGGAAAGCCAGGTAATCGACAGGCTTCTCTACGTGTTCGTGTGCCACTACGCTAAACAAAACGATCATATTCCAATGATTAATCCAAGCGGGCCGTTTTCAACTGGTGATGATATTCTCTTGCAGGAGCTGGACGATAACGGGTATCCCATGCGTGCAGTGGTGTCGAAAGCTTGCGATGGATCGTGCGATGAGATCGAAGCGACAGTGTACAGATTCAAGGAAAAAGATTCCGGAGAGGACGGAGGCGATTCACAGCCCACCACCATTGTCGTGCAGCGGGAGGATATTCGAAAATTGAACTTCATCTACTTCGCGGTGTACACCTTGCTCATTATCAATACCCAGTATAACAAGAACATCAAGGCGGAGGATATGCGTAAGCAGGATGACATTACAGAGCTGTTGGTGATCGAGTCGAATGGGACAATGAGCCGTGCTGCTTGCGAGGAAATTGTTAAAGGTGTTTACCTTGCGGAGATGAAGCTCTCCCCCGCATACCACCAGCACAACCACTACGAGCTCTCCACCGACGCGCACGATGCGTGGTTAACGTACAGAACAAAACTCCCCGGAGGAGCGTCCACCGCAACGGAACAAAGCCGGACAGACCTCAACCACCACAAACAACTGTGGGTCTCGAAGCAGGCTGAACTAGAAGTCCCCCCCGCACCGTTTTTTGACTCGGAACTGCCTGTTAAAAAAGCCGCTGCAAAAGCGTATGATTTTTTTTTTTTGCAAAAAAAAAATTTTTTTTTGAAGGTACGAAAAAGGGGCTGCGTCTTTGCGGAAGAACTTGAACTCGTCGAGCAACCAGGGGCTGCAGTGCGCTTATGAGGATGGTAAGTGGACACGGGAGGACGGGGCGTTGTTGTTCGAGGTATTGAACAATTATTTTTGATTTTCTTTTTTTTTAAATAAAAAAAACAACAGCATCTCTGGCCGTACTGCAAAGTTGCCTTTGATCGCGCGCTCATCTGCAATACGAATATGTACCTTGTACGGAAGGTGCGTGAGGCCACTGTGCTTGCATCTGAGCTTGCCGGGTTTCTCAACCTTAGGATGGAGGATTCCCACACTAAAGCGGCGCTGGTTGCTGAGCACCACTCTCGGCTTGCCGAATACCTTCGCACTCCCCTCACAGGTCCCTCAAAGGAGCATCCTGTAGGTGCTCTAGCCCTGCTTGTCGATTTTTGATAAGAATAGATTTTTTTTTTTTTTTTTATTCCACCGTCCCAGCTTTATGGGGAAGAAGAAAAAAAAAGGGAAAAAAACCGGGCATGTACAGACATGGGGGGTACCAACATACATTTTGGTTGGCAAAAAAAAAAAAAAAATCTGGAAGTAGAAACGGTCGGACACAACAGCTGCATTTCTTTTTTTTTTTTTTTTTTTTATTGGAGGGATGGGAAGGTGAAATCAATTCGCCTCAACAACTAACACTAAAACACAAAAAAAAAAAAAATGTACACCCCCAGCAAGAATCAAACGCGGGCACCACCCAGCAGGCGACTTGGCACAATAAAAAAGAAATGAATCCGTTTTTCTTTTTCTTTTTTCTCTTTTTGCGATATTCATCGAACCAAATGATACAATTTATGAGACATCCCCCTTCCCAATTCTAGCTTTTTTACGTTTATTCTTTTAGGAAAAAAAAATCCCACAAAAACCAAGAGAAAAACAAACACAACAGTTTTTTTTTTTTTTTTTTTTTTTTTTTTTTACTTTTCCAAAAAAAAAAAAAAAAAAAAAAAAAAAAAAAAAAAAAAAACATGAATTTCGACAAAAATGAAAAAATGATAATAAAAGACGTTCTCTCCACCATCGGGCAGGTCTTTCTCATTTACGTCGTGGCCTTCCTCTGGTTCATGGATGGCGTGAAGAGGGTTTGGTCAGACGTCATAAGCAACACGGCCGCGGGGAAGGTCCTCATCGAGATCGGCACCAACGAGAAAATGACCGCCAAGGACGACGAAGTAGCCAAGTTCGCCTCAATGAGCGCAGTCCTCCACACTGCCATCATATGTGTAGGCCTGTGGCTTGGACACTATTACAAAAAAGGTGTCAAATCTAACATAAACAGAGACAGCGAAATATGGGCTGCCGTGGCATCCTGCTTCATAATGTGCTTCGCGTTCCTCTCGGTAACGTTCACACAGAAAACAGAAGCGGTGTTCACGTACGCGAACTTCTACTTCAAGGACACCGCTGGGGTTGTTTTTGCTGTGGTAGGTGCGGTGTCTATGACAACATGGCTTGGAGCAGCCATCTTGGTGTCTCAGATAGACGACAACACAAAGGGGATCTACCCGGCGGTGATCTCCCCGTATTGTAAAATCTGGGCGACAATCGCGTGTTTTGCGGTGTTTTTCTTCAAAGCACTGGTAGTCCCTATCTGGAACCTTTCCTCGTCTTACGGATTGATACCTTACTCCGAGGTGGCTGACTACGACTTCGACACTCCGAACGATTTTGAAAGTTCATTTGTACGAATGGCGTGCTCCACGCACATCTTGGTGTTCATCACTGGGATGGTGTGGGTTATTACCGGGTCTTACCTTTTCGGGGGCAAGCGGACGACAAGAGAGCTTGTCATTCTTGGAACGCTCGGGTGGCTTTTTTTAATGCTGCTTTGTGTACGTGTTGCCGTTGCCGCTCAGATGTCCCACCTCCTCGACTTCACAACCCGTTTCTTCGGCGAGCATTTAAACTACAGTGAAGTGTTCATCATCAGCGTTAACTACACCGGGTGGTTCGTGGCAGGATCATGCACGGAGCTGGGGTGGAAGGGATCCTACACAAACAGAACCGAACAGCAAAAACAAGAATCGACATCGGGCTCCGATTCGTTCTCGAAACAGCAGAATCTCGACCTTGTTATCGGGGTGTTCATCTTCCTGGGTCTCTGCCTCACAGCATTGCCCTTTATATGGACTTCGGTATTCCTATTTGTTCTTGGTCTTGCGGTGGCTATTCGTTCGGAACCAGATATCGACATTGACGAGGACATTGAACGGACGAAGAACGACGGTTTTTTCTTCAACCTCAACCATGGTGCGAAGGGTTCGCACGAAACGTCGCTTTCAAGGTGGGACATGATCTTGCAAGGGTTTTCAACAACGCTGTCAGCACGGCATCATAATCATCATAACCACACAACATCGCTCCCCCCACCGACCAAGTATTCCGTGATCGGGTCAGGACCCGTCGCAGACTCACTCATCGAAACCCTTTCCGACCGCGACAACGTAAAAATCCAACGTGAAATCGGTCTGAACGCTGATGTTGTATTCTTCGTACCCGACAGGAACAACCTTACATATGAATCGGTAGTTGGCCAAGCCTTAGAGCTTAGAAGAGTCCCTCCAAGACGCGCTCCAAAGCTTATCGTAATGTGCGCCAACATCGGTGTGAACCCCGCTACGATTCCAACGGAAAAAAGTTACTCCGAATGGGTTTTAACCGAAGCCGAGAAGGTCATCCTTCAAGAAGGCGTGCCTGCCGTGAGCATAAGGGTACCCGGGGAGGTTTTCGGCGAGCACTCGGGAACATTTTTGGACAGGATTTTAGACAACAACGCCGTGTACTTCCCGTCGCCGTGTGTTGTTAAGGAGTATGTTTATGTGAAGAACGTTGTACTGGGGATGCTGCAAGCAGAGGCAAGGCTCACAAAAACACCAGAAACAGTATCGGGCCGTTGTTTTTACCTCACCAACGAGGAACCGAACACCTACAAAACCTTGGTCGACATTCTGGCCAATTACAAACCAGGGCTGACCGTGTTCCAATGGCCGAAGTGGGCGAAGAAACTGTTCGTCATCGGGTGTGTGAAAACCAACAGAAAAGCATGGCTTAATACCACTGTCAGCAGGCATGAAGTGGAGATAACAAGGGAAGTTTTAGGGTACATCCCGTGCTTCAGTCTGGAAGACGGCATCCAATTTGCAGTTGACGCATGGGACGTGAAACAAGCTAGAAGAGAGGTTGAAGAAGCCAGCGTATTGTTAGAAACGAAAAAGCGAAAGTTAGCTGCCATTGAAGGTCTTATCGGAAACGGAAAAATGAAGCCGGTGAACCCCCCCAAAAAAATCGCAAGCGGTCCCGTTGTAAAACCCGTGCAGACAGTTCCAAAGCCGCCGCAAAAACAAAGCCCCACCGAAGCGTCCTTACTGGTAAACCCTATCACAGGGAATACCATGGCAAAGGATCCCTCGCAGGTTGCCAAAACCATCTTTGCGCAAGTCATGGCCGAGCTCGCGTCGCTTTTAACGACGATTTCCCCCTCGCTGCCGATTGTTTGCAAGGACGCGAAGGGGTACGACATTATCTTCCCTATCCCTCTCAAGCTGTCCTCCCACCTCACGGATTTTCTTCGCAAGAGGTTGAACCCCAAGCTTAAAGAGGACCCTCTCTTCAAGGGGTCTTGTATCAGGGTCAACCTGCAACCCCCTGCCAGCGGGCCTCATGGGGAGCAAAGGCTGCATCCTCCCCAGCAGCACTCTGTGTATGCTGTTGATGTTTAAGAGGAACGTGTGGGGGGAGAGAAGAAAATCCCTTTTTTAATTTTTGTGTGGATTCAGTCCCAGTTGAACTTTTGGCTTCTTACTTACTTTTTTTTTTATGTATTCGTTATCATTCGTGGTTTTTTTTTTTTTTTTGTTTGTTTGTTCTTATTTTTTTTGGGGAGGGTGAACGGGGGAGGGGGTGAAAAAGATAAGTAGGAATAAAAAAAAAGGGGGGGGGGACAAGAGAAAAAATATTGGAAGTTTTATTGCTACCTCTTCCCTCCGATGGGGAAAGAAAGAAGGAAAGAAAGAAAGAAAGAAAGAGCAAACAATGGGGTGGGAAGGAGTGGGTAGGGATTGTTCTTGCCTTATATTGAAGGTGTAGGAAGGAAGAAAAAAAAAAGAAGAAAAAAAAAAAAACGGGACCTGTCCTTGCCCCTTGGGATATGGGGAGGGAGGAAAAAAGGGAAAAATACAGTCTTTTTTTTTTTGAATCTCCTTGCAAAAAAATAGAAAAGCAAAACTTTTCCCCCCTCCCCATTTTTTTCTTTCTCTGTTAGGGTGGGTGGGGGTAGGGGGGGGAGGGGGAAGTGGCAGCTCAGGCGCGTGGCATGTTTGGTGTTTTCAAAAGAAAAAAAAAAAGGAAACATTTTTTTTTTTGTAATCTTTTAAATATTCCCCCCTTCCCCCTTTTTTTTATTCCTGTTTTTTTTTTTTCTCACCTCCCCCCCTTCTCCCTTCTCTTCGTGCAACTAACCCGATTAGCGAAAAATAATCTAAAGAAAAGTAAAGGAGAAGAAGAAGAATACAAGGAAAGTCAATACCTGCTTAACCTTATAATCTCTCTTTCCCTTGCTAAAGACACAGCAAGGAATGGATTGGGGGGTTTTTTTATAATACTTTTTGTGAGTAACCGCTTTTCCTTTTGAAACTGGGAAAAAAAAAAAAAAAAAAAAGAAAGGGAAAAAAAGAAAAAGAAGAACTTCTTTATGCAATTCTTGAAGGAACTTAAATACATTGTTTTGTTATTCCCCCCTTTGCTGCTAAACAAGTACTGCTCATTTTCTTGTATGAGCAAAATAAGAGTAATTTTCGAGAAAAAAAAAAAAGAAATCTCCAGCCGACAAAAAAAAAAAAAAAAAAAAAAAAAAAAAAAAAAAAAAAAATCCATTGAGAAAACTTTCTTTTTTTTTCTTCTGCAAGATAAACACAGCTTTTTTTTTTTTTTTTTTTTTGTAAGGAAAGTCTCAAATGGACTGTGATGAGTTTTTTTATAATATTTGTTCATTCCCTTTTTTTTTTTCTTCGTTTCTTTTCTTTTCCCTTTTTTTTATTTATTTTTTTTTTTTTTTTAGCATTCCGTTCTAATGAGGCGATGTATACCCTTCAGAAGACGGTCATGTGGTAAAGAAAAAAAAAGAGATAAAAAAAAGAAGAAGAAAGAAAGGAGGGGGAGAAAAAAAGAATAGCATTTATAAAAATAAAAAAAAAAGCACGAAGAATAGTTGGAGAGAATAGAAAATACTTGAAAAGTACTTGATTTTTTTATTAAAAAAAAAAGAAGAAGAAATGCAAGGAGAGAGAGAGTGGAGACCTTCTTCCCCTGGAAAAGGCTGTGTGGCATCCTTTTTTTTTTCTTTTTTTTTCTCTCTCTCTTTTCTTTTTTTCCAAAAAGGAAACAAAAAAGGAATAGAGAACAGGGTTGAAAAAAGAAGAAAAAAAAAGAAAAAAAAAAACACGTTTCATCTTTAAGTGTATTTTCAGGGGTAGGGGGAAAGAACTAATCCTTTAACAGACCAGTAAAAAAAAGGGGGGGGGGGGGGGCATTATCTTTCTTAGAAATTCTTTTTAAAAAATATTTTGTTTCTCCCCCCCCATTTTTTATACTTTGTTACACCTACCAACGTAATTCCCGAACCAACTTTTAGTGCAAATTCGAAATGTCAGATCTTGAAAGGCCTTTATGTGTGGTCAAAAAGGCGAGAAAAATCTTTCTTAGTCAACCCCCTTTCCCATGGCACTTTCGTTTGGGATCTTTCTTCCTCTTTTTTTTTTTAAAGATATCAATTAAAAAAAAAAAACTTTTTTTTTAATTATTTTTGCGACGAGGAAAAAAAAAAAGAAAATACCGCTTTTTTTTTTTGTTTTTGTTTTTTTTTGTTTGTTTCTTCATCCCTTCTCCCTCGATTCCCTCTCTCCACATCTAATTCAAATCTTTTATTCGCCGGAAAAAAAAAGTTCTTTTTTTTCTTCTTTTTGTCATTGTCTTCTTCCTGCGGGTTTTCCTTTGTGTTTTTTGGCGACGTGGGGGTCAAGGTGCGACAACTACACCTTTTTCTTCCTCAATGCTTTTTTTTTTTTTTTTTTTTTTTTTTTTTTTTTTTTTTTTCTTTCAATCATCCGCTCATTGAAATGCAGAAATCACGCAGGAAGGGAATGCAAAAAAAAAAAAGAAAAGAAAAGAAACATTTACAAGAAAAGGCACCCAAAAAAAAAGGGGGGAGAAATCCAACTCCCAGAGAAAACAAAAAAAACAAAACCCCCCCCCAAAAAAAAACTTGCTTTATTTGCATGTTGTGGTTTTCTCTCTTCCCCCTCCCCCTACTCATCTATTATTTTATCCTAGTTTTTGTTTCTCCAGAATATAACGAAAGAAAGAAGAAAAAAAAAAGGAAGAAAAAAAAAAAGAAAAGAAAAAAAAAGGAAGCAACTAATAAGCTAAAAAGCAATTTTTTATTTTTGATGGCCGTTCACCCCCTCATAATGGTGTCTCTCTTTTCTTTTTTTTTTTTTTTTTTCTTCACCCCCTCAACTTTTTTATTCTTCCTACCCCCAGCATTTTGCTGCGCTCTCTGGGCGCCAGCAAAGACTGAAATGCTACAAAAGAAAAGGGGGAGAAGAAGACGATAAAAAAAAATAAAAGAAAAAAAACGTTTCTCTCTAATGTGTTCCATGAGACTAGGCTTCTTAATATGACGCGTTAATACGGGGAGGGAAGGGGAAAAAAAGGGGAGGGGGGAAAGCTGGACTCTGTTCCAATTGTTCCTGCAAAGTAAGGGGGAAAAAAAACTTTTTTTTTCTTCCACGGTATTCTGAAAGAAGAAAGCGAAAGAAGATAAATGCAAAAAAAAAAAAAAAAAAAAAAAAAAAAAAAAAAAACTTTTTTTTTTTTTGCCTCCACATATATTTTTTTTTCGTAATCTCGGTTTCTTCAAAAAAAAAAAAAGACCCCCATAAGACCTTACTGGCAGTTTACTTTAGCAAAAGAAAAAAAAAATTAAATAAAAGGCTCAATTATGTTAAATTGAACTCGTATCTGACAAAATAGCAATGGCGAAGCTGGTCAAGTGCCAACTCTCACCCTTTATGTCAGTCAGTGTGGTGCAGGGTGGAGAACCCATTTTTTTTTCTTTTTTTTTCCTACTTGGTTTGTTTATTTCACTTTTAGTTTGTTCTATTTTTTTTAGAGGGGGCTACCCATCCATTTTTGTCATACATAAAATTGGGGTTTTTCCCTTTTTTTTTCAGTGACTCCCCTGGCTTCCAATGGTGATCCCGAGCAGTTTCGTTATGTGGGGGAAAGAAATGTGTGGAATATTTAAAAAAAAAAAAAGGTTTCTTTGATCAGGTGTTCTTGGCAAAGAAATCCTGCTTGGAGTACTTGCGGGATAAAGGGGGGGGGGTCTTTTTTTTGTTTGTTTTTTTTTGTTTTTTCTGTTTCTTTTTTCTTTTCTGTTGTATCCCCTCCTAAATGATTTTCAAAAAAAAAAAAAAAAAATAAAAGAAAAAAGAAGGGAAATATGCTTCCCTTCAAAGATAGCCTCTTCATGTATTTGTTTAACCCATAAAGGATCGCTGATTTTATTCTAAAAAGGCGGTTTTGAACTTTTTGTTTGGAATACTGCGGGCCCTCGTGCAAAAAATTCGGGGACTCGAGTTAAATAATGACTCAGATATTTGTTGGCAATAAATAGCTATTTCTAGACTGATAAAAAAGCTACAGTCCTTTATGGTTAATTTTTTTATCTAAAAAACAAAAAGAAAAAAAGAAGAAAAGAAATCACCACCATTTCCTCATTCGCTTTCTTTCACCTTTTCATGTACTTGCCGATCAAATCCGGCGGTGGAAAGTGGGTAAGGATGGTAGGAGGGAAAAGAAAAAGGGGGGGGGAATGATGCTTTTCCCAGTTGAATTCGCACGTGGTAGAAAAATACAATTTTACATTTCAATAAAGCGAAAAAAAGAGAGAAAAAAAAGAGAGAGAGAAAAAAAAAATAATGCGGGTTCACAATGCAGAGAGATTTCTCCCCCCTTTTTAAATGTCTCTTTTTTTTTTTTTCTTCCTCACTACAATGTGCTGGCCATTTGCTATCACTTCTCTCCCCCCCCCCCCCCCCCCCGCAATGAATTTTTGTTTCTTTCTTACAGTTTTTTACTTTCCCCCCTTTTTTTATTTTCTTCCCCTCTTTCGCCTCTTTAATGCCATTATGATAAACAGGAGGCTGAGGGAAAAGAAAATGGGGGTGAGGGGGGAGTGTTTCCATTTCACTTATATAGTCACTCAAACGTTCAAATTTTCTGCCCCCCCCTTTTTTTTCTCTTTTATCCAAGAAAAAAAAAAGAATGAGAGGGAAAAAAGGAAAAGAAGAAAAAAAAAAAAGAAGGAGGGAATAGCTAATTGTATTTCTCCCAACTTCCATTTTTTTTCTTCCCTTTTTTTTTTTACTGTGCCATGCACCTTCCCCCCCCTTTTTTTTTACCAAATGAAAAAAAAAATAAAATATTTCAAGAAGAAAAAAATAAATTCTTGTTTTCCTTCTTTGTCCACGTTTTGCTCTCCCTTAGTGTCACCTCCTTCATGCGCGTCATTAAAAAAAAATATAAAAAAAGGAGGGAAAAAAAAAAGAAGAAGAAAGTAGAATACAAAAGCAAATATAAAAAAACCCCACCACACCTCTCGTTCTTTTCTGCATTTTCTTTACCCCCTCTTTTTTTTTTTAAAAAAAAACTCTCACCTCAGATTTCTCTTTTTTTTTATTTTTCCTATCTCCTGATGACTTTTTTTTCTTCCCACCTCTCTTTCTTCTCTTTCCTCTCTTTCCTTTCTCTTGCTTAAAAAAAAAACAATCAAAAAAAAAAAAAAAACCTCCCCCCTCCAGACATCAACAAAAAAAAACAAAAAAATGAGGTTCCACACAGAGCTGGACCCGTATGTAAGCAATCAGGTGCTTATGGCCATGCCTGTCGTGTACTTGGGTGTTGTGTTCGCACTGAAGGCGTTCATGGTATGCAATTGTATATATATAATATTATATATATCCCCCCTTCCCCTAGAAAAACAGAGAGCCGATGGTGTTGAAAGGGCCCATGATGGTATACAACTGGACACAAGTGGTGGTGAGTGCTGCAATGACCTACGAGTTGGGCAGGGTATGGGGAATTTAAAAAAAAAAAAAAAAAAAACCCAGTATTTCTCGATCCCCAACGTCTTTGCGCTTGGCCAAGACTTCACCGCGCACGCTGAGTTCTGGGTGTTCATCCATTTCCTGTCAAAGTCTCTGGACTGGTTCGATACCATTTTCATCGTGCTTCGCAAGAAGGACAGACAGTTCAGTTTCCTTCACATCTACCACCACGCCTCCATCGGTGTGGTTTGGGGATGGCTGCTCCAGACTGGTTACGGGGGTGGTACGGGGTACTACGGTGCCTGGGTGAACTCCTTGGTGCACACCATCATGTACTTCCACTTCGGCTGGACCGCACTCGGGCTCAAAAACCCTTACAAGAAATTCATCACTACCTTCCAGATTTCACAGTTTTACAGCTGCATGCTCCACGCTGTCTTCGTACTTCTTTGGGACCAGGAGCACTTCCCCCTCAAGATTTGCATGATTCAGGTTGCCTACCACGTTACCATGATTTCGCTATTCACCGGGTTCTTCAAGGAGACCTACAAAAAGGTGCCGGAGATCGCCAAGGCAATCCCTGCGGAAGATATTACGGCTCACGACGTGTCGAAGCCGGGGTTGAAGAAGAGGGACACACCCCTCCCAGAGTTCACTGAATGATTTTTTTTCTCTTTTTTTTTTTTTTTCTCATTCGTAGGGGGGGTTTTTTTTTTTGAAGAAAAAATAGTTTTTTTTTTTTTTTTCGCCCTCTCTTATTCGCGTGTGTATGGGTGAGGGTAAAAAAAAAAAAAAAAAAAAAAAAATGGAGATTTTTTTTCTTTGTTCTTTTTTTTTTAATGCTGCAACTGATTTGTTCATCATCTCCCCCCCCCCCCCCCTCTTCTCTTCCTCCTTTTTTGGTATCTGCATGTGTACCCCCTTTTTTCTTACTGTCCCCCCCCCCCCCCCCTTCTTCTTCTTTTGTTTCTCTAAAAGTTCGAGCCCTTCTGTTCCTCACTACATGCTGTTTTGTGGTTGGTTTTTTTTCTAAAAAGAAAATTGCTGTTGATAAGCAAGAACGGTATAAAAAAAAAGAGAGAGGAAAAACAAGTAGTAAACCAATAGAAAAAAGACGGGGGGGGGGGGGGGGGGACAGGAGAAAAAAGGGAATGAATTGCAGATACCGTTTTTCTTCTTATCCTCATTTATTTCACATTTACTTCCTCATCTTTAATATTTCTTTTTTATTTTCTCAATGCCCTTGGGTAATGGGGACTCTATCTTTTACTTTTGTGATATTCCTGATTCCAGGAAGAAAAACGAGGAGAAATACCGACGAAAAATAAAAAAGGAATGTTGGCACAAAAAAAAAAATAAAAACTAAAAACTGACCGCTGTGTCTGGTGTTGATGTTTCTTATGTAACTGTCCTGGGGGGGGGGGGGAAGAAAAACATGAAAATACTCTGTTTTTCATAGCCCTTTCCAATTTATGGTATTTCTTCTTCATTTTTTTTAAAATCTTTTCATGTATGTGTTATTATTTACCCCCTTTTATTTATTTTTTTACCCCTGGTTTTTTGACTGGCGTTTTTTTATTTCCCTTTTTTTTTTGAATGAAACGAACACCAAAAGAAAGTCAAAATTCGGTCGCAGCCTTTTCAAAATTTTCTTTTTTTTTTTGCGATCGGAAAAAAGCAAAATAAAAACGGAGCATTCTTTTTTTTTTTTTTTTTTTTTTCCTTCTTTTTTCCTCCTTTTTCCTTCATTCCATATCATCCCCATTCAAATACCCCCAATAAAAAAAACACAGAGAGGAGGCGGGGAGGGAGAGGGGGGAGGGGGAACAAAAAAGAAAAATGGCAAAAATTAAATATCTTCGTGTCGTGTTGATGACACTAATGATGAGTTCGCAACTGATAGGTTGTGGGGCGCTGTCTGCAAAGGAGCTGCAGAAGGTTATAGCTGAGAATGACGGGGCCACCGGGGGGAGTATGCATCCTAACCACATTGCTTTGGTGAAAAAATTACGGGAAGAGGGGAAACTGGCAGAACCCCAAGCCCCAGCAGGCGCCACCACAGGAATGGTGGTTCAAGAAGGCACAGTAAAGGACTCCTTAAACGTTCCCTGCCCTTCCGACACCCGCATTTGCCCCGGTGGGTCATCTGTGAAGCGGGACCCAACAAACAACTGCAACTACCACCCCTGTCCAGAGCCTGAACCCGCGCAGGTCCTATGCACCACCGATGTCTTCACCTGCCCTGATGGGCGTAGTGTTCCAAGGGATCCTGCCAACAACTGCGAGTTTGCACCCTGCCCTGTACAGCAGCAGAATGCGAAAGATGAAGAGAAGCTGTGCACTGCCGATGTCTTCACCTGCCCTGATGGGCGTACTGTTGTCCCCAGGGATCCTGCCAACAACTGCGAGTTCAAACCTTGTCCTAAAAAGGAAGACCCCGTGCTGTGCACCACCGATGTCTTCACCTGCCCTGATGGGCGCACCGTTCCAAGGGATCCAGCTAACAATTGTGAGTTCAAGCCCTGCCTTGTCGAGGCGGAGCATAAAGAAGTGGCAGAACCCGAACAAGTGCTGTGCACCACCGATGTCTTCACCTGCCCTGATGGAAACACTGTCCCCAGGGATCCACGAAACAACTGTGCCTTTGTTCCCTGCCCTTTGAAGGAGGAGCCAGTGTGCACCACCGATGTCTTCACCTGCCCTGATGGGAGCTCTGTTCCAAGGGACCCCTCTAACAACTGCGAGTTCAGGCCCTGCCCTCCACAGGAGGAAGCAGAACCGGTACCGGAACCGGTGCTGTGCACCACCGATGTCTTCACCTGCCCTGATGGGCGTAGTGTTCCAAGGGATCCTGCCAACAACTGCGAGTTTGCACCCTGCCCTGTACAGCAGCAGAATGCGAAAGATGAAGAGAAGCTGTGCACTGCCGATGTCTTCACCTGCCCTGATGGGCGTACTGTTGTCCCCAGGGATCCTGCCAACAACTGCGAGTTTAAACCTTGTCCTCAAGAGGAAGACCCCGTGCTGTGCACCACCGATGTCTTCACCTGCCCTGATGGGCGCACCGTTCCAAGGGATCCCTCTAACAACTGCGAGTTCAGGCCCTGCCTTGTCGAGGCGGAGCACAAAAAAGTGGCAGAACCCGAACAAGTGCTGTGCACCACTGATGTCTTCACCTGCCCTGATGGGAGCTCTGTTCCAAGGGACCCCTCTAACAACTGCGAGTTCAAGCCCTGCCCTGTACAGCAGGATGCTCAAGAAGAAGAGAAGCTGTGCACCACTGATGTCTTCACCTGTCCCGATGGAAAAAGTGTTGTTTCCAGGGACCCAAGCAACAACTGCGAGTTCAAGCCCTGTCCTATTGTGGAGGAGCAAGAAAAAGAAGTGGAAGAAGAAGAAGCCGCAGTTGCGGATCAAGTGCTGTGCACCACCGATGTCTTCACTTGCCCTGATGGGAGCGCTGTTCCAAGGGACCCGAGCAACGATTGCAACTTCAAGCCCTGCCCTCCACAGGAGGAAGCAGAACCGGTACCGGAACCGGTCATGTGCACCACTGATGTCTTCACCTGCCCTGATGGAAGTGCTGTTCCAAGGGACCCTGCCAACAACTGCGAGTTCAAGTCTTGCCCTGTTGAGGAAGAGGCGGTGCAACCGGATCTAGTGGAGCATCACCCCGTCCCCGTGATGTGCTCGACCGATGTCTTGACCTGCCCTGATGGGGTAACTGTTCCAAGGGATTTTACCAACAACTGCGAATTCAAACCTTGTCCCGCCAAAGAAGGTGTTGAACAAGTGCTGTGCACCACCGATGTCTTCATCTGCCCTGATAGGAGTGCTGTTGCACGAGACCCTGCCAAAAACTGTGATTTTGTACCCTGTCCCGTCCAGCAGCAGCAGCAGCAGCAGCAGGAGGTACAAGAACAACAATGCGCCACAGATTTCTTCACCTGCCCTGATGGGCACACTGTCTTTAGGGACCCGATCCACAACTGTGCCTTTGCCCCGTGCCCTTTGAAGGAAGAGCTAATTCTGTGCACCACCGATGTCTTCACCTGCCCTGATGGGAGCTCTGTTTCAAGGGATCCTGCCAACAACTGTGCCTTTGCACCCTGCCCTGTGTGCACCACCGATATCTTCACCTGCCCTGATGGGAGCACCGTGTTGCGTGACCCGGGCAACAACTGTGCCTTTGCTCACTGCCCTGCAGAAGAGCGGCTAGAGGAAAATGAAGTAGTAGAGGAACCAGTGATGTGCACCACCGATGTCTTCACCTGCCCTGATGGAAACACTGTCCCCAGGGATCCACGAAACAACTGTGCCTTTGTCCCCTGCCCTTTGAAGGAGGAGCCAGTGTGCACCACCGATGTCTTCACCTGCCCTGATGGGAGCTCTGTTCCAAGGGATCCTGCTAACAATTGTGCCTTTGTCCCCTGCCCTGTTCAAGAACAAGGGCAAGTGCTGTGCACCACTGATGTCTTTGTCTGCCCTGATGGGAGAGCTGTCTCAAGGGATCCTGCCAACAACTGTGCCTTTTCTCTCTGCGCCGTGCCGAGAGCGGATTCTGAAGAAGCAAAGCTGCAGAGCGAAATACAACAGATGCGTGAGGAGATGGAGCGCATGCAGGCAAAGCTGCAGGAAAAAGAGAAAATGGCACATGCTCAACAAGAAGAGGAAGTGCCTGCACAACCAGCACACGAGGGAACAAAGCAAGAAAGTGTTCCAAAGACTAGACACCAAGAACAGGAACAACCCCGTGAGACGGATGAACAAGGGAGCGTTGCGAAGCAACAAAATAGGGCAGAGGTGCCTAATGTTAAACAACTCCCGAAGCAGGAAGCGCAAGGGCGTCAGGAAATACAACCGAAACCTAAACATCAAGAACAAGAACAACAACAAAACAAGGAAGTACCACAGCAGACGTATGAAAAGGCGGAGATTCCAAAGGTAGAGGCTGAGGACATGAACATGCCAGGATGGGTTGATGAGGTGAAGGGGGTGGTGCTGATGAAGATTGAGGAAATAGGGGTAATGGTATGCGCATCAGCAATGGGTGTGTTTTTTGTATTTGTCGCAATGTGCTGCTGCTGTTGTTGCAGGGGTGCAGGGAAGAAGGTACCTCCTCCTGTGTCCCAGTCTTCGTTTACGTCTTGGCAAGCTGGGTCGCCTAACACCCCTACACCGAGAATTACCAAATGGCCAAGCACAGGTAGCAACACGGCCACTCTCAGAAACAGAGCCACAGCCCCCCAGGACACCGGTGATTCGTTTGACATACAAAACAATGTCCTCTCACGATTCCAGAACGGGGCCCCTGAGTACTAATTATATTACCCCCCCCGCTTTATTTTGTTGCTAGCCCCTTTTTTTTTCCGGTGTCCTAACCCCTCCTTGGTTTTAAAAAGAAAAAAAAATGAAACAAAAAAAAATGAAAAGAAAGTGTATTTTTTTTATGTTTATCACGATTTCTCAAATATATTTCAATATTAGGGCCACTCAACCTTGAAAGAACCCCCCCCCCCCTCCGTAAAAGGATTTTCAATGCCGAACGGGCAATATTTTTTTTTTTCAAGGGCGGCCCTCCATGAGGGGGTTCGTCCTGCACTTTGAGTTTTTTCTCTTTTCTCCCGCGTTTGCGGTTTGTCTCGTTTTCGGGCCATTTTAATCCCTTTGAATTGAAATATATTTGGGAAACCGTGGTTTATTTATATATTGGAGTGCAAAAAAAAAAAAAAAAAAAATGAAACGTTTTTTCCCCCCCCTCTTTCTTCTTCGGTGGCAAAAAAGAAAAGGTGGAGGGAGAGGGGAGGAAATAAATTTAAAAAAAATGATATGGGTGCTTGTGAGCTCTGTGGTGTTGGCCACGAACGCCCCACGGTACGTGAAGATAGTAACAGCAGAGCCTACCATGGAGCCAACGACGGCTCCAAACACCATTGCACCACAAACGATGGTCCCGGAGGTGATACCTAAGGTGAGCGAAGGGGAACGGACCGCACTAGAAAGGGGCGGGGAGGTCACAGCGGTACTAGGCGGTACAAATGCAGGGGCTGCTGCTCAACTGGCTTTAATTGCGAAATCCACTTGTGGGGGGGAAACAGAGCTCTCTCTACTATTCCACCCAACGCAAATATTTGGCTTCAAAACCGTCAACGGCAATCCCTACACCGCCGCCCTCCTAGGAAACTACTCTCTCCTGTTAACAAGCCTCGTTTTAACCTTCTTCTTCATCATCTTCCTGAAGAAAACGAACCCCAACGACGAGCTGACCACCTTGATAGGCAAGTCCCGTTGCCCGTCAGTCACGATGTTGTTGTTTCTCATTCTGTACCAGGGAAACTCGTTCTCCGCAATTCAGTTAATATGGCATGGCACCACTAACGGTGAAAAAACCCTCGGTGCAGCCTTCATTCTCCTTAACACAGTACTTCCTTTGTACGAACTCTGGGTTTTGTACATTGGAAAAACCCGGGGAAAATGCGCATATTTCGAGCCCGGATCGGAGGACCCAGTACCGGCGAAATACCATTGGCTCACGGGTAGAGGGGAATGGGTGTCTGGCCCGGAACTGTTCTCGAAGAAGCACCAGTCCATGTTGAAACCCTTCGGGGAAGGGTACCCCTGCGGGACCGCAATAGAGTACGTTCCTATGACAGCGCTGTCGGTGCTGTTCGGGTCGCAAAGCGACTCGAGACCGGTTTGCGGGCATTTTCGCTTCGCAGCAGGGATTGCAAGCTACGCTGTAATGCTTCTAGTTTGTTCCCAACCGTCTCTGTTTTCAAAAAAACGCGACTGGGTAGCCTTCATAGCAAGGTACGCCTTGCAAGGCACCGCATTGGTAATGTTTGCAGTGGGGTTCTATTCCGACTCTGACGGGTGGTTCCAAACAGGATCGATTTTGTTAATAATAGGATTGGTGGTTATTCTTGTGAAGAGTGTCTTGGATGCCGTGGGGGAGCTCATCGTTATCAAGAACAGCAGGAGAACGAAGCTTGAAAAAATGTGGGGGTTGGATAGAACATTCGCACAGACTTTTGTAGATGAAGCTTCTTCAGCGCTGATCGAAATGGGGGACAATGAGAGTATATTATCGCCTCTGACCTCCCACAGGCGGTCGAGCGATTGTTTCTCTGATATTTCCTGTCCGGTGTTGCCGGTGCCTTCGTCGCAGGTTAGAAGAGCGTCTTCGCCTCGGCCTCCTGTGCCGCCTATTTTGAGTAAAAAAAGGCCGTCGCAGAATTCTAATGCTTCGTGTTCGCCGTTGCCTTATACCCCGCGTACTCCTTGTACACCTCAGACTCCTCGGAGGGGCAGTGATGGTTTTTCTGATTTCACGCAACCCTTCCCCTCGATTCTGGCGAAGAAGCGGCCTTCGTTGGTGTCTTCGGTTACGCCCCCGCCGAGACGGGTTTCAGCTGGTTCGGCAGTGAGCAGAGGCAGCAGGGGGGGTACTTCGCCCCGAACATTGTCCTGAGAAGGGTTGACAATACCTTTCTCTCTTTTTTTTTTTTTTTTTTTTTCAGGCACGTGGCTACGACAGGAGACCACTCTTCTCCTCGAGCCAAACCGCCCCCCCTACCTAGCACGACTCCATATAATGTTTCTCGCCCAGATGCCGTCCATCTCATCGCGACAAACAGCCACCGCAGGCACCAGACAGCAACCGCAGAACGGTGACCGATTAGTGTGAATTTCTTCCTGAACAGAGCACCCCCATGCACACTGAGATTTTATCGAGTTTTTTTTAAAAAGGGGCAGCAAGACCTTTGGCCGGGTCAAGGTGGGTAGCGACACCTCCCCTTAAGCGAGTCATTTCAGGGAAGTCTGTGTCAGGGTGACGGTGCTCGGCGGAGAGACAGGAATAAGGCAAACCATGCGGCGAGCGACTGTCACCAGGCACAGACAGACCTTTCAAAACAGGGGTAACATGGATCATTTGGCTTCGGCAAAAGAAAAAGATGCCCCCCACCCAACCGCGAGGAAACGGGGACCAGGCACGCCATGTCTGAGAGGTGGTGCCGCACAGGTTAGAACCCACTCCAATGTGTCGTTTGACTACAAACACCCCACTTGTACTTTATGGAGCGTTGTTCGACTTGTCACCTTGACGTTAAAAGATCGGTTTTTTTTCTTCTTTTTTTTAATTAGGCGGGGACCATCCAGTTTTCTGTCCGGCCTTTTACACTTCACTTTCGGCTATATATTTATATATATCAACCCCCTCCCCCCTTCCCCTATTTCCTCTTGTTTTTTTTTTTCAAAGAAAAAAAAAAAAAAGATAGTGCCCCGGGTGTGAAGTATTGGTAATAATAATAATAATAATAAATAACAAACAAAACAAAACAAAATAAAACACACTGTTTCTTCCTCTTTTAAATATCTCACCTTTGGTTCTTTAATTCACCCCTTTCAAGAAGAGGAGGGGTAAAAAAAAAGAAAAAAGAAAAAAAAAGAACGAACAATCCCTCTGCCAGAAATTTCTATCATGGATTTCCAGACAAGGGGGGGGGGGGGGGGGGGTGAAGAGGTTCCTCCCCCAAATTTGGTATTAAAAAAAAGTCCCCTTTTTAGGGGAAACATTTTTTTTTTCCACCTCCTCGAGCCTGACTCTTTCTTAATTCACCGAAAAATAAAAGAAAGGAAAAGAAAAATATATCCTATTAGATGTACACTTTGCTTTTTTCCTCCCCTCCCCCTTTCCTATTCAAAGTCATATAAATTCTCGAGTACTGTGCTGACAACTACGCGCTGTTCCCAATAAGTGGCCTTTCAACCATTCACTGGTGCGCTCCAACCAGCGCACCGCAAGTTTTCCAGTCCACTTTGTTCCAGACGTAAACAGGCAGGAAAAGAATTCTAGATGGTTAAGGGCGACACAAAAAAAAAAAAGAAAAAGAAAAGAAGCACCAAATATTTCCCCTTACTCTTCCCTTAGAGGGAAACTAGTTTTTTTCGCTAATTACATTATACATTCCCCAAAAAAAAAAAGTTTTTATTTTTTTAATAAGGAACATATTAATATAAAATGTTTTTTTTTTTTCTTTTAAAGTCACCCAACAACAACAACAAAAAAAAAAAAAAAAAAAAAAAGAAATGGGTGAGAAACTATGGGAAGCGGCGACCTCAGGCAACCTAGAGAGGGTAAGGGAGCTCCTGTGTAATGGTGTAGATCCGGACTTGCTACACGAAGGACAGACAGCACTGCTGGTAGCCGCCGCTAATGGGAGGTCAGAGGTGGCTCAGTTGCTCATCATGAATGGTGCAGACGTGCACTTCAGAGACACCTTTGGGATGACACCCTTGCACTGGGCGGTACGCAATACTGAAGTAGATGTGGCGAGCATGCTGCTGGACCACGGTGCCTCCCCCGACACCGAGTCCCTTCTATACGGGGAGACACCTGTGATGACAGCTAAGAAACGCGGCGACATAGCTATGCTGAGACTTGTCGTCTACACCAAGCCCAAGGAGGGCGCTGCCAAGACTGAACAGGAAGCGGAACCCGTAGTTGACGCTCCCAAGCCGCCCCTTCAGCCCACGGACAAACACCCACCTTCTTCTTCCGAAGAAACGGTGCAGCAAAAAACACCTCCTGCCGCCATAGAACCCGTTGCCCCCATCCCTGAGGTGAAAAGAGTGCCCCCGCCACCTGAAAAGGTCACGACAAGGGCACCTACTCCTCCAAGGTTTGGGTAAGGCGAAAAAAAAAAACAAACTTTTTTTTTAAAAAAAGGAGTTTTTTTTTTGTTTTTGTTTTATTTTTAAACGTTCCGTATTCGCTAAGTGACCGTCATCTCCACCCGTTTGTACTTGGTGATGACGGCCGAATCTGTGTCGGTCCCCATGATCCACGAGTCGAATTTTCTTAATTCGCGGCAACTGTCGCAGAGCTGTGCAGCACACTTTGCAGAAAGCAGCCAATGGACAACGTAGCTGGGACGGGAGAAGAGGAAATAGGGGTATGAAACAAGCTTGTTTCGACGAGTGACTTGTTATCAAGAGGATATTTCGCAATAAACTTATCGTAAAGCATTTTGGGAGGTTGCAGGGGGTAACACTTTACATGTTTTTCTCTCCCTTCTTTCCACAGGCCGTACGCCAGTCATCCTCCCAGACACTCGCTAAATCTTCCTTACGAAATACGGTTTTCTATTAACAGGGCTTCTTTAATACACACCATTCACCCCCATTTCTCCCCCACATGCCTCAGTACCTCCGTGTCCTGTACAACTTTGAAGCTGCTGATGATGTGGAACTGACAGTGGCTAAGGACACTATTGTAACGTTAACAGGTATAAAAAAAAATAAATAGCAATAATAATAATAATAACAATACCCCCCTTTACAGAACAGCAAGTGGAATCCCCTGGGTGGGTGCAGGTAGAGACAATATCCGGGGAAAGAAAAGAAGGCTTTGTCCCTGAGGGGTACGTCGAGATTGTGACACCCGAAGAGGCTGGGATGAAGGAGGAGCTGACAGTGCAACAGATGCAGGTAGCCGAAACACAACCCCCCCCTCCTCCTCTTCAGCAGCAGCAGCAACAACAACAACAGCAGCAACAACAACAAAGCCAACCCAACAACGGAGCAGGCCTCCCACCTGTTCCTGTCGCGCAAGCAACAACATTAACCCCTTCTCAAGTTGTCCTTCCGGAGCCTGATAGTGCTGTGGAGTCGATGGAACCAATGAGGATTGAAACCCCCCCGCTGAATGCTGAGGCGTACCCCAGGACGAAAAGGGACTCGTTTTCTGGGCAAAGCGCCACCGGAGGGCTTGTGGAGTCGTTCATGAAGAATGAGGTCTACTTCCGGTCCTTGATGAAGCAGCGGCAGGAAACCTTTTTGAAGCTGGACGGCTGCATCAACGAAACCGCATCCGAGATCTCTGCCTGCAAGAGCAAGAACAGCATGCTCGCCAGGAAGATCCGTGAGCTAGACAATATAATAGAGGAGGACCGTGCCAAGTGGCGGTCCAGGATCGAGGAAGAGAAGAAACTCCTTCTTTCCCAAACCAATACGAACCTGGGGATCATGCACAGCACCGGGCACATCATGCACCAGCACACAACGACGACGACAATGACGCAGGCGCAAGCCGTTTCTGGGTTTTAGAAGAAAAAAAAGAAAAAAACTGTCCTTATTTTAGAATTTTTTGTGTTCTTTTTTTTATTTATTTATTGTTGTTGTTGTTGTTGCATCTGGATTCGTTGTCACAGCTGTTCGGGGTTTTTTTCTGCACTCTGCTGCTGTCAGGTTTGGGTTACATGTTATATGTTTTAACTTCCCCATGACATTTACAATTGCTGCATTACAGTCAACGCGCTTCTTTCGTGACAGGACCAAGAAAATAGATTCAGGGTTATCACCAAAGGCCAAACCCGTATCTTCACTTTTTGTGGCTGTGTCAGTACCAGCAGGACCTTGTGGTTCTATCGGCATGCTCCTGGGCGCGCTGAGGTCTTTGATCACCCACCTCGTCTTCGTCTCCAGCTCGACCTTTAGTTGACCCGCCGAGGAATTATGGCCGCGGCCCTTGTCCCAGCCATCTGAACAAATAATACAACGGAAATTACAAAGAGAAAAAAAAAAAAAAAGAAGAAAAAAATGGCGGCTGTATTGCAGTCCATCGAGGACCAGTACCGTGCCCGGCAGGCCCCTCGTCCTGTGGGCTGGGAGGACAGCTTGAGAAGATGGCGTGTGCGAAAGATCGTTAAAAAGCATAGGACGGCGGTGAGGGAAGGCAACGAAGAGATGGCAAAATCAGCGGTGAACCAATATGGAAAAGCGGTCGAACAAGTCGCAAGGCTTATGAGAATCGACCCACTGAACGTAGGGAGTGGCGGGGGTGCGAAGGGGACCACGCAAAAAGCCTTTGGTTCAAAAGAGAACCAGTTCATGTGGTCCGACCAGGACACGGTTGGCCAGGGGCTCTTCATCCCTAAGGAGGTTGACATGGCGCAAAACAGCGTCGCAATCGAAACTTCAGGCGATAGAAGAAAACGGGCGATCGAAGAAAGCCGGAACAAATCCGAGCACTTCGCCAGCGAGCGAAAAGCCAAGCGGAGGAAGGAAGTGGAGTCCATCACCGAGACCACGGTCACAGAAAGGGGCGAAGAGGACATCATGAAACATGTATGCAAAAAAAAAAAAAAAAAAAAAAAAAAAAAGAACAAGAAGAAGAAAAAACCCCCCACACAGAATTGGAGCGACTACAAAACATCTCTAGAACAGCAGAAGAAGGCAGTCGAGGAACAAGCCCGCAAGTTGCAATCAATGGCGAGTGCTAAAGATAGGGTATGTGGTGTCTAAGAGGACAAAAAAAAAAAAAAAAAATACCCCCCTCACAGTTTGCAGACATCTTGTCGGATTCGGATTGAGGAGGGAGAAGAAAAAGAGAAAACAAAAAAAAAGGGGACCGTCGCATAAAAAAAAAAAAAAAAAAAAAAAAAAAAAAAAGGGCGCAAAAAAAAAAAGGTGTTTTCCCTCGAGACATCTTTTATGTTTCCCTCTTGGCTTTTTTTTTTTATGAGTAAAAAAAAAAACAGAAGAAAGAAGAAAGTGTGGCCTAAAAAAAAAAAAATAATAATAATAATAATAACAAAAATAATATCACCCTCACCCCCAAAGGACATCGGAGAAGAAAGAGGGGAAAAAAAAGAAAATAAAAACCCAGCATGGGGGTCCCGAAAAGAAAGCGGTCATCCAGCAGCAGCTCTGAAGATTCTGATGCGAGAAGAGTAAACGAAAATTCGAGGCGATTACGCCGAGAAGCACACGAAAAACGAAAAGAGGAGAGGAGAAAACAACGCGCCGCGGATAAGGAAAAACTGCTGATGGCAGCGAAGACCCCCGCAGAAATTCTGGCGGAACAAAGAGCACGCGAGCAAATGGACCTCGAGGAGGAGGCGAACCAACGAAAATTAAAAGTCGAAAAGATACAAAAGGTGAGAGCGAAGGTAAAAGCCGCCGAGGAAAACGAATACGAACAGCGAAGACTCCAATGGGAAATGGAAAACCGAGGTTGGCATGAATCGGACCACGATGAAGAGGAAGACGAACAACCCATCACAGACACTCACACTTCAAACAGCATGGCTGAAGACCATGTCGACCCCTTCTCCGCATTCCTCGCCGACAACAACAGCAAATGCGACTCCCTTCCAAGCATCATAGGTGTCAACGACAAGGCAAAAACAACCGTAGCCCTTGACGAGATCCGAACGCTGAACTGGAGAGAACGGAGAAAAACAAAAGATGCCACCGACGAACCAGCAAACCAAGAAAGCGACAACAACTTCTTAGACGCGTTGAAAAATATCAAACCTGTTACAATCGACGAGGCGGAGCTTGAGGTAAAACGTAAAGAAGAGAAAGAAAGGGCCGACCAGGCCAAGCTCGAAAAACTGCAGCAACAAAGCGAAAAAGAAAAACAAGAAATGCAGCTTGACTTCGACGATGCAGACTTCAAAGAACGATCCTACAAGCTGACCAACACCGAGGGGAAGGTGAAGGATTTGAACCCTATCAACCACGACACCCGCGACTACATCCCCTTCCGAAAGGATTTCTACGTCGAAGCTAAAGCCGTTAAAACCCTCACACCTGAACAGGTCAAAGAACGCCGCAGAGCCCTGGACAAAATCAAAGTACGCGGCGAATGCATCCCCGCCCCCATCGAAAAATGGGAACAATGCGGGCTAACCGAATCGGTCCTCTCCGACCTCAAATCGCACAACTACGAAGTCCCATTTCCCATCCAAGCTCAAGCTATCCCTTTAATCATGTCCGGACGTGACATGATAGGATGCGCGAGAACAGGAAGCGGGAAAACCCTGGCATATGTTCTACCAATGATCCGGCATATATTGGACCAACCTCCTTTGGGGGATTTCGACGGGCCGATAGGATTTGTATTGATTCCCACAAGAGAGCTCGCTACACAAATTCAAAAGGAGTTTGTGAAGTTCGGGAAGAAAGTCGGGGTGAAGTCCCTCGCTGCATACGGCGGTGTGGGGATCTCAGAACAGATTGCAGAATGCAGAAGAGGAGTCCACGTTATAGTAGGAACACCCGGTAGGTTGATCGACTTAATGGTAGCGAACAAAGGAAAAGTTGTGAACACGTCGCGAGCTTCGTTCTGCGTTTTGGACGAGGCGGACAGAATGTTCGATCTTGGGTTCGGTCCGCAGGTTGCGAAGATTGTTCAAAACATCCAACCTGACAGGCAAATGGTTATGTTTTCCGCCACGTTCCCCAAACAAATCGAAGCCGCTGCAAAGAGGTTTCTAGTGAACCCCGCGGAGGTCGTTATTGGTGGGCGGTGCAACCCTTCTACCAACGTGACTCAATTTGTAGAATGTTTCGAAGATGCAAACCACAAATTCTTACGGCTTCTGCAAATCGTGGGCGAGTGGTACGACAAGGGGCTGATCCTCGTCTTCACGAAGAGCCAGGAAGAGGTCGATATCTTGTGGAAAAGCATGTACGACGCGGGGTACAGCAACCAGTGCATCATGCTCCACGGAGGCATGGACCAGATCGATCGAGATCTTGCGCTTCACGATTTCGACATGTCAGGCAAACGCGTTCTCATCGCCACCTCAGTGGCCTCCCGAGGTATTGACGTACCCGACCTTGAGCTTGTTATTAACTACACCATCCCTTCGCACTTTGAGGACTACATCCACCGAATTGGACGCACGGGTCGTGCTGGGAAGCGTGGGACAGCCTTCTCCTTCTACACCATAGGTGAGGATGAGCAGCACGCCACGTGGTTGGTCCGCGCACTGGAATCTTCAAACAACGACATCCCCGAAGAACTCCAACACATTGCCAACGATTTCTGGACGAAAAAGAAGAACGGTTTGGTACCTTACTTCAGGCCAAATGGGTATGGTGGGCGGGGAAAAAAAAAGTTCTTTTTATTTAAAAAACCAACTGTGCAGAGGCTTCGGAGGCCGGGGCTACAAATTCGACAAGGAGGAGTCGCGCAGGAAAAAAGAGGACATCAAGGCACAGATGCGGGCAAGGGGCTTGGTCGACGACAACGACAGTGAAGAGGTGTGTTTTGATGGGGAAAAAAAAAAAGAAAAAAAAAATAACAAAAGCAGAATGATAACCCGTCTGACGATGAGCACGTGGAGGTCAACATTGACAAGGAAAGGCCTACTTCTTACACGAAGGCAGGTGGGACAGTGGCCATCCACTCGATGGCAAAGGTGAACAAGGCGCAGGAGTACGCGAAAACGCTCTCTCTGCAGCTGGCAAAGGCACAGGAAATGGCGGAACAGTATGGAAAAAAAAAAAAAAAAAAAGAAAAGAAAAAAAAAAAAAAAACAGAAATAAATTCACCTCTGAAATTGAAATCAACGACTACCCTGTGCAAGCTAGGTGGAAGGTCACCAACCGTGAGCAGTGCCAAACCATACTTGAAGAGCAGGGTATTGAAGCGACCGTCATGGCCAAAGGTATCTACTGCAAGAAGGGTAAGGCGCCGCCCGGTGAACGAAAACTGTACTTGCAAATCGATGGTCAAACTCACGCCGATGTGCAGAGCGCGAAGAAACTACTGCTCAATACCCTTGACAGTGAAACCCAACGCCTCTTGGCAGCGGGGTCCGCCATTGGCGTCGGTCGTATTACTGGGAAATAGTGTTTTTTTTTCCCCCTTCTTCATTTCTTTTTTTTTTTTTTTTTTTTTTTTGCGTTTCCGCGGGCACATTCCTTTCGCCGGTTATTTCAGCCGGCCGCTGGAGGGTATTTAAAAAGTGAGGGGAGGGGAGGAAGAAAAAAAAATGTGGTTTTTTTTTTTTTTTTTTGTTTCATCAAAGTTTTTTTTTTTCGTCCCCCTCTCTTTGGACAAGTTTGTGTTGATTCTATTAGTTTTTTTTCTTCTTTTTTTCTTCCATGCTTTTCCTTTAGTTTTTTATTTAAAAAACCCCCCTTTTTATGGTTTTTCTAATCCTTTTTTTTTACCCCCCTTCTTCCATTGCTTCAATATATTTTTTTTTCTAAAAAAAAAAAAAAAAAAAAAAAAAAAAAAAAAAAAAAAAAAAAAACCACGCTCACAAAAAAGGGACATTAAAAAAAAAGAACTCGAAAACACCACACGAACACAAGTAGGCCGTACTAGGCATGAGGAGGGCAAGCTCAAATGGGAGACGGGGTGCAGGTGGAGGCCAGATGAAACAGAAAAAGTCAGCAGGGTATGTTCTTTCAAAAAGAAAAAAGAAAGAAAAAAAAAAAACCAGATACCGGGCCCCTACGAACATCAAAAATATCGAATCACAGCGAAGTGCCGCTACGAAGCGTGCGCCAAACGCAGCAGACGGAGCGACCGAGAAAAAAAAGAAGGGCGAAATTGAACGGGAGGTAAACACGTCGCAAGGAGCAAGGATCGTTACCTACAACGTGGGCATCTCTGGCACCGTTTCGCAGCGAGGAATGTCCTTCGCAGAAATGCTCCGCAACAACAACAGCTCCTCAAACACCACCACCGCTGCCACCCCCCCAGAAAAGCCCCAATCGCGACAGCCAAAACCCGAGCCCAAACCTGTCAAAGAAGTAATTGAATGGGCTGCAATGAGCGAAGACGAGATCTCTGAGCCTCCTGAAGTCAAGGCTTCCAGTAGAATCTCGACTCCTTTATTCGCACCAGCAGCAGCAAGAGAGGTCACGGTAGAGCCCCTTCCCGCTGAGCCCGCCGTACAGGTCCCATCTTGGTCGGCATTGGTTGGAAAGAAGAAAGAAGAGAAGAAAGATATTGCTGTAGCACCCCCCCTGCGGGTTAAAGACCGCGAGATTACAAGAGGAAGGTCGGGGAGGTCACCTTCTGCTTCCCGGAACAGATCGAGGTCTGCTGCAAGGCAGCGATCGCCTTCTGCTGCTCGTGCCGCCGCCGTGTATGAGGAACAGAATGCGAAAGTGGTGCTCCCCTTCGACATGCAGGTTCCCAAGAAGGATCTTTTCTCCTTCAGTGGTGACAAAGCAGACCAGCAACAAGAGCAGGTTGTTGTGCAGCCCGAGGAAACCGCCCCTGCTCCCGCCCCCGCCCCCACCGTCGCCGCCACCCCTACCCCCGCATCCACAGCCCCCGAGGAAAAAGAGTCCAAAAACAAAAAGAAGAAGAAAAACAAAGCTCAGGAGAAAGAGAAGGAAAAAGAGAAGGAGAAGGAACCCGAGAAGAAACAGCACCCTGAACCCGTGAAGAAGGAAAAGGAAAAGAAGAAAGAGAAAGAAAAGGAAAAAGAAGAACCCAAGAAGGTATCCCCTAATACACCTTTTTAACAAAAAAAAAAAAAAAAAAAAAAAAAAAACGCAGAAGAAAACGAAAGCGGAGAAAAGGGCGGAGAAGGCAAACGAAGAGAAGAAGGCGCAGATCGACCCTGAAGTGAAGGAAAAGACCGCCGTCAAGGGGGAAGGCGAAACAAAGGAAGAGGTACTAGAAAACAACACAAAAAAAAAAAAAAAAAAAAAAAAAAAAAAACACAAAAACCAACAGGAACCGAAGAGGTCGAAAAGCGGGAGATTGCTGGACAGGGAAGCGGCGGATGCACCTCCATTTGTACCGAAACCATTCAACAGGGCCAACTGGGGGTTAGGCATCGGTGACGTGCAGTCCATTACTAACCACTTGGGAGGAGGGCTTGGCAGTCCCCCAAGGCCTCAGGCTCCGGTGGACACAACGGAAAAGAAACCCGAGCCCTCGCCCGCTGCCACTGCAGGGCCTACGACGTTCTCTGTCTCGGCAGCTCCATTCTACCCTGCGGAAGGCCAGGCACAGACGAAGCCCGGTGATGACCAACACGTGTACAACAGGTCCGGCTGGGGAACCAACACCGACCCACAGCAGCAACAACACCAACCCCCTTCAGCAAGTCAGAGCTGGGCCATTGACTACAGCCTGCGGCCGCGTTTTGGGACAAGCACGGCTCTTGGCTCCGTCATCGGTGCCCCCGCAAACGGCATCACCATCGGGAAGCAGCCAAACCCCACGAAGCCCAAAACAAGTACCAAACAGCCTCAACCCGCGCCCTCTGCTTCGCCCACTACGGAGGCAGCTGCTCCATCGCAAGCTGCGCAAGCGGCACCGTCAGCGAACGGTGCGCAACTCCCGTGGTCAACCTGGGCTGGTGGAAACCAAGCCAAGCCCGTGGAAGGGAAACAGCTTCCTGGGAACTACATGCCACAAAACGGTTACTATTACCCAAACTGGCAAGGACAGGCACAGGCTCCAACGCAGGCACAGGGGCAAGCCCAGGCACAGGCGCAGGGACAAGCACAAGCACAGGGACAGGGAGGCAACGCACAAGGCGCGAACTCAATGAACGGCTGGGCCCAGCAACAACAGATGTACCTCTACTACTATCAACAACAGCAACAACAACAACAACAACAGCAGCAAATGAACAACGGGACCTTCCCTACGTACCCTGCCATGGCGGCCGCGGCAGCGGGAGCAGCTTCCGGGAAGAAAGTTGCAGGGGGTAAGGGCCAGAAGGGTGGCAAAGGTGTTCCTGTAAAGAGCGAGACGATCCCCTCTGCAGAAGGCAAGGAAGCTCTTGGACTGGGGTCGAGGGGGAACTGGGGCTCCGCTTTGGGGAACGAAGCTCCTAAAAAGCAGAGCAGCAAGAAGAAACAGCCTCAGCCAGTCAAAACAGAGAATTAGATGATGAGAAGGAAAACAGAAAGAAAGAAAAAAGGACAAATTGTCAGCCCCCTTTTTTTGTGCGTTGTAAAAAATTAGAGTAAAAAAAAAAAGGTGATCCAGAACCCCTTTTTTTTGGGAAAAAAATAAACACACAAGAGTGCCTGCGTGGGATGAACTGAAAGAACATGGGAAACGAAAAAAAAAAAAAAAAAAAAAAAAAAAAAAAAAAAAAACCAACTTTGAATCCGTGTGCTTGGGCACAATATTTTGAAAAAGCCAATACCCCCACCCTTTTTTTTCAAGATTTATTTTCTCTTTTTCCGGCTTAGGGAATCAGGAGAGTGACAAACAAATAAAGACAGGGAGGCTAACCCCCCCACCACTCTTTAAAAAAAAAAACTTGGATAGTGCTTTTTTATTTTCTCTCTTTCCTTTAGCCCTTCTCCCTGTTCCTTTTTTGTTGCTCGTTCTTATCCCGTTTTTTCCTGTTTTTTCTTTTCTCCCCCCCCCCCTTCTTTTTTCTCCTCAGCAGTTCGTACGCAATGTATTTTCTTTATTTTTTTTACCTGAAAAAAAAAGGAAAGGAAACAGGGGCGAAAAAGAAGAGGAAAATAGAAAAAGTCCCTTTTTTCTTTTATAGTTGGTATTCGGCCCCCCCCCCAATATTTTCTCTTTGTTTTTTTTGGCGGGCCGTTGCTAACCACTTCGTTCCTATCATAGTGAATTTTTTGTATTTGCTATCTCTTAGGATAACCTTCGGCTCCCCTTTCCCATTGTTGATTTTATTTCTTTTGAATTGTTTTTTTTTTTGTCCCCGCCCCCTTGTCTCCCCTCCATTTTTTTTTCCACCATGATTTTTTTCTGCTCACAAAACATCCCAAAATCTCCCCCCCCCCCCCCCCCCCCCCCCCGAGTATTTCCCATTTTTCCCGCCCTCATCCCTCAATTTTTTATGCCCCCCCCCCTCCTCACTTTTTCATTATTTTTCGTTTCGTTAAAAAAAAACCACAAAAAAAGGGTACCAAAGATATAGAGCGCGTGAGGGAGGGGAAAAAAAAACCGAAAAAAAAAAATGTCCGAAGAAGCACTGCAGCTGAAAGATGAGGGGAACGCGTACTTCAAAGCAAAAAAATACCCGCAAGCCATCGCCATGTACACCAAATCCATTGAGTTGGACCCCCAACCCCCGGTTTTGTGCAACAGGGCCTTTGCACTGTTGAGGACCGACTGCGCAGGGGCTGCCATCAGTGACGCCACACGGAGCATTGAATTAGAACCGGGTTTCGCCAAGGCGTACTACAGACGCGCAAGTGGGCACGTGATGCTTGGCAAGTGGAAGGAAGCATTGAAAGATTATAAAAGGGTAACCTTGATGAAACCAGGCGACGCGGATGCAGCGAAGAAATTCAAAGAATGCGACAAGGAGGTCAAGCGCCAAGCATTTCTCCTTGCAATCAAAACAGAAGAGAAGGGTCTTCTCTGTGAAAAATATGCTAATGACGGTGCCAGCCCATGGCTGGAGATCCCTATCCCCCCCAGCTACGAAGGCCCTCGTCTCCCGGCAGACGGCAAGGTCTCTCATGAATTTGTAGAGGATCTTAAAAAACACCTTTCTGCAGAGAAGATGCCCTCCAAGCGTGACGTCACAGGAATGCTGGTCGAAGGTAGAAACGTCTTCGCGTCCTTCCCCAATGCCGTCCCTGTGAACATCCCCGAGGGGGCCAGGGTTAACGTATGCGGTGATGTACACGGGCAGTTCTACGATTTGCTTCATTTGTTCAAGGTAAGTCAACAGAATAAAAAAAGAAAAATAAATAAAAAAAAAGCTCGGAGGAGACCCGTCGCCTGACAATTGGTACCTTTTCAATGGTGATTTTGTGGACAGGGGCAGCTACTCTGTTGAGTGTTTCCTCTTGCTCCTGGGTTACAAGGTGTACAAAAAAAAAAAAAAAAAAACAATATAAATAATATCCTCCTCCAGCTGCTCTACCCCAATTATTTCTTCATGTCGAGGGGTAACCACGAAGGCCGGTCCTTGAACACTGTCTACGGGTTTGAAGGTGAGGTGAACGCAAAACTCGGGTCAGGTGGGGACCTCTTCGATCTATTCCAGGAGGCCTTCCAGTCCTTGCCTCTTTCCCACGTTATCAACGGGAAAGTATGGACCGTGCACGGCGGGCTGTACGGGCAGGACAACGTTACCATTGATATGATCAACAAGGAAACAAGATTTTGCGAGCCAGACAGTGGGCTGATGTGTCAAATGCTTTGGTCTGATCCGATGGACATGCCGGGTAGGGCACCGAACAAGAGAGGTGTGGGTGTGACATTTGGGCCGGATGTGACAGAGAATTTCCTGAAAACAAACGGGTTGGACTACATGATCAGATCGCACGAGGTGAAGGACGAGGGGTACGTGGTGGAACATGGTATTTCAAAGAGGGAAAAAAAAAAAAAAAAAAAAAAAAAAAAAAAAAAAAAAAAAAAAATACGCAGGTGGTAAGTGTATCACGGTTTTCAGTGCCCCTAATTATTGCGACACTGTGGGGAACAAGGCTGCGTTCATCACCTTGAAGCACCCTGACTTCCGGCCATCCTACACAGTTTTCACTTCGCAGCCCCATCCCGGTAAGAAGTCCATGGCCTACTCCCGCATGTTTCAGTTCCAGTAGTGGGAAAGTTGGAAAAAGTGTGTTTTTATTTTTCTTTTTTCTTTTTTTTCCGATAATTTTTTAGTCATTTTTTTTTTTCCCCCTTTTTTTTTTTTTTTTTTTTTTTTAAGTCATTTTTTTTCTCTCGTACTTGAGCGGAAGGAGGGGGAGGGTGAAATGAAAAAAATCAAGGAGATTGGAGATTATAAGAAGGAAAAAAAAAACAAAGAAAGAAGGAAACGTGGAGAAGGGTGAGAAAAAAGAATGGGAAAAAAAACCACCCCCCTCCTTTTTTTAATTTCTTTTCTTTTTTCCCCCCCCTACATTAAGCAGTAACTATTCTGGCCGGGTGGGAAAAACCCAGTGGAGAAAGGGGGGGGAGAAAAAGAACCTACCCTTTTTATTTCCCCCCTGTTTTCTTTCTCCGGTCTCACCTAAAATCTTTTTTTTTTTTGGTTTTTCTTTTTCTTTTTACTGTAATCCTAATCTTTCCCTTAAATTCATTTGCACCACACCACCGGTGGTTTGAATACCTTTTCCATCATAGTGATTTATTTTATCCCCAAATCGAATATTATTCATAAATGTCTTTTTTTTTTTTCTTTTTTTTTCATTTCTGGTTCCCCCCCCCCCCCCCCCCCGCTCGGGGCATACTGTAAGAGGCCGACATTTCTTTTTCTTACTTCTTTCACTTACAGTAAAAAAACTTTTTTTTCACCTTCCACACTGATCGAGATATACGTTGTTTTCCTTTTTTTTTTTTTATATTTCCCCCAATGATTCACCGCAAAAAAAACCCCCCAAAAAAAAGGAAACCGCCAAAAAAAAAAAAAATGCTGAAAACGACTACAGCATTAAAAAGAGTTGCGGTCCTTGTAGACCTTGAAAGGCAAGTAGCGGGGGTGAAGGACTTGGGCAGGCTGACCAAAAAAATCCAACAAGAAATAGGGAGAGCACATGAGAAATACGCGTACAGGCAGTGGGGCGGCGCCTCTCCTGGAGCACTCCGAGACACATGCAGATGGGGTTACGAACCAGTCCAGGTACAGGCTCGGCGAAAAGAGAATGACAAAAAACCCCCCACACACATCAGCATGGTAATAAAAGTAGCGGAAATCGCCGAGTCCAACGAACCGCCAGAAGATATCGTAATCTCAAGCAGGCTGGCAAACTCATTCTCATTCCTGCCGAGGGTGGCACACAATTCGAATATCTGGTTGGTGGTGCCCTCTTTCGAAACGTTACTAGAGGAACGGGGCTGCGGTCAGATACATCTGACAACCATGGAAACCCGACGGCCTGCTGGCTGGAAATGAAAAATAAAACCCCCTTTTTTTTCTTTTTTTTTTTCTGTAAAAGCTTTAAAAAAAAAGGGGGGGGTAGAGCCCTAACTTGTCCTAACTTGACCCCTAGGTTTCCAAAATGCTCAAAGTCCACCCCCTAAGTCTTCAAAACGCTCAAATCCCGCCCCCTAGGTTTCCAAAGTGTTCAAAGTACACCCCCCCAGGTTTTAAATGCCCTAACTAGGCCCCTACGGCGGGAAATCGCTCAAAGTCAACCCCTTAGTTTCCAAAATGCTCAAAAAACCCCCCATAGTTTCACAAATTACCCGCTTAGGTCCCCTATGTTTCATTGATGCTCAACAAGGTTGTGCGCATGTTCCTTGACAATAGGCAACTTGAAAGGAAAAGAAAAAGACAGCCCGGGTAACCAAGGCTACTTCTTAGAGGGCTGCGTCGAAGGTGTCTTCCTGTGTAAAAGATTACTTTCTTGAAGTTGGGCGGTAAAGTCGACTTGGTGCTTCCCGTCACCTAAGCGCAAGACCTATTGGGCGTTTTAAAAAAAAGGAGAAAACAACCTTGCACCCGCTAGCGCTTGCCATGTTCCCCTCCACAACCTTTTTCACGCAAGGAACAGGTTCATTCACCTGCAGCCCATCGTGCTCCCCCCGCCTACTTGCAAACGTGCTTGTGACATAGTCACGAATGCCCTTCACCAGACCTAGCACTGTGCTGCATCTTGGTTCTTTTAGAACCTTAAAAGAGGGGGGTGGGAGGTAGCGTACCTTGTTAATGCTATTGGGGGTGTAAACTCCAAAACGGCAGGTGGGGAAGTGCGAGTCAGCCCATTTGGTGGGGTCAATGGCTCTCAGGTACTCTGCCACTTCTTCATCGAACTAAAAAAAGAAAAAAAAAGCCCAGCAACGAGGGCATACCTCATCCATAACAGCGTCGAAGTTCTCACGGGAGGCCTTCGCAGCTTTCCAGATCAAGTTGTCACATTTGGAGTTGAACTTAACCCTGATGTTGCCCGCAATGTGATTGATACACATCATGTGGTGGCAGTTCGGCAGCATCTCAGGAAGTGCCTCAGGTAAGCCCTTTTGCCTGTCCGTGACCACGACAGCACCGTCAAGCTTGAACCTCAATGATGTCTGTCGCAGGTGGTATTTCCAAGAATCTACATCCTCGGAAACCACAATACTGAAACACAACGGGTAAAGCCGGTTTGAGCTAGGCAAGGCCTCTCTTCGCGCCTCAGCCATGTCCGAGAAAACCGCATCAGCAACAATCTTTGAATGTAGGCATTTTAAAAGGATTGGTTTTTGTGATATAATGATGGAAAAAGAGCTGTAGGAAATGTTGGGGTGAAAAAAAATGTTGTTAGCAATTTATGAAACATAGGGGGCCCAAGTTGGGTATTTCCGAAACTAAGGGGTCCGGATTTGAACATTTTGAAAAACTAAGGGGGTCTACTTTGAGAATTTATGAAACTAACCTGCAACTTTTTTTGAAAAAAAAGTTGCAGGTTACCGTGGACGGTGGAAAAAAAGTTGCAGGCTTAACCCTTAAATGCCCAACTGCTTCTGTAGAAGCAGTTAATAGGTGTAATTGTTCTGTGGTCATCTAGACCAAAGCCTTGGATCGGTTCTCATCAAAAAAAGATGGAATGGAAAGATATTGAAAATCTGCGTTAAATACGCTATTTGTATCCATCTGAAACCTCATAACTTCATCCCAGAACGAGGTGCCGAGACACTGGGTGACACCAAAAATGGGGAGTTTCATGATTTTTCCATGATTTTTTCCCTCTTTTTTTTTTCCCCCCAAATCACTAGGCCTTATCAAAATCAACGTGCCAGCACACAACGGGAGCAGTTCCCGTCGACCTGCAATGTTCATATGGGTTAAATCCACCTCTCTACCTCAATCCTCGTTTCTTTTTTATTTACCAGGACCGTGATGACGATGTAGTCATGGGTCCGGTTGGGTCCTACGAAACAGGTGGCCCACCTTTCTGGAGAACGGATGGTTTTTTTGATGCACTCGTTCTTCGTCGCGTCCCAGTGGCCTCCCGCAGTCCGGCGGTTCAGAGGCTGGCAACGGTCCTGTGAGCAGACGCGTGGAAAAAAGTTATTTAGTTACCGTGTACCCAAAGAAAAAAAAAAAATCAGAGAGAGGAGGGCAGGACACTTTTTTTTTTTTTCCTTCCTTTTCTTTTCTCTCTTTTATACTTGGGGGTTTTGTATTTTTTTTTCTTTTTGTTCCTTCTTGTTTCTTCGTTGCGTCTGTTATTTTAAGAGCAAGAAACGGGAGGAAAAATGAAAGCCCGCGGAGTGATATGCGCTGTGCTGCTATTATCAGTTGGGGTGTGTGAAGGGGAAGAGCTGAACGGCACTAGCACCGACTCGGAGCAGAAGACCCTTACTTACATCGTGGCTGAGAAACTAAACAATGCCTCGGTGGTGTCTACCTCTTCTGTTGCTCTCTTCACCACCAGCGTAAGTGACCGCATCTTGTCAGGCCCAAGTACTACCCAGAGCCCGAGGTCGAGACAGTTATCGAGGTGCATGTAGTGAACACAATCATCGAGACAGTTATCGAGAAGGTGGTGGTCATCGTTAATCAGACCTGTCCTGTCATTGATGTGCCCACGGACACACCTACGACCCCCGTTGTGCCCCCACCGCATCCTGTAGAAGTGGATCCTGTGCCCCCTGTCCCTGTACCTGACCATTCCGGACCGTCGGAAGACAAACTCCACAACATTTTCAACGAAGAGCTTAAAGACTTCCTTACCATCATGTTTGCTGTTGCCTTTCTGTTGTGCAAAACAAAAAGAACGCTGAGCAGGTCACCTCAACAACAGCAGCACAGAACCGGAACCGACAGCTGACCACAGAGAACAACTCTTTGAAGGAGTTGGAACTTGAAAGCAAGCTGAACACGCTCACCACAAGAGTGCAGAGCTTAGAAACGGAGTTCACTGCACTGAAGAACGAGCTCGACTTGACAATGCCCTTAAGTCGGAGACGGACACCAAGGAGACAGAGGCGGCAAGGGAACGCCTCACGTTGGAAGATATCACCCGAGCAGCAACGAACACCAACAAGAAGTTAGACACTGCGTCAGGCGATAACATGAGCTGTGAGCTCGTGGGGCAGCGGGGGAGGGACGACGAAATGTCTGCAGAGAAAGAGCAAATGATCCAAAGCAGTAGTTGAGCTTCTTCTTGACAGCGAAGGGAAGCTTCCTCTAGACTTTGCGATTACAGAGAGTGTTTTACGTTTGCTTCGGGACAGGATGGTGGAGTGTTCGAGTGGCAGATGAGAAGGGGGGGAAAAAAAGAACTTTTTTCCTTTGTTCTCTCTGTCTGTCCTTTCTCTCCTCCCTCTCCACTACTGGCTTTAATTTATTTGTCTGAATTCATTTTAAACTCACTTTATATTATTTTCTTTCCAACGTCGTACGTATTAAGAGAACTCTTTGTCCCCCTACTCCATCCTCCCTTTTTTTTTTTTAAAGTATGCATGATTTCTTTTGAGCCGTCCTGCTCACCGTAAACAGCCCTACGTAGGTAGGCACGCCACCGCGGCGGGCCGTTGCTAACCACTTCGTTCATCCAATCTTTTTTCTTTTGATGTGGATTCCCCCCTTGTCCTCTTGTGTGCTGGGGGATGTCTAACCACAACTTTTTTTCTACCGTTGCTGTAACCACCAAATTTTTTCCTTATGCAACTACAAACTTTTTTTCCACCATCCACGGTAACCTGTATCATTTTTATGATTAGGGTTTGGGAAAGAACTCTGAGGAGTGACTGGGACTGAACACCACCAGTTGAGAAATGGGGGTTCCTGCAGGTTGCAGCATTATGCCCAACCTTTCTGCAGTTGCTGCACATATTCTTCCCCTCCCCCTCACTCCGCTTCCTCTTCGCCTGCCTGCCTATTTGTGACTTTGTCAAGTGGCCTGAGGCCATCCTTCACGTTTTCACACCAAATACTGAAAATGCAAAAAAAAAATCAAAAATTTCGAAAAACTAAAAATGGGAACAATAGGAAGGTTTCATGGGAGAGTGGAAAAAAAATTCCAGGTTACCGTGAAAAGAAGTAAAAATTCTGCTTACAGTACTTGGTGGAAAAACGTTATTTGCTTACCGTGAACGGTGGTTTTCTCTTCTTTTTCTTCTCCACTCGTACGTATTAGGGGAACTCCTTGTTCCCCTACGTACTCCATCCTCCCTTCTTTTTTTAAAGTAAACGGTATGCTTTTTTTTGAGGTGTCCTGCCGCATACCGGCAGGTACCCTCCCCGGCTTCCACAAACAACCAGCCGACTCTCTTGTTTTTTTTTTTTCTTTCTTTTTCTTTTTCTTTTTCTTTTTCTTTTTCTTTTTCTTTTTCTTTTTCTTTTTCTTTTTCTTTTCCAACTGATTTACTTTCAAAATTATCTGTAAAGGAAAACCACCAGGAGAAAAAAGAAAATATGGTTCGACCTCAGAAGAAGTGTGGGGCTCGTATTCGTCTTCGGCCAGCCTCCAGCCACACCTTGGCAGGGGGGAACGGTATCTGAAGGAAACATCCCCTCAAGGTGTGCTCGGGAAGTACCTAACAGCTGCGAGGTTGATCCTTCTTCAGGGCGAGACCTTGTTCGTACACGGCGGCCTGACTTCTGAGAACATCGGCTTCGTACCCTATGATGGTGTTTCGTTGTACCCACCACCGAAGGACGGTCCACGCATTCCGCGTTTTTTTTATATACCCCTCGGAGGGAAGCTAGGAGAGTTGGCTGAAGACCGCACACGGTGATGAAGAAGGTGTGGAGCACTTGGGAGAAAGGAAGGAGGGCCTTCCTTGCTGAACCATGCAAGAGAGTAAATACGCTGCGATCTGTCGGTGGTGAAAAATACCGGAGTGACAAACCCCCCGGGGGGGAAAAAAAAAGCCCCAATATTTTTTCTCTTCCCGATTTTTTCGTTTTACAGTAATAATAATATGCAACAGTCGTCATTTCGCTAGCTTATTTTCCTCTCTTCCAACCCCCCTTTTTTTTTACAAAAAAAGAAAAAAAAAAAAACACACGCACATTCTTCGTTTGTTGTTCTTGTTACGGTAACTTCTCCCACCCCCTTCCCTCTCCCCTCCCTTTTTTCAGGCCAATGAAGAGCGGCGTGCGATTGTTGCAAGCAACATGTAGGCTCAAGGCTGAACCGCGTACCGCATTCATAACCGATGTGGAAGGCAATCAACAATATTTCAATGCATGCATCGATGCATCCCCGGTGCTGGAAAGAGCTCAAGGGCCAGACGCCCGCATCAACTTCAAGAACGACTGCGACACCTTCGTATACGGAGGGGACGTAATGGACAAGAGCGCTGAAGGGTTTGCAATTTTAAAATCACTGCTCGACTTCAAAAAACGACATCCTGACCGGGTGTTTCTAATAGCAGGAAACCGGGATACATGTAAAATCAGATTGACCTCTGAAATGAAGGACACGGCCCGGCCTCCTGGGTACCCATTCTGGGCTAACGGTCGTATACCTACATGGGATGAATGGGTGTCAAAACATAATGCGTCGCTTGAGTCGCGTTTCAAGTACATCACGATGAAGACAATGGGGTGTCCGGATCTTCTCGCCGCCGAGGGCACGAAGGACACAGCGGAAACAATGAAACGGTATCTGAAGGAAACATCCCCTCAAGGTGTGCTCGGGAAGTACCTAACAGCTGCGAGGTTGATCCTTCTTCAGGGCGAGACCTTGTTCGTACACGGCGGCCTGACTTCTGAGAACATCGGCTTCGTACCCTATGATGGTGTTTCGTTGTACCCACCACCGAAGGACGGTCCACCAGGAGATCGTTATGACGATGTGCTTACGTGGGAAAATAAATTGAACGGATATCTTGACAAACAGATTTCAGATTGGAAATCGAGAAGCGAGTTCAACGAGCGTTACGAAAGGGGTGGGGAGGGGCTGATGGGGTACACATTTGCAGCTCCGATGAAACTGAGGACAGTTGTAACCGTGTCTTTCCTGTTCAGAGGGATGCCGAAAATACCTTGTAGAAAGACGATGGAATATGTGGAACGAAATAATGTGAAGAGGGTCGTAGTCGGTCACCAGCCTCATGGGGATTGCCCAGGTGTCTTCAAACACCGTGACCTCACCATCATCATGGGGGATACTTCGTACAGCGATCCTGCTTCTCCGGACAACCGTGGGTCTGCACATTCTGCGGTGACGCTTGGCCCTGAGTCCGTCCACATTTCCGGTGTCCTACACGACGGTGCCCGGTACTCCTTCTCTCCTGCCGATTTCCCGCTCGTCGGACGCTTTGTTGTCTACAATAACTCCATTTGGTGGTGCAAGGCTGTACTTCTTGACACCACCACCTACGTCCTCAACCAGCCCCACCCGACAGAATGGTATTCCTTGAATCACGCCCGGGTGCACGGCGACTATCTATTCCCGCTTTACTGCGACATGCCGTGAAGAGGAGGAGGGGGGGATGAAGCAACGCTTTTTTTTTTTTTTTTTTTTTTTTTAACCATCTACCAACGGACTATTTTTGCCCACCAGGGGGTAAATTTTCAAAACTTCAAAAAAAGCTATTCTAGCGCAACGCCGGGGCTATATGCCCCCGGAAATGCCTCCAGATGTCCCAATTCTAGAGAGAGGGTGCCCACAGCAGGGCCCACCCTCACAGCATTGTCAAAAATATCGTTCCTGAAGTGCCCGAGAGGGGGTACAAAAAACAAGTCAAAAAAAATCGACTGTAAAATTCTGTAAAAAGCTATTTAAGGCCTTCTTGACGCGGTTCGTACGTGCCCCAGGGCTGGGGGACTTCTTTTTTGACCCCGAGAGGGGTTTCTGGGGGGTATCCCCGGCAAGGTGGTAGTCTTTGAAGCACGGAGTCATGCAAAGTTGTACCAAGCAGGTTGAACACTGGAACTGGGGTCATTTCGACTTGCCATGCTTGCACCGCATGTTGCACTACTTTTTCGGGGAAATGGTCCCAGAAGGTACTATCGCGGTGCATTGGGGTCTCAGGGCACTCGTTCTGTGTTTCGGGGCATGGTATTGGGGCAGCCTGCTCTGTAGTTGACTTTAGCTGTTGTTTAGACTGCCTCCCTAGTAGCCCTTCGATGACTGCCTCTTTGAAAGGCGTGAATCCACTGTCGTTCGTACTCAGGGTGTTGGGGGGCAATGCTTCTTTCCAAACAAGCCAAGCATTTGCCAGAGATCTATCTAACAAGTACGAAAATACTTTCAGGGGCCACTTCGAAGTCATAAGGGTACGTTTATGGCGTTTTGTCACAGCGTCACCCAGCGTCGGTTCCGCCCATTGCGGTGTTGTGGTGACTTGGTGGGGAGCGGGATGTCCATTCCGGCTTTCATTCTCTTTTGGCCGACACGTCAAATTTGACTTCACCAGAACATCCAACGTCGACAGAAAGCGCACAGGCTTGATGTCATGCCACGTTGTGGTGCAAAGGATGCTCACGTGCTGGTGGAACTGGGTGTCGCCACAGGATGCGTGTCCTTGGGCTTGCGGCCTCGCTTCTTTGCATCCGTGATCTCCGGGAGGCCTTTGCGATAGGTAGAAGTCAGCACGCTTGTTTGTTTCGCTGTGGAAACACAGATTTCCCAGAATAGTCAAAAAGCGGTCTCTTGACATGACAGCAGCGTACCTAGGGGTGTGGTTGAGAGACGTGGAGCCAGCGCGCCAGTAGTCAGAATAATCTGGCATGATATCCAAGTCCATCGACAAAAGGACACCTAAGAAGGTATGCAAAGAAGCAGCATTGAGATCCAGGGAAACACCTTTTTTAGCCGCATTTGCCACATTGTTCGAAATTATGACCCAAATAACGTTTGGGGCGAGCATTTGGGAGAATATATGGAATGTCGTTGAGCCTCTGATGTCAAAACAGGGTCCACAAGGATTCCGATCTTCACGAAACCGGATGCCTTCCAACCGCTCCGGCTTTGCCGTCCAATCACCCTGCTGTGACTCGGAATCGGTCGAATTCGTATCAGAATCACTGTTCGTACCAAAATTGCATAATAGGGATGAGCCATCGTGCTACCATCACTCATAATGTCCTCTTCCGGCCTCTTTCTGGGTGCCCTTTTTTGAAGTGATTTTTAAGGGTAAATTTGGGCTGGCGTTTTTTTTTCTTTTTTCTTTTTCTTGTTAAGTTAGGGCAGCATTTAGTTTATATTTTTCATATTTTCCGCGCAGGACCCCGGATGCGAGAAGTGGCCGAGCTGTATTGCATTGAAAGCCCTTTGCGCAAAAGATTTTTTTTCAAATCGTCTCTATAAAGACGCTCGTTGGTAGATGGTTAAATGTCCTTTTTTTTACTTTTGAGAAAGGCAACACAGCCGAAAAGAAAGAAAGGCCGAGGCCCCAGAAGGGAGAAAGGGGGTAGATAAGTAGAGACAAAGGGGGACGTTCCAAAACAGGAACTTCCTTTATCTCATCTCTTTTTTTTCTCTTTTTTTTTTTTCCCCGCTCAAAATTTTCAATGACCCCCAAAAAAAAAGAAAGCGGGGTATTTGAAAGAGGGAAAAAAAAAATGAGTAAAGGTCAAGAACTGTTCGACCAAGCGGAAAAAAAGCTGAAAAAATGGTTCTCCTTCGGGTCGGGGAAGTACGAAGAGGCGGGCGACTTGTTCCAAAAGGCAGGGAATCAGTTCAAAATCTCGAAGGAGTGGAAGTCTGCCGGAACCGCGTTCATGCGGTGCTCCGACTGCAGGCACCACACAGATGACCAGTACGAATCAGTAGAGATGCTGGTGGAGGCAGGAAAGTGCTACAAAAAGGTAAAGTGCGACGACGCTGTATTGTGCTTCAAGACAGCGGTAGACCTGTTGTGCGACGAAGGAAAGTTCACGCAAGCCGCAAGGCTTCAGAAAGAACTCGCAGAGTACTATGTCGAATCTGATGATTTAGACAAGGCAGTCGAATCTTACAAAAAAGCAGCTGATTTCTTCAAGGGGGAAGAACAAGTCACATCAGCCAACGGTGTAACCCTCGAGATAGGACGAATCTACGCAGAAAGCTTGGCGATGCCCGAAGAAGCGGTCCAATGCTACGAGACCGTCGCGATGAACTACCTTCGCAATGGATCGATGAAGTACCATGTTAAGGACCTTTACCTAAAGTGCATGATGTGCAGGTTTTTGACGATTAAGAACGCTAACCTTGAGTCGCAAATCGAACACTGCAAAGCAGCTCTTGAGAAATACTGCGACAACGACATCAACTTCCCCGGCACGCGCGAGGCAGAACTTGTTGAAGAGGTCCTCGCGGCGTGTGTTGAAGAGGATGGGAAATTGGTTGGCGAGGCCGCGGCAAAGTTCGATAGTGTGAAGAAGTTGGGTATGTTTCATGATTGATGGAGAAGGGGGAAAAAAACAAAAAAAAAAAACTTATTCAGATGATTTCCAAGTTGACTGCCTCCAATATCTCCGCAAGCTCTTCGACGAGGATGATCCCAACCGCTATTGTTAGAAAAAAAAGAGGAGGGGAAATACAAACGTGTTTTTTTTTTTTTTTTTTTTTTTTTTTTCCCCTGTTTTTTATTCTTGCCCTTTTTTTTTTTTTTTTTCCGAAGAGAGATGATTGGAGGGAGTGGCGGTGGGTGGTGGTGTGTGACAAAAGTAAGAGAGAAAATAAAACAAAGCGTATAATATTTTTTTTCTCCCTCAAAGGTAGTTGTTTTTTTCTCTTTTTTTTTCTTATCTCCCCCCCCCCCCCCCCCATTCTTTGTTGGTTGTTTAAGTGTGTTTCCCCTTTCCCCCCATTTCCCCTCCCCCCTTTTTTTTGCTTCATACATCTGACCCTTTTTTTTTAAAGATTTTTTGTTTCTCATCTTTTTCATAATCTCAAAAAAGGAAAAAAAAAAAAAAAAAAAGGAAAAAAACTCCTCCCACATGGCCGCAGTACCTGTCAAGGAGCTTGGAACGCTGCGCTGCTTGGAATGCGGTAGAGTGTACACCGACGTCCCGTTTCTTCCCCCTCCAAGCGGGCTCTGCACATGCCCGGGAGAGGGAGGGTACAACCCGAAGAATAGGTATAGAAAAGTGAAATGGGAGTGGACGGACGGAAAGAGAACTACCCTCCCGGAAGACATCCCCGACAAGCTGGACGTCAGCGAAGGCAGGCCCGTTCAGATATGGAAGTACGACTCAGGACACCATCGATTTGAGGCGACAGAAGATGCCCTGGAGATCCTGTCGAAATTCAAAGCCCCGGTGCATTCCACAGCGATATTTGGCGACATCCGCCAAGGTAAGAGTTTGCTGTTGAACCAGCTCCTCGGGCTGCTGAAGGACGACGGCTCCCCACGGTTCCACGTGGACCCCAACTCCGACTCTTTCACGCAAGGCATCTGGATGTGGTCTGAACCGTTAGTGTATGAAGGGAAATCCTTCGCATTCTTCGATTTCCAAGGCAAAGAAGGCGAAGCAGGTTTTGACACCGAAATGCTCTCCCTTCTAATGTCGATGACGTCCGAGTGCATGGTGCAACAGATCACAACCATTCACGATCCCTTCGTTTCACTAGAACCGATCGTGTCGCTCATTGACATGTTGCAACAGAGAAGCGACGCTTTGATCGACCCCCGTATCAAACAAGCAGCTGGCGATACAGGTGAATCCGTTAACAGAGCATTGGACAAAATATCGTTCCTACCACCGACACTCCGGTTTTTAGTGCGGGACTGTTCCGCAAGGATTCGCGATCAGCTTCCCGAGAAGCTTGAAAAGATCATGGCGTACGACGAATCAGAACATGCTTCAACACGATACACTGCAAGGAACCAAACGAGAAAGCAGATAAAAGAAGCTATTCCCAATGTAACCGCTTTTGGAGTGTGCCGGTCTGCTGACGACGACACTTTGTCATCAGACGATTTTCACAAAGTGACGGAAGCGGAGCTTAACCCGAAGTTTGTGAAGCAAGTCGGGGAGCTTCTTCACCTGATCCTGACAAAATCCAAGCCGAAGGTCATTGCTGGAAAACCCGCCGACGGCCCTGCACTATTGTCCCAAATGCACATGATCGCAGATTTAATCAACGATGGTTTCACGTCGATATCCGTCCCAGCGCTTCGCAACAACATTACTGACACCCTTACAAAGGCCATTTCAACTGGTGTTGGGAAATATCAGGAAACGGCTGAGAAAACTGTTTCGGTTGAAGACGGTTGGCATAAGATATCCAGCGAAGCGGGTATGGCAGCGTTCCTTGAGGTTTGCGGTGAGAAGCAGCTTTCGGCGTTCTCCATGAACCTCGGGCAGACACAGCTCGAAACAACTTTCGATAACATGGCGCAGCAGATTCTAATGGCCGCTATGCAGATGTCAGAGCAGGAAGAGTGATTATAATTATTATTATTTTTTTTTTTTGTTAAATTCCCTCTCCTCTTCCCCTCCCGTTTCTCTTCTTTCTGTCTTTTTCTTCGCATCTCACACACCGGCATTTTTATTTTATTTTTTTTTTAAAACAACGGAAAAACAAAAAGGGATCACAAAAGAAAAAAAAAAAGAAGAAAAGGTGGGCTAATTGGCATAATTTCTAAACCTTTTCTTTCTTATTCTTTTTTTTTTTGTCTTCTCTTTTTTTTTTTCTTTGTTATTACTGTTCGGTAAAAAGAGGGCGAGAGGCAGTAAGGAGGGATGGGAGAGTAGGGGTGATATGGGGGAAAGGAACACAGACGATGATGGCTGAACGCATTGGTGATTGGTGGGGGGGGGGGGGGGGGGGGGAGAGGAAGATAGTTTCACCGAGAAGTGAGGTTTTTTCTTCTTCTTTTTTTTTCCTTTTTTTTCTTCTTCTTTTTCTTCGTCGCTGTCATTCTCCTTAGTTTTTTATGGTTTCCCCCCCCCCTTTTTTTTTCTTTTACTCCGAAGCAAAAAGTTCCATTTTCTTTTACTTTTTTCTTTTTTCTTTTTTTTTTTTTTTCCTTTCTTCCTAGCTTTCCCCCTCTTTTCCCCCCCTTTTCTTTGTTCTTATACAATTCTTCCCAATATACCCTTGCACAGATTACGAAAAAAAAAAAAAAAAAATGATGAAACCCATGCTCTTCGCAGCTGTGTTCACAGCGACCGCAGCTGCCACTGACCACAAGCTGTTCATCAATGTTGATGATGTGTGCGCTGAGCGTACTGCCGACAATGTGCCCGTGTGCATGGCCACACTCACATATGACAAAAAGACCTGCTGGAAGATGTTTGGAAGCAAGGAGGCGAGGTGCTACATCCCTGCTTGCTACAAACAAGGGGAAGAGCCTACCGAACTGCCCAGATGCATCACTTACACTACAGGTGCCGTCAGCGCTGCCAATATCGTGTCGGCAGCCAGCCTTGGAACCTCGGGCACACGGCACAGCCTTGCCGCGCAGGCCCTCACGAACCTCCCTGATTCCAACGGCATGAGATGGGGTTGGCCCGACATCCCAAAATCCGCATTCCTGAACTTCCCAACGTCGTTGGTGGGACGCTTGGGGCAGGTCCCCAATGTGTTTTTAGGGCAGGGGTTCAAGCTGGGCTTCGACTGCCCAGCGGGATACAGCGGAGAAGGCAACAAGTGCGACCTCTTCGCGTTCATCTACAGGTGCCCCCCATGCACCTTTTCCAATGGGGACAACTTCGTGGTGGACCTCCTTGCCGATGGATGGGAGCCTTACTCCTGCGATGTGAAGTTCCAGCTTGACCAGACTGTCCCCACCCATGAGCATGGTGTCATCGTGTACCACAAGCAGATCGACGAGCATGGTGTGAGGGACACTGGGTACACCATCGCTCCTAAGGGTCTCTTGGAGCTTTCTTGGTTTGCGACAAGCCCTGCCACTGCGCACTGCAGCGGGTACGACGAGGCGATGTGTGCCACGGAGCTCCCTGATGAGTGCCAGTGGGACTCTGTGGCGCAGACGTGCAACCGTGTGCTGTGCCCAGCGAGGTCGCAGGGTCCTGACCGTGTGCACCGCCCGGGACCCGGTGGGAACCCCCACACGCCCAAGGGGCCTTGGGTCCAGCAGTGCAAGGTGTGCGTCGATGATGAACGTGACATGTACATGCCCACCTACGACCCCAACTTCATGTCTCGGTAGAAATATTAGATGACATTTTTTTTTTTCTCTTTCTTTTTTTAAATTTAGCAGCTCTTGTGACTCATTATTTTTTTAATTGGGTTCTCTTTGGGAGGCATCCCCATCCCCCCCTACCCTAATATTTAAGATCCTTTTAAGATGCTCGCGGATGCGACACGTCAAAAGGTGCAAGGGGGGGGGAGATAAAAATATTTGCAAATATACAAAACAAATGTTTGTTTTCCCCCCCCTCCTTATTCCCCCCTTTATTTTTTGTTTTACAGACACCTTTTCAAGGGCTGCGGTGTAGGGGGAGCCCTGCCTGCAGCTCTATGGTTCTGTTTGAATTATTACCTTTCTCTCCCCCCCTCCCCCCCACATTTTCCATCGAAACGCCCTCTGCTTGATGGCGTGTTTCGTTTTTTTTTTTTTCCTTCTAATTATTAGCTACACATGTGATCGGTCTACGCAGTAGTCGAATGACTCTGTTAACTGCAGGCCCCTCACTGCATCCCCCCCTCCCCCCTTATATGTTTTCTTCCCGAGAGCGGCACCAGTTTACGCTGCTGGTGTTCGTTACTGTTGGGTTCCCTTTTTTTTTTTTCTCTTTTTTTTTTTTTGTCCGTACTTGCTGTGCCTTGTGTTTGGTTGGTAGAACCCATGAATGTAATTCGCCGAGAGACACCTCTACCTACTTACAACAGGAGTCAAAAACAAAGAAAAGACCGCAACTCGTTGTGACCCACTATAAGAATAGTAGTGATGGCGAATCGGCCTTTGGTTTTTGAAGCCCTAAATTTGCGAAAATGATGCGAAAACCGATTCGTTTCACAGCTACTAGCCGCAGGAGTCTAAAAAACAAAAAAAAGACCTCAACTCGTTGAGACCCACTATAGGGGATGGTCGAACAACACACACAAAAAAAAAGGAGAGGGGGGGAAAAAAGAAAATTCCGTCCCACGGGATATCCCCGGTCCCGAGCTACGGTTCGGGGGAAGGGGGAAGGGCGACTTCCAGGTCCTCCTCGAGCGCTTCGGGGGAAGGGTCGGAAGCGTTTTACAATGACAACGTGGAAGACGTGGATTTGGAGGTGAAGGTCTCATCGTTGAGATGCCTCGACGGAGGCGTCCCGCTGGACGGCGAAAAACACACGTACACAGTGGAGTACAACGGCGTGGAGGTGGAGTGCGGGACGGGGTACACAAACGAAGGCGGCGCAAAGTGGAAAGAGCCGACGAGGCTGAAATGCATAACACCGGCAAAGGGCCAGGTTGTCATCACTGTACTAAAGGGCAAGAAGCCATACGTGGAACCGCTTATCTTTAGAATGCCCGCCATCTCAGAGAGAACGCTTCACGGTGCCTCTCACACGTACCGGTCGCATTCCAGATCCGGGCGGCCCTTCGCCGTAAAGGTATCTATACGACATGTCGTGAGAAGGAAAGTCTCGGTTTTCCTGTCGCCGGTGTCTTCGGTTGCATCTTCATCTGTATCTTCCCTTCCCTCCACAACCCGTTCCAACACATGGGCGAATGTACCACGTACAGGGGAACGTGCCATGAGCCGATCGTCGGCAAGATCGTGTGTTTCATCAGCCATCCGCCTTCCCTCCGACCCTGTTGATCTACAACTCGAAATGGAATCGTGGGTCAAGGAATCATCAGGAGGCCTTCGCCCGTTCCAATCCGAGTACCACCCGTGGGAGCTGTATTCCCTTTTCCGATTCTTCTCGTCCTGTCAAACCCACCTCGAATCCATTGATATAATGGACTTTAAGGAGTACGCGGGCAAGGCACCTTGTTACTACAATGGTACCGCTGTGAACTGGTTCACTACTGACGTTGCGGGCGACCCAAGCCATGAGATCGAGGATGAGAGGATGGTCAACCCGAACGCGAACCGGGTGAACATGAGGCAGAACTACAAAGGATACTCCCTAACTGGGGAGTACACAAATGGTGTTGTTCTAGGAGGTCCAGATGATGGCGGACTCTTCCCAGGGTGCCCTGTTTGCACGTTCGTGCACTGCCCAGACGAACTCGTCGGGGAAGAATGGGAGCGGGAACGAACACAAAAACCACCTCCTGCAGGGGAATGGTGGAAATACGCACATTGGAGCGGGAAGAAATCTACGAAACTTTTCCAAAGAGTTTTGGAAAAGGTGATGTTAGCGAGGGGGGGAAGGCAACACCCATGCGGGCCGCGTGCCGTAACATGCTTCGAACTATGCAAAGCTTTGTTCAAACTCATGGGAGAGTACAAGCCACCTACGATAACGCCTGAGGTAAGGACGGGAGCTTTGCTTCAAGCTCATTTGGTTTTCAAAGCCTTCGATGCTGATGAAAGCGGGTACATGGACGAAGGGGAACTGAAGCGAATGTTCCGTGTCCTCGGTGCTGGGGATGCGGAGCTTGCCGTGGAGAACGTAGGGCTTCTCTTTGAACGGTTGAACGACGACAGGAACCAGAAGCTGTTCGGCATACAGACAGACGCAGGCGGCGACCTCTCGCTTGTCTCTAAACGTCTCCTTGCAAACATACTCTGCGAGGTGGCGGAGTGTCCCGGGTCGGAGTTCGCATTCCTCGCCACCAACATCGCGCACATCACGACCTGGAAGCTTATGAAGCCCACCCCTTTCATCTCTTGCTTTTCCGCCTTCCCGTGCATGCCCGGGTCCAACCCTATCGACGGGTACCCGTCGTGCTCGCCTGTCACATGGACGTGTTGCACAACGTCTATGCCGCCTTTCACCGACCTCCCTCCTGGATCGCATCAGGAGCCGACCCCTCAGGAGTTGTTTGTGCTGTTCTTGTATGGATTTCTTTTTTTGTTCTTTTCCCCCCACCCGCCATCCAGAGCGTTTAGCAGTCGTGAGGACACGGATGATATGACGATAGATGGGTTTTTGAGTTTTTTGGATCAGGTATCGGGGATGGTTCTTTATTATTATTAGAATGCCCCTCCCAACCCACCCAAGGGCGGCCCTCCATGAGGGTTTGTCCTGCTTTGAGTATTATTACAAATTTAAAAAAAAGAGAAAAAAAAAGGAAAAAAAAACAGACAAACGCCCCCGCACGTGGCATCGACCTCGCCGACCAGGAGATAAAAAGGCTGCAGATCCCGAAGAATTTCATCGCGGGGGTTAAAAAAGACGGCAGCTGCGAGATCAACCTTCGCGCCGCGTGGCGAAAACGCGCCGTCGCAAAGGGCGAGAAAATGAAATGCGGCGGGGCAATCTGCGAAGCCGCCGCTCCCGACGAACGCGGGGTCGTGGAGAACATGAAGGGCACCGCCGCAAAGTGCACAATGTGCAAAACACGACACGGAACAGTCGGGTGCAGTGAAATCGTCTCAACAGGTGACGAAACATGCCACGACGCATTCTGTGGAGCATGTCTTTCTCTACAGAAGCAGTACTGCATGCCGGACAAGAAAAAAGCGGAGATTCTTTTCCGCCGTCTGGACGAGGCCGGGGACAACAACGGCGAGGTTTCACACGAAGAGCTTCTCTACGGTGTGCTAGAATCCATTGGGAAGCTGCAAATCGACGCAGGGTCCGAAAAGGTAAGAAATATAGCGGGCGACATGTTCGTGAAGGTGTTTTTCTCGTTCTACGACACCGATTGCTCGGGTGCCCTGTCTGTACCTGAGATTCATAATATGTTAGCTTTCATCACATCGTCGTATAATTATTCTGCGGGAGCGGAACTTGACAGGGAGGCCAATGAAAAGACGAAGGAATTTCTTGCGGATCTTAAGACAGCGTATTCACTTTATGTAACTGATTACCGTCTTTCTCATAGTGGTTCGGAGCCTCCCAATCACTGTAGCATGAAGGAACACATCCGCGATGACTTGGTTAACGAGGAGCTTCTCAAGCTCGCCCTTGCCTACAAGGAGAAGGGTTCGAAGCATCCGAAGTGGGGCACGCTTATACCTTACTTCTCGCACATGATCACATTTCCGAAGAACGGCGAACGGGTTTGCTATTTCAAGCCCCTCCGAACCGTGATGCCGAGCTGCCTCGTCTGCGACCCTGTTCTTCTGTACGATGCAGAAATCGAGGACAGGCCGAAGTACCACGTCGATGCTTGCATGCCCACATCCTGCTCGGTTCAGTGATTTATCTTGGCGGGGGTGTTTTGCTTTTTTTTTTTCCTTTTTCGTTTTTTTTTTTTTTTGTCCACAGAGCGAATGCGGAGACCGTGGTCGGGAAAAGTACTCTCCAAACCTGCTGGGACGCTATTGGGAGCCAATGAAGGGTGCTTCTTGCCTGAAGAGATCAGCACTTGGAGGAGTCGCAAGATTAGATCGAAACTGAGAGATACCTAGTACTGACCATACCCCCTCCCTTTTTAGGGCATGCGGCTTTCGCTCTGGGAGTTTGCATGTTAATTTGAGTTTCTATTATCTGCGTGGGCTAGCTGCGCCATTGTCGGGGTTGCGAGCCTTGTCCTGCGGCCCCCCGGCCCCAACCGGTCCGCAGGGCGCATGCATACCGCATCTGGCCGTGCTGTGAGTATCCCTCATGGACATTGGTCGTGTAAAGAAATAAGGGATACGATGCCTCAGCCCACAATGCCACTTAGCCTGCTAAGATAATTTCCGTCCCCCCACCCGCGCAGGAGCCACTAAGGACCTGGCTCTCCATAGCCTTGTCCACAGAGCGAATGCGGAGACCGTGGTCGGGAAAAGTACTCTCCAAACCTGCTGGGACGCTAGTGGGAGCCAAAGAAGGGTGCTTCTTGCCTGAAGAGATCAGCACTTGGAGGAGTCGCAAGATTAGATCGAAACTGAGAGATACCTAGTACTGACCATACCCCCCCCCCCCTTTTTAGGGCATGCGGCTTTCGCTCTGGGAGTTTGCATGTTAATTTGAGTTTTTTTTGCGTTTTCAAAAAAGAATTTGTGTGTTTCCATGCACATCTCCTCCCTTTCCTCTTCTCCAAAAAAAAAAAAAGAAAAACGGTAGATATTCCCATGCACCTTATGTACATAGTTTTTTTTTTCTTCTTCTCTTTTGCATAAGGACGTGTACTTTTTTTTCTCTTTTTTTTTTCTTCTCCCTCGTCTTGAAATGCAAAAAAGAAGAACAATCACACACGCACACAGGTTTCTTAACACATACACAAAGTACTTTCAAAAAAAGAAAAGGGAGGTACCTCTACGTCAGCTAACAAAATGGGAAGCTTGAGGACACTTCTGGCGTTTGGGGCCGTTGTGCTCCTGACAGGGGCACAGGACACAGCACCAGCTGCAACATCGACCTCCAAGCCGCTGACGGTGACATCGCTGGCCTCGTCGCTGGCGGACACTATGGACGCCTTCAGGGGGGTAGTGGCGGACACTCTCATGGACAGAGCCGACGACGTGCTGGAAGCCCTTTTTATCGATTCACATTTATGTGTCTCGATTTTCCTCGAGAATTAAAATAAGACGACACGACCCAAAGCCAGAAAAGATGGGGCGAAACAAAAGGCCCGGTTGACTTCTTCTGTAAGACCCGCGCCTCAAAAGAAAATGCCCCATTTACCCTTCTCCCTCTCCCGCCCTTCTTCCTCCCACTATTCAGCTTTGAATGTGTTTTTTTCCCTTTTGCTGGGAAAAAACCACAAAGGCTTGACTTGTTCTTTTCCGCACCTTCCTCCTTTCCTGTTCCCTCCCTAAATCCTCGGCGCAGTATGGCACTGTGCTTTTGATATCTTTTTTTATTTTGTTACGTTGGCCAAATACACACAAAAAAACGCACACAGGAACTATCAAGAAAACCTTTGTAAAATGAGAGAGATCGTTTCTATCCAGGGAGGCCAGTGCGGTAACCAGATCGGTTCAAAGTTCTGGGAAGTGGTGTCCGATGAGCACGGTGTGGACCCCACCGGTACCTACCAGGGGGACTCTGACCTGCAGCTCGAGAGGATCAACGTGTACTTCAACGAGGCGACTGGTGGGAGGTACGTGCCCCGTGCCGTCCTCATGGACCTTGAGCCCGGTACCATGGACTCCGTGAGGGCTGGTCCCTACGGGCAGATCTTCCGCCCCGACAACTTCGTCTTCGGGCAGACCGGTGCTGGTAACAACTGGGCCAAGGGTCACTACACCGAGGGTGCTGAGCTCATCGACTCCGTCCTTGACGTGTGCAGGAAGGAGGCCGAGTCATGCGACTGCCTTCAGGGATTCCAGCTGTCCCACTCCCTCGGTGGTGGTACCGGGTCCGGTATGGGGACCCTCCTCATCTCGAAGCTCCGTGAGGAGTACCCCGACAGGATGATGATCACCTTCTCCGTGATCCCCTCGCCCAAGGTGTCGGACACCGTTGTGGAGCCCTACAACGCGACCCTCTCCATCCACCAGCTTGTGGAGAACGCCGACGAGTGCGTGATGATCGACAACGAGGCCCTGTACGACATCTGCTTCCGTACCCTGAAGCTCACGACCCCCACCTTCGGGGACCTGAACCACTTGGTGTCGGCTGTGATGTCTGGGGTGACCTGCTGCCTCCGTTTCCCTGGTCAGCTGAACGCGGACCTCAGGAAGCTGGCCGTGAACTTGATCCCCTTCCCCAGGCTTCACTTCTTCTTGGTCGGGTTCGCCCCCCTGACCTCGCGTGGCTCGCAGCAGTACCGTGCCCTCACGGTCCCCGAGCTGACGCAGCAGTCGTTCGACGCGAAGAACATGATGTGCGCGTCTGACCCCCGCCACGGGAGGTACCTCACGGCCTGCCAGATGTTCCGTGGTAGGATCTCCACCAAGGAGGTGGACGAGCAGATGCTCAACGTTCAGAACAAGAACTCCAGCTACTTCGTGGAGTGGATCCCCAACAACATCAAGTCCTCCATCTGCGACATCCCCCCCAAGGGTCTGAAGATGTCGACCTGCTTCGTCGGGAACAACACCTGCATCCAGGAGATGTTCAAGAGGGTGTCCGAGCAGTTCACCGCCATGTTCAGGAGGAAGGCTTTCCTCCACTGGTACACTGGTGAGGGGATGGACGAGATGGAGTTCACCGAGGCCGAGTCCAACATGAACGACCTTGTCTCCGAGTACCAGCAGTACCAGGACGCCACCGTCGAGGAGGAGGGTGAGTTCGACGAGGAGGAGGGCGAGGGTGAGCAGTACTAGGTGTAGAAGAATGAAATAAAAAAAAGAAATAAAAAAGAAAGAAATAAAAAAAAAAAAACATAATCTTTTCCCTCCCCTCCCCCTAATGTTTACCCCCTTGTTAAACCTGAATGTCCTCAACCCCCCACCCCCCACCCACCCAACCACAAAACCACACTTTTTTTTTTACCTTCTCCCTCTCTATTTTTTTTTGTGGAATAATTTCTTGGGAAACAAACAAAGAAAAATAGGAGAAGAGTTATTAAAAAAATAAAAAAATGGGACAGGGTGCTTCTTCCCCCACTTTCGCGGCCTTGACTTACAACAACAGGGCCTACACCCCGGATGGCTTCCTTGGTGGCATCACCAGGTGGAGGCTCAACGCAATGAACGCCGTGGGCAAGGGTACCACCATGAACATGTACGGGGGGCTGGTCATGTTCCCCGATGCAAGGATGGCTCTGGCACTCTTTTTGTACTGTGCGAACTACAACTGCATTGCGAATGGTAAGCAGAAGCAAGATGACATGGCCGCCACAATCCACAAGAGGCACGGTTGGGAGAATTTCGAGGCCATGTCCCCCCAGGACCAGGCCCGTGTGAAGACTTACGTGAGATCGGAGTGGTACACCGGAATGTATGTGGGAAATTAAAAAAAAAAAAAAAAAAAAAAAAAAAAAAAAAAAAAAAAAAGGATGCTGCCCGAGAACGCCCGTTACGACCTCGAGACCAGGGCTTCCATGACCTCCAACGGCTCGCTCTGAGCGGAAAAGTAAAAGAAAAATTTAAAAAAAAAAAAAAGTGGATGAGGAAACCACAGTGTGTGTTCTCCCGCCACCCCCCCCCCCCCTTTTTATTCTCTCCCATCCCCTTGGTATTTTTTTTTATTCAATAGTGGTTTTTTTTTTCCCCTCTTTTCTTTTTTTTGTTCCCCCCCCTCTATTTCTTTTGATTTTCATTTTCTTTTTCCGGGACCCCCACCCTCACACCCTACCGTTTTTTTTTATTGTTTTTTTTTTTTTTTTGTATATTTCTTCCCCCATTTTTTTCCCAAGGGGGACACACACAACAATAAAAAATAATGGTAGTGGAAGAGAGGATAAAGATAGTGCTTCTCGGGCCAACAAAGTCTGGGAAGACGTGTTTGGCGGATTATCTTTCAAATTTCAAGGACACACCATCGTCGGTTTACAGGGAAACGGTGGGTGTGAGGATATTGGATTTTGAGCCGGAGGGGCTGAATCTACCAGGGAGATCCGTGAAGATAGTGGTGGAGCTGTGGGATGTGTCGGGCAACCACCGATATCAGGCGTGCTGGCCTGCAGTTGCCGCCGGTACTCAAGGGATTCTCTACGTTTACAATATCGAACAAAAAACCCAGCTCGCGGAGCTTGAGCTGTGGCACAAGACCTTCACCACACCCGCCGGTGTGCTTGGTCCAGAGACACCGGTCATAAAGGACGACAAGTGTCTTGTTTTCGCCCACCGATCGACGCCTCCACAAGGCAACGTCAAAACCCAAAAACCGCGGCTCTCCGGAAAACTACAAGATATTCGATGCCTTGCCACCTCACTCGACTATACTGCAGAGACCAACTGGAAGGCTGAATTTGATAAACTGGTATGGGGTTGGGAGGGAAAAAAGAAGAAAAAAAATCCTCAGATAACCCACCTTGTCATCTCCCAAAGACAGGATGAAGAGAATGCCTTCCTCAACAGCGGCATGGATGGACCGTTACCTGTGCAATCTTCGAAATAGACAAATTTTTTATTTTATTTTTTTACATTTTTTAACCCAATTTTTAAAAAAAAGAAAAATAACTCCCCCTCCCCCCCTCCATCTCAGAAATGAGCTTTTTTTTTCTTTATTCATCCCCCCTCCCCCCCTTCTCTTTCTACCCGTCTTCCCAGGTATTTGAAAAAAAAGATGAAAACATGGATAAGGCCACCATCCCTGCCCGACAACCTGAAGGAAGGCGCGGTGTGCCGTGCAGAGACGCTTCGCAACAAAACAAACGGGAACACAGTCCACATAGTAGGTGTAAGCCACATGAGCTTGGGAAGCAGGGAGGACGTGAGGAGGATCGTGAAGTGGGCACGACCCGACTGCTGTTTGGTTGAACTCTGCTGGGACAGGCTCGATGTCCTGTCCAGCGCAATCGGCAGGGACTGGGAAGCCTCTGTAATACCTGACATCACAAAATTCGAGAATTTAAGAATAATGGCACCGACCCTGTTATCCCCTACATTCTGGTTGGTAGGGCTGCAACTATCGAGAATGGAAGCTATCCTCCAAACCTACGACGGAGCGGAACAAATGGCTGCCATAGAGGAAGCTCAGAAATACCGCGAAGTCAAGGTGTACCCAATCGATACCCCAGTCTCCACAACTCTCTTGAAATGTGCGACCTCCTTATGGTTCGAGGTCGGACCTGTTAAGCTAGCTTCCGATATATACACCAACGACGTCTTCGGGAAGATACTGCCGTGCGTCGCAGAGGTGGAGGCGTACTCCTCCCGCCTTGACGATTTAATGGAACAGAAGATCACTCCAGAAACTTACCAGGAAATGCGTAGCATCTCTGAGAAACTCGCGGATTGGGACGGCTGGAGAGCGGTTCTCTCCGCTTTGGAAGAAACCGTTTATCTTAAGGGCATTGTCACACCTTTGCTCAGAGAACGGGACTCCGTACTGGCGTACCAGATCCACAAGGTTTCGGAGATGGCGAAGACGTCAGTCGCAGTGGTTGGTGCTGCCCATGTTGAGGGTGTTGCGGAAAAGTTTGGGGTTACAACGTTGGCTGATGTCGAGAATGCGCAAAGAGTCCCCACCACGGAGTTGTATACCATGGCTGCACAAATATTCGCTTGTACTCTTGTCACGCCAGGCGCCGCTCTCTTCGCTCAACGCACTGCGAGACGGCGCGGAGGAAACGCCTGGAAATATTTCAGATACGCTCGTGCAGCATGGTTCACAACCTCAACAGCAGGGTCGCTTTACTGGATGCACAAGCTGTACGGGAAGTACACGTCTACAAGAAGCTTCCAGATGCGAATGATGGAGTACAGATCCGAGCGATAAAATGGGAGAAAAAACTTTTTTTGTGTATTCATGTGCCAAAAAAAAAAAAAAAAAAAAAAAAAAAAAGAAGAGCAAACCAAAAAAGAAAAATTCTCTCACTTCTTTTTTTTTTCCTCTAAAAAAAAAATCGTACCCCTAACTTTAAAACCCCCAGAGGGTGGAAAAAAAAAAAAAAAAAAAAAAAAAAAAACTACACACGGGGAGAAAATGCTGAGCATGACATTGACGGACGACCAGCCCCCCGACATCTCCGGGTCTGTGGAGATGAAGACGAAACTTGGGTGGTCGCTTCGGTGGTGTGAGTTCAAAGGGAAAACCTGCCAATTCATAAGAAGCCACGACCGGGAGGACAGGACGACTAGGAAGCTGTCCGATCTTAAAAGGGCCAGGCTGAGGCTGGAACCCGGCCACTCCTCCGACAGATACATAGAAGTAGTCCATGCAAGTTCTCAAGAAGCAGGGGTGCACACTCTGAGGCTGAGGCTGCAATCCGCAAGGGAGGCAGGGGTGTGGATACAAACCGTCCAGAAAGCACAAAACTACCTAATCCGATCCCAGGAAACTAGAAAAATCTTCACTGTGAGAAGGAAAACAGAAGGCGGACCTGTAGGCCTTCGCCTACGAAAGGCCTTCATTGAAAGTGTCGACAGCAACAGCCCCGCGGCTGCTGCCGGGCTTGTCACCGGCCTGCAGATAACACGTGTCGGGGATACCCTGATAACAGCTGGCGACGAGAAACAAACCGCCAACTGCGTCTCCACAGCTCCTCGGGAATTCGAAATCGAAGTAAAAATCCCTAAAGAAACACCCGAAAAACCAGAAGACGCTGCTAGCCTGCACACCTTGAAGCAGCTCAGGGTCATCGGGATGCTCCGAAAACGAAAAACCGGCGAGTTCCTTCCGGACTCACTCCTCAAAGGCCTCATCCCATGGGTGAACCACAACTTGAAAATCATGGTTGTCCTATGGGGCTGGGGGAACACTGTCGAGTCAAGACACATCTCGGTCCCTGGTGCCTTCGTGACCGCAAAGAAGGTGCACCAATACCTGGACTCCGACTCAACATGGCAGGGAGCAAGGGAACAGGATTCATCGTGGGATTCGAAAGCTGTGTACTTCGCAGGTCCCTCTGCGGGTCCCTCGGCAGGGAGGCAACAGCGAGTGATGCCGGGAGAATCGCTTCTCGACACTGGGTTCCACTCAGGCAAAGGTCTCGCTCTGCATGTTGTCTCGGTGGCAAGCAAGAAGCATCTCTCCGACTTCAGCACTTCAGCGCAAAGCGACGACGAAGGGGCGGGGCCCGCCGTGCCATCTCGAAGCGGGAAAATGATGTCTGTCGCGGAACACGAACGGATTATGAACAAAAAGAAACATGAGATCAAAAGGCTCAAGGACAAGATAAACGAGCTGCAAAAGGCCCTCCAACAAGCAACCGGTGGTGCACCTTGGGACGAAGAAGAAGAACCACCTGTCGTCGCGGTATGAAGAGAACAAAAAAGGGGGGGGAACCTTTTCACCTCAGGACCTCCGTGACAAAGTCGACGCTGCAACAACATTAGATGAGCTTGAAAGTCTGTACTTGCCTGAGGAAGAGGCTGGGGTATGTTTTTATCAAAAAAAGAAGAAACAAAAAATCAGTTCTTCACCCCTGCGGGAACACCTCAAAACAGCGACCACTGGGGTGGGGTGGACTTGTCCCTCTTGGAGCGCACCTCTCCTCTGGACTTAGACGCGTTGTCAATGGCATCTGCCTCTGAATGGGTTGGGCCAGAGGAGGCTCCAAGGGCAGGGAACGGCCACGTCGACATGCAGCCTAAGGGATCGATCGAAGAGATGGGCCCCAACACGTGCAGCGAAGGGTGGGCCGAGGGGTGGAACCTGCGCAACATCGGGTACAAGAAAACCGGGGAAAAAATACCGAGCCTGGACTCCATCTACCATCTGGTCGGGGTCGATCTGTGGAAGTCGCCGGACCCCGTACAGAACATAGGAAGCAGGCTAAAGCTCCCAATGGTCGAATTCAACACAAACGGACTCCCTTCGCATGTTGTCTTCAATCTTCAGCTTCCATTCTGCGAGGCGCCATCTGTGTGGGGTTCGTCAAACGGCCCTGTGGCGAATGTTGTTGTCACGTTTGGGCTGAAAAAAGCAACCGCAGAAAATTGGGAGGACATACCTGCAGCGAAGCTTCTGAAGGAGTATTACGAAAAAGTGCCCGAAAAAGGCGCCTCTGGGGGCAGCAACCCCTTCCTAGGGAGATTTAAGGTAATGTTTTTTTTTTATTTTTATTTCACTCTTCAGAAATTACTTCACGCACTGGGGGGCCCATTACTTCACGCTAAATCTCATTACTTCACGCTAAATCTCATTACTTCACGGTGAAATAATGGCCTGTTTTCCGTGAAGTAATAGGGGGTTTCCGGTAAATAATATGCCTCGGTAGGCCAATTTTTGCCTCGGTTCGGTTCCCAGTGGGGCTACTTTTTCCTCTCAGTTTGCTATTTCCCCCCAGGTTCAGCTCAATTGGCCAACTTTTGCCTCGGCTCAGTTCCAAGTTGGACTACTTTTTCCTCCCAATTTGCCCACTTTTGGCTAGGCCTTGTTCCCAGTTTCTGTGGGTAACTCTTCTGTGGGTAAGGGTAGTCAGCTTACCCAAGCACCCCAAAAGACTTCAAAATACCGAAGCAGCAGAAAAAAAGGAGCCAGCGGCCGCGCCAGGTATGGGAAGGCCTGATTAGAGATGGTGACAGTGGCAATGCCAGCGACAGCGGCAGCTCTTAGTCAACAAAAGGAGGGAAAACAACTTGTATTGTAACCTTTGTAACCCCTCTCTTGTTGTACCCCTTGTCACCCTGTTGTGCCCCTCGTGGTGAAGTAATTTCAGAGTGTCGTGAAATAAAACCACTTACCTACCGCCAAGTAATGCTTTACCGACCTCGAGGTAACGGTAAAGTCATTACTTGTTGGCAGTAAATAGCTATTTTTTTTTTTTTTATTGTCCATTTTAAAACCACTTTCCAGATCCTCGTGCGGGCAGAAAAGGGAGTCCCGAAGGCCTTCTCACGATACAATGGCAAGCCCGTCCTCATCACCCGGTCTGGAGTAGTACACCGATCAGACCGGCATCTTCAGATTGACAGTAACCTCCGGTGCTGGGCGTACCCTGCACGGGTCGCTTTATACTCTATGTGGACTGCGATCCCACAGTTCAAGTTGCACGTCGGTTGTTGCATCGAGTCGAGGGACGACAAAGAAATGCCTGAAAGAATTTTGGGTTGTGCTCAGGTAAGCAATCTTCAGTTGGACGAGGCTCCAGCGTGGCCTGGAGACTGCACTGATAAATAAGAGAAAGGGGGGGGGAAAAAAAAAGGAAGAATTTTTTTTTTGGGGTGTCATGCGTAAGTTATGTCATCTTTTTTTTTTCTTTCCTTTCTTCCAATTTTATAAAACGGGGGGAGATGGGGGGGGGGGGGGGTGTATGGTTGGGTACTGTTTCTTTTTCTTTTTTATTTATTCTTCTCCTTTTCTTTTCTTACTTTTTTTTTGGTTCAAAAAAAAAAGGAGGGAAAAAAGGGTAGGGTACAATATAATAATCCACTTCCTTTTTTAAAGTGGTGGCTGAACGTGTACTCAGTTCCTATGTAAAATCTAAAAAAAAAAAAGAAAGAAAAAAAAAAAGAAACAAAACAAAAAAAAAGGAAGAGGGGAGGGGAAGGAAAAGAAAAAAAAAGAAAATGATTAAACAACAAGGATAAGAGGCAGGCAATGGCCAGTACTTCTCAAGAAACAAAAAAAGGGGGGGGGGGAAATGCATGTCGATATCCTTTGTTTTTTTTTGTCCCCCCCTCTTCTCTACTTTCCAATTCCATCTTTTATTTTCCCTCATACTTTCTTCTTGTTTTCTTCTTTCCTTTTTTTTTATAAATATATTTATCACTCCTTTTCCCTTTTTTTTCCCATCAAAAAAGGGGGGAAGGGGCGGGAGGGGAAAAAAGAAATGTTAAAACCAGTGCTGGGCCTTCTATGTGTAATGATAGCACTGTGGGTGTACGAACGGGAGCGGCTGATGGTTCTGGAAGGCGAGGTCAAGGTCTTGAGGGAGATGGTCGCGAAAAAACCAAATTGCCCGGTCTGTCCGGTGTGCCCTGCTTGTTTTCCGTGCCAAATATGCGTCGAGAGAAACTGTTTGAAAGAAGTGAAAGACGCAACAGAGTCAGCCGAGAAACAATGTACAACCCGTGTAAAAGAGGCAGAGCGACCCCTCGTCGACCACGGCGAAAAACTATGCATTCGAAAGGGATACTGTAATACTACAAGTGTGAAGACTCTTGAGGACCAATACCTGTACACACTAAGGAATTCCATCACAGGTGTGCTCCTGGGAACTGACTCATACGAGCCAAACGTCGGTAGAAGGTTGAAACGAACACCCCACGACCCTTTAAAACGCCTTGTAGGCATGGATTGGCCTGCTGGCGGTCTTACAATGACGGGTGTAAAGCGAATCGAAGCTTTACATGATCTTCTCGTCGACGCGTATCTAAAACAAAACCTAAACGGAGCATTCTTAGAAGCCGGTGTGTGGAGGGGCGGATCGTGTGTGTACGCAAAAGGTTTCTTCAAAGCTTATAACATCACACAACAAGTTTTCGTTGTCGATAGTTTCGAGGGTCTACCTAAAAAAGAACACCCGAAAGACGCCCGGTTCTGGGCCAGCCTTAATTACGTCTCCGTCCCCCTTGAGATTGTAAGGGACCATTTTTCAAGGTACAATTTGTTAGACGACAGGGTTATGTTTGTAAAAGGGTGGTTTGGGGATTCGTTGCCACCATTAGAACCCACGCTTCCCAGCCTCGCCGTGCTTCGGCTGGACGGTGATATGTATAAATCGACGCTTGACGTGTTGTGTAATACATATCATAGGCTTCTCCCTGGGGGGTTCTGGATTGTCGACGATTGGAACGTGGACGCCGCTGTGAAGGCGTGCAATGATTTTATATCGGTCCACAACCTCTCCGACTTCCCGCGGCCCATCGAGAGCGCGCTTGTGACGGACAAGGCGAACAATGCAGTTTGGTTTCAAAAAGAGAAACAGATCGACATAAACACAACCTGGTGTCAAATGGAAACCGGGCTGAAGGTCGGGTGATTAATATTAAAAAATAAAATAAAAAAAAATAAAAATACAAAATTATTAACCCTTAAACGCCCAACACTGCTTCTGTAGAAGCAGTTAATAGGTGTGATTGTTCTGTGGTCATCTAGACCAAAGCCTCGGATCGGTTTTCATAAAAAAAAGATGGAATGGAAAGATATTGAAAATCTGCGTTAAATGCGCTATTTGTATCCATCTGAAACCTCATAACTTCATCCCAGAACGGGGTGCCGAGACACCGGATGACACCAAAAATGGGCATTCCGGATTTTCATGATTTTTCCATGATTTTTTCCCTCTTTTTTTTTTTTTTTTTTTCCGAGTCACTAGGCCTTATCAAAATCAACATGCCAGCACACAACGGGAGCAGTTCCCGTCGACCTGCAATGTTCATATGGGTTAAATGCACCTCTCTACGTCAATCGGTTGGGATCCTACGAAACAGGTGGCCCACCTTTCTGGTTTTTTTGTAGTCGGGGATGCGCTCATTCTTCGTCGTCCCAGTGGCCTCCCGCAGTCCGGCGGTTCAGAGGCTGGCAACGGTCCTGCGAGCAGACGCTGCTGCAGCGTTCCACGAGCAGCAATCGCAAGCCTTGCAGTCTGCCTGTGTCCTCGCCGCCGTGCACTTCTTCTCCGCGTACATCACCCGTCCATCCACAGTCGCTGCTCGCCGCGGAGCTCCCTGGGTCGGGTACCGCGTGTCCCTGGACACCGAGTTCTCGCGGTCCCAGGCGCAGTTCGCTCTTGCACGCCGCCGCGTCCGTCGTCACCGTGCACGTTGCGACCGGCTTGCACACGGGCGTCCACCGCCGTGTCCCTCTGGGCAGTCTGCATTCGGCGCCTTCAACCACTTCTCCCGCACGAAGATCGCTCCACAGGGCTTCGGGTCGCATTTGGTCCCGTCCCACTTGCGGTTCGGGTCGCTCGTGCAGGCCCTCTGGTCGATCGTCGGGTTCGGTCCCAGCCCGGGGTACTCGTGGTGTGCTTCGTGGTCACACGGGAAACGGATGGCCTGGTGTGGAAACCAGCACTGGTGTGACGTTTGCAACCACCGATCCCAGACGGTGACCAGCATAACGGAGCATGCATGGGTAAAGAACGTATTGAAAAGCAAGCAGAGTGAAGTGAGAACCTCCCGTCTGCCACAGCCCACCACAGGATTATCCAAGCGAAAGTAGTTCAAAGCAAAGGAATGTGCCAGGATGGTGAAACAATACCTCCTGAAATTGTGACCGTCGTGACGCCAGAGCAGCTGGAAAAAGGAAGAGAGTGCTCACCTCCAACCCCTGGGATGACCCCCGGTAAGCGGAAGTCCAGAAATGCTCAGCACGATGCGGAAGGTCAGCCTTCCCGGCCAACGCCAAACCGAGGGTGCATACCTCTGGCACCTTGGACACAGCTATGGCACGAGGTCTCTTCTCCTCGAATCAAATTACCTCCCTGCCTTGCACAACTCCATGTAAATGTTTCTCGCCCAGATGCCGTTCATCTCATTGCGACAAACAGTCACCGCAGGCACCAGAACAGTGAACACCCCCATGCACACTGAGATTTTAGCGAGTTTCGCATGCATGATTTCCAGGAAAAGCAAATGAACTCATGGCATCCGGTCGATGCACCTCCATGGGTCGAAAACACTAAATATTTAGTGGAATGAACGCAAATCTTTCAAATCTTTCAAATGCGTACCCCGAATCAAAAAATAACCTCAAGACTCAGCATGTTTGACCCAATGCCAACAAAGACCCAAAATCGAAAAATTTCGATTTTGACGAAAATCAATTACCCCCCCCCCCCCCCCCCCCTTGGGCGTCTAAGGGTTAAAAAAACGATATTTTTTTGACGGGAAAAAAAAAAAAAATGAAGAAAAAAAAAAGGGGGTGAAAAATAAAAAATACAATGGTGGCCCTTAAGATGCACCACACCGACCCTGCGGGGAACAGTCTTTATTTTCTGAGAATGCCGACGGGGGACGAGTACGGGGTGAATGAACAGGCTATTCAAAAGAGCACCAAGCTGGTGTCGGAAGTGGCCAAGACAGCGAACAGGGTTCTGATACCAACTGTGAAGGATGCCGCATCAAGCGGCGAGGAAGAAGACGACGCGAGTGACACACAGGCAAGGGTCGTCATACCCTTAAAAAACTTATGCCCCGGTGTCGGCGACGGCCCCTTGTTCAGTGCCGTTGCGTATCTAGCTGTGGAGAACGACAAGCTCAAAATCCCACAACCCTTGACCGCAAGCTGGCTCGAAAACCTGGAAAAATCTGTACCTTCCGACCTATGGGAATATATTTCACAAGTCTTAAAAATACATGATTCACCGGTATGCTGGGGTGTGGGGGGGGGGGATGGAAAAAAATGCCCTACAGTATGAGCTGCTTATCACCACCATGAAGGTGGCAACTCTTCTGGATATACCTGCACTCGTTTCTCTCTGTTCTGCCTTGCTGGTCGCGAAGCTTAGGACACTGGACAAGGAAACTATCTACAGAATCCTCGGCGACCCCTCCGACTGCATCGTGAACAAGGAGACAGAGACCGCGTGGCTGCAGAACAGGGAGAAGATTTACGAAGAACGGGTCATGGAAGCCTACAACACTTTTAGTGAGGTGAATTAAAAAAAAAAAAGCTCTTTTTTTTTCTCTTCCTTTTCTTCTTTTTTTTATTCTCTTACTTCTTAGGAACACTACACCTTTTTGTTTTCTCTTTTTTTCTTTTTTTTGGATGGGGGGGGTGTATTCTAGCCTGCTGGAGTTGTTGGAAAAAAAAAGGGGGGAGACCAATAAGTTTTGACTCAATACCCTCTTTATGTGCACCCACATTTTCTTTTTGTGTGTTCTTCCCTCTTTCTTCTTTTTTTTTTGTTAGCAATGGTTTAAAAAAAAAAAAGGGAGTTTATTAGAGAAAGAGAAAGAAGAAAAAAATGCCTCTTACGGAAATTACGGAAACCAAGGACGTGAACTGGTCTACGCATATTGTGGTGGTGACGAGGGACAACAAGAAGGTATTGAGAAAAGAAAAGAATAATAATAATATAAAAAAAAAAAAAAAAAAAAAAAAAACAGTTCGAATTTAGTCGCGATGTGGTCCCGATGGTGAGATTGATACAGGACCTGGTGCAGGACTCTGATGAAGGGTGCGAAATAGAGATGCCGCTTCCTGAGGTGGACAGCGAAACCCTCCAGTGCATCTGGGAATATCTAGACCAACATAAGACAGCTGATGTTGAAAAATTAGAAAAACCTCTAAAGGTGTGGTGTTTAAACAACAACAACAACAACAACAACAACAAAGGACGACCTCAAAAACCTTGTGAATGAGGCTGACTGGACCTACATCACCACGACCTTGCTGGAAGATGGTGATGAGAAGAAGGTATTTTTTTTTTTTTTTTTTTTTTTTTTTGACACTCACTCCCACAGCACGAAAAGCTCTTCTACACCCTTAAGGGTGCTAACTTTATGAACATCGAGCCTTTGAGGGATTTGTGCTGTGCAGCTATCGCCAACATGCTGAGAGGCAAGAACGAGCAGGAGATTTTGGACCTGTTTGGGATCACTGAGCCCTTCACCACTGAGGAGGAGGAGAAGCTTTACCAAGAATACGAGTGGCTGCGTGAAAAGAAGGATTAGATATTGAAAAAAAAAAAAAAAGAAAAAAAAATCCCCACCCCACCCTGTAATGAGTGTGTTTCCCATATATTAATCTAACCTAGGGGGCTTTTGTATTTAAGCACCTGCTCAGTTTTCTTGTTAGAACAGTAGCATGTTTTACTCATCTCAGGATTTGTATCTTTGTGCGCGACCTAAAATGCTAAGGATCGACTCTTTTTTCCTTTTTTTCCCCCCCCTCCCATCTTCTTCCCAAAAAAAAAGAAAATTGTGCTTTAGCCCCCCTCTTTTTTTTGTTTTGTTTTCCCTTTCGATTCTCTCCCCTTACCTAGATTGTCAAGATAAGAAGAACAAAAGAGAAAAAAAAAAGGAGTATAAAGTAAGAAGAAAAGTTTTTGAGAGGGCGAGAAGGGGGAGAGAAAAAAAAAAAGGTGTTCAAAAGTGAAGACAGCAAAGAGAGGGATAAAAAAAAATGAAGAACGAGCATTTTTTTTTTTTTTTTTTTTTTTTTTTTTTTTTTAGCCCACCCAATTAGTTTTTTTTTTCATTCTTGGTTTCTCCCTTTTTTTTCTGTTTTTTTTTCCCTTTCCTTGCCCCTCCTTCCCCTTTTTATCCAGGAAAGGACAAAAAAAAGTGTTTTTTTTCTTTTTTCCCCCCCCCCCCATTTCTTTTTTCATCTCGCCTTACCACCGTTCCCCCCCCCAAGATTTTAAAGTTTTTTCATTTTTCATTTCATTAAACCCCCCCCCCCCCCCCCCCCCGAATCCAACAGCCATCAAAAAAAAAAGAAAAAAATGAAGAGGTGCACCAGAGCAGCTCTGGCTTCGAGGAGGGCGGCTGCCCCTGTCATGGGGACTACCAGCATGCCCATGGGTGTTGAGAAGATGGCACCCGTGAGCCAAGTGAGGTGCGCATCCGCTGCCGCAAAGGGAGGGTTCAAGGCAACCCCCCTTGTCGGCCACGTGCACTCCATCGACGGTACCATCGCCACCGTCGCTCCCGCAGGTGTCGGTGGCAGCGCGTCTTTCAACAGTGTTGTGAAGATCCAGACCTCCAAGGAGACCGAGAAGGGTGTTGCGCACGCTGTCGTCTTCAACTTGAACAAGGACGGTTCCATCGGTGTCATCCTTCTCGACAACACCGACGCTGTCAGATCAGGCCAGCCCGTCTACGCCACAGAGGAGCTCCTCAAGATCCCTGTTGGTTTCGGAGTGCTTGGAAAGGTGATCAACCCCCTTGGCCACGAGATCCCGACCAGCGCCCTTCAGAGGTCCCGTCCTCTGTTCTCCGACGAGATCGGTCAGGTGGATGTTGCTGCACCCAACATCATCCAGCGTCAGCCTGTTAACTACAACTTGACAACCGGTTTCAAGGTTGTTGACACTATGATCCCCATCGGACGTGGGCAGCGTGAGCTTATCGTTGGTGACAGGCAGACCGGTAAGACATCCATCGCCGTGTCGACCATCATCAACCAGGTTAGGGTGAACCAGCAGACTCTTCGTAAGAACAACGTTGTGTCGGTGTACGTGTCTGTCGGGCAGCGATGCTCCAACGTGGCTCGTATCTTCCGTCTGCTCGGGTTGTACAACGCCCTGCAGTACTCTGTCATCATGGCGGCAACTGCCGCGGATCCCGCTGGTCTTCAGTACCTCGCACCGTTCTCCGGTGTTACCATCTGCGAGAAGTTCCGTGACGCTGGTCGTCACTCTCTGATTATCTACGACGACTTGTCGAAGCAGGCTGTTGCCTACCGTCAGTTGTCGCTTCTGTTGAGGCGTCCCCCTGGTCGTGAGGCGTACCCCGGTGACGTTTTCTACCTGCACTCCCGTCTGCTGGAGCGTGCGGCCATGATGTCACCCGGTATGGGTGGTGGGTCCCTGACGGCCCTCCCCATTGTCGAGACCCTCTCCAACGATGTGACGGCGTACATCGTCACCAACGTGATCTCCATCACCGACGGGCAGATCTACCTTGACGCCAAGCTCTTCACCGGTGGGCAGAGGCCCGCTGTCAACATCGGTCTGTCCGTGTCGCGTGTTGGTTCCGCGGCCCAGAACAAGGCGATGAAGGAGGTTTCCACTGACCTTAAGAAGATCATTGCTGAGTACAGGAAGCTTGCTGCTGACTCCGTGGGTGGGCAGTCTGTCGTGTCCATGGAGATGATCAGGGGTTCCAGGTTCGTGGCTATGTTCAACCAGAAGGGGCCCTCGTACTTCCTTCACGCTATTGTTGCGCTGTACGCCTGCCTCAACGGGTACATGGACGATGTTAAGCTTAACTACGTCAAGTTCTACGAGTACCTCCTTGTGCACAAGGACCTGTCCATTCTGTACAACAATGCTCAGAACAAGTTCTTCTACATGTACGTGACTGCTTTGAACTACCTTGTTAGGTTCTTCACGCTTAAGTATGTGGGGGATCTCTTTTTTATTTAAAAAAAAAAAAAAAAAAAAAAGGCACGCGCCCCTTAAGGAAGAGCTCGACACTATGCTGAAGTCGCACACATCGATCTTCTTGACGCACTACCAGGCCAGGATGAACCTTATCAAGTCTGACAAGGAGCTTGTTGCTCTTAAGAACCTTTTGTACTCGTGCAAGCGTGCCGTCTAAGAGGTGAGTCGGGAAGGAGAAGAAAAAAAAAAAAAAAAAAGGGTTTTTTTTTGTAGTGTTGACAACGTTCAGATTTTTTTTTCCGGGCTTTTTTTTTGGAAACCCACAAGTGTAAAAAAAAAAAAAAAATTAAAAAAACAAAAAAAAAAAAATACTTTTAAAAAAACGGGTCTTTTTTTATTATTCTTTTTACCCCTTCTTTTTTTTTCTTTTTTTTTCTTTTTTTTTCTTTCATTTTTTTCACCCACTTCCCCCCCCCCCCCCCCCCCATCTCGTCACCTTTTCTTCTTTTTTTTCACCCAGACACACGACCCTCCCCTCACACCTCCATTTTCCCCCCCTTTTTTTGTGTGCCTTTTTTTTCTTTTTTTTAAAATCTTTTTTTGATACCCCCCTTTCACGAACAAAAAAGGTTCCCCCCCCCCCCTTCTGAATGTTTGGGGAAAAAAAATGGAATTCGAGCACCAACATGAGAACATGTCACCAAGAATGCCGATTCTGACGAAAGTAGCAGGGAGGGAAGAGGAATGGGCGCAACGGCACAACATGCAATGCGAGACCATCATGCAGTTGAAGGAGACCATCGCAGCGATGAAGAAGGAGTATCTGGCAGAGGTAAACGAAGTGCGGTCCTGGCAGAATAAAATCCGGTTCATACATGTAACCCCAGGCGAAGAGGCCGCACTGCTCAAGGACCAGCTCGTGACCTTAATGAATGAAAACCACGTAATCAAAAGTCAAAACGAGGAGCTCACCCTCCGCTTGGAAGTACAACACACAACCCTCCTCCACAGCGGCAAGGACTACGAGGTTTGCTACTACCCCCACCCGCAAGGTGGGAACCCCGTTCCCTACCTGTCCATGAAACACATAGGCATCGATCTCATGAGCGGGGACTACCTGATATCGAAGGGGAGAAGAGAAGAACAGGAACCAGTTGACATTTCATCGGCGCCTCCTGGTGTACAGATGGATCGGGTCAGGGATGCTTCTTCTAGTCATGGTAGTGGGTCTGGAGGGGATATGAGTGATGATGAAAGGGAGAAGGGTTATGTATCCACGTCGGTGCCGCAGTTGAACGTTGGGAAGGACGCGCTGCCCCCCGCGCCCCCGCTCTCTCCGCCGCTTCGCGGCGTCGTTCAGAAGGGTTTCAACGAGCTGCAACCGCCTCAGCAGGCCTACCTCCTCACGCTCGCGAAGAGGGTGAAACGGTTTGCCCCGCTCCACCCTGCGCCTCCTCCCAAGGAGTTGTCCACCGTCTTCGAGCCCTCTCCGCGTGCCCCTGTCAAGGATAAAGACCCGGCACGAAAACGCGCGAAGCTTCCCCGACGGCTGCCGCTCATTGCAACGTCGAAAGGCCGCGTGATGAGAAGAAACAATGCTTGATGATGTTTTCTTCTTTTTTTTTTTTTTTTCCTTTTCCTTTTTTTGAGTTTCCATTCAAAAAAAAGAAAAGTGAAAATATTTTTTGGTCTTTTTTTCTTCTTCTTCTCGTCATACTTTTTTTTTTTTAAGGGCGGCCCTCCATGAGAGGGTTCACTTTGAGTTTTTATTCTGCCTTTAGTTTTCCAGGTTTACAGGGGGAGGAAAAAAAAAAAAGAAGGGAAAAAAAAAACATGCCCCTGGATGGCCTTCGGAATAAGCTGTAGTTTGTCTACAAAGAGAAAGCAGCAGATTTCGAATTTGCCGCCTGATTTTGGGAGGGACGAGGCACCCCCCCCAGGGAATCTGATACCCCTCTTGGAACGTAAGACGAGGTATGGGGTAGAGAGGCGGCTCCCCACGTTGGTGACCTGCGGGCTCAGCGATTCATTGTTTTTCGGGGAGCCTAAGTGGCCGCGGATTAAGAAGGCACCTGCAGGTGACGCAGCCCCTGTGCTGCCTGCAGTGTCGTTGTGCCGAGCAACGCGACACGGGCTTACATATCCCGAGGCTGACATCTTCACAAAAATGCGTAAGAAGGATCTTGCGATAAAAGAAAAGCTTCAAAAAATGAAATTCCCTGTCCTGGACATCTTACAGCCTTCAAGGTGGAAACCCACAGACATGGTAAAAAAGGAGGGAAGGGGTAGACCTCACCCAAACACATCTTTACGGCATGTGGCTCTTCCTAGGAGTATTAGAAGCAACATGGTGTGGTGGAAGAAAAAAAAAATTATTTTTTTAAACCAACAAAAAGGTTGTCGATGCTGGTGGACGTCACATTTTCACTGAGCTCAGTATCAATGATTTCGATGGACCTAGAGAGTTCGTTGTGTAAGAGGGAAAAAAAAGAAATTCCTTTTTCAAGGAATTAAAAAAAAAAAAAAAAAAAAAAAGAAGAAATCCCCCTCTCTCCACACCACCGATATAGCGTTCAATTGACCGAACACATTCTCCCCCCCCCCCCCCTTCCTCTCTCTTTCTCTGTTCCCGTTTCGTCGTCGATTTGGCGTCTTTTTTTTTTTGTACCTTATTTCCCCTCCCCCGACACTTTTCTGTATCAACGATATTACTAAAAGACGAAAAAGAAGAAGAGAAAAAAAAAAAGAAGTGAGGGGGGAGAGGAATTAAAAAAAAAAATAAAAAAAAAAAGCATCAAGTAAAAGACAGAAGAGCCCGTTCAACACCAGAAAGAGGAGAGCCATCAAACTCTTAAAAGTGACTATCTTCTTTTTTTATTTCTTCTTTTTTATTTTATTTTTTTTTTATACCCAATCGAGTTCTTTCTTCTTTTTACCAGGTCTTTTATGGAACGCACACTCGTAATTTCTTCCCCCAATTTTATCTCTCTCTCTCTCTCTCTCTCTTTACTTACTTGCACACGGCCGATGCACGGCGCGTCGTCATATCCTATCCTCTTTTTTGGGGACCAATGTTTCCAACCTCCCTGTGGTGGTTCCTGGTAATTGTGGTTTGGAGAAACACAAGCGAAAGGGAAACTCTCGTTCTAAAGCCGTACACGTGGGGAAACCTGGACGGGGGTGGAGAGCCCACCCTACGCGTGGCGCCAGTTAGCATCGCCCTCAACGGAGAGTCCCTTATCCCATTACATCGAACAAGGAGGTGGCTTCACCAGGTCAGGCAAGTAGCCTCCCCGCGGCATCGTGCCAGTGAAGCAAGCCTCCCACAACTCTCCAGTTGGTGTTTAATTGCTTCTGTGGCCCCTCTCCCTATTTCAATTTCCAAGCTTTCTTTACTTCTCCACTTTTACTTTCTACGGGACCACAGGGGACTTGGGAGGCTTCGGGGCGAAGTTTCACAAGGGTGGCCGCTGTGTCACATACTGCATGGCACCACTAAAATCGAGACAACTTTTTTTTTTCTTTTTTCTCTCTTTTCTTTTTTCTCCTACCTCATTCCGTGAAAGAAAAAAAAAAGAACCTGTATTGGGGGGAGGAAAAAAAAAAAAGAAAAAAACATGAACCTCGACAAGGATTTTGTCGATTATCTGCATAAGAAGGATGTTGCGAGCATCATAGACGAGCTCTTGGGGGTGGTGGCGATCGATAAGCCGATAGACCCGGTGAAGGGTTTGTTCAGAGGGTTGCACGAAAGAACAAGGGAGAAGGTGATGAAGCTCGGAGAAGGCCTAGCAGGACACAAGAAGGTCAAGAAGACCGCCACGGACATTGCAAACATGTACCACAGCAGCGAGATTTTAGGCGTTCTGGAAAAAGAGATCTGCGGCGCAAGACAACACCACACAGGAGGGTTTCATCTGGCAATAAAAGCTGCAAAATCCATCCTCGAGCTTGAAACAGTCCCAGTGCACCACCACACCATCGTAGTCCCGTGTACAAGCAGAGCGGACCAAAACAATTTAAAAACCATCCACGACGATTTAAAATGGTTGTACACAACCCGGCCCGACTGCACATGGGACATCCAGGTCGTCGAAGCCACACAAGAACCTTCCGCAAAAACCTTCTGCGAAACGGAAGGATTGCACAATGTAACAGTAACCTGTCTCTTCACACAGGTTAAGGAGAAAACCACGACCGTCCCGGTTCTGCAGAACGCAAGCAAGGCTGAGGAAAACGCTGTGTCTGCGTCGATCATCCTCGGTGCTGACTTAGCATGCGCGGGGAGCTCCGTGAATTCGTCTTTTCTCGTTACACTACTGCAGCCCCCTGCCACAAGGATATCCTTGACCCAGCTGGGATTGTTCACCACACAGGTTTTGAAGCAGAATTACGTCGCGTCCTGCGGCAGCCGTTTACTTCACGAAACAGCGGTTCTCACAAACCCCGGTGGGTACGTGGGGATATCCAGCGAGGAATTAGTCCATCTTTCAATAAAGGGTTTTTTCGAAACGCATCTCTTCCCCGGGTTGCGCGACATAGGTGAGGCATCGCCCGCCGTGATCACCGTACAGGCAGAGTATTTGAAACCAGCGCTTCGAAAGATAAAAGAGTTGAGGCAAGGTCTTTTTGCGGAGATTTTAACGCTTATTGAGGTTTCGAGAAAGGGCGGGAGGTGCTGCAAGGGTGTTCCGATTGTGTACGTGGCTGATGAGGGCAGCGCGGCGGAGGACGGTGATGACAGGTCACCCGAGGAGACACAGAAGCGGAACAACAATTACCACACTTCCATCGGATATGTTTCCGACCTCGCTGCTGTACTAACCGCGGCTTTCGGGGCGCTTTCTCCGACGGACGCGGAGTGGGTCTCCTATATATCTACACTCACCTTGCAGCAGTATTCTACACTTGTCAAATCACTCCGCAAGGTCATCTCCAGCACCGGCCACGAGGTCCCCCCCCACCCGACCGTCACGCACCTTCACGTCTGCGACGCGCAGTCTTTGGGAAGGGGCGAGTCCGTATCGAAACTTATATCTTATGAATGTTAACATTTTTTTTTAAAAGTAAAAATTGTTTATTTAATATACCCCCGCCCACTCCCGCCCCCCCCTTTTTCCCTTTTTCAAGGGAATGAAAAAAAAAGGGGGGGAAAGGAGAACCGGGGTTTCTGTTTTTCTTTCTTATTATTGTTGTCTTTTTCTTTTGTTTCGTCGATTTTAATAGACATACTGGAAAGGGGAGAGAAGAAGGGGGGGGGGAAGAAAAAAATGACATTTGTGACAAGTTGCAACACCCCGAAATGCGGGCGGTTGAAATCGTCTATACAAAAGGCAACCGATGAGTACGACAGGAAGGTGTTGAGAAGGGTTCGGGGAAACCTCAACGGCCCCGTTGGAAGGGTCAAAAGAGAACGCGCCACCGTAGTACCACCGATGGCCCCGCTGCACATGACAGAAGAAGAAGGCGTGACTGAAGAGCAATGGGTGACAAAAAGGGTAAGACTGCCTTCGAAACTCCCTGAAAAAGTACCCACCGTCGAGAAACGAGGGGAATTCTCTGAGAAACCCTTCAAACCACCAAGAACATACTGCAACCCTGAGATCTTCGGAACAGACACGGCCTCGGCATCATCGACAAAAAACACAACATTGGAGTACCGACACGAAACAGAATGGTTAAAAGAATCCCGTCAAATGGCGAAACAAGCGGAAGGCCACACCACATACACACATGATCTACGGAAGAAAGCCGACGGGATGAACAGGCGGACAAATGTAAGAGCGAAACAAAGCAGGCTGGGTACAAACCAACAGCTTCGCAACAAAGTCCGCGACGTTCAAAAAGTAAAAGCGAAGGTAGAAGAAGCCGTCAACGAAGCAGAAAGCGAGTTCAGATCACTAGGACAGGTCAAACAATTTATCATTGAAATCAAAGCCATGCTTGAATCAGGCTCCGTCACCGGCTGTGACATGCGCATCGGTTTAAGAGAAAGCCGCCCACCTGCTGAACTAACCCGCGACCATGTTGACGCCATCCTCGAAACGGAATTTCAACACCACTCCAAAGCAACAGACACCATCACCAAGATCATCAACAAGGCCGACGCGCATATGGAAACGCTCCGCCACTGTGTCGATACCCTGTATAACGATCTTGAAGACAAGGTTGAAGGTCTTCGCATTGACGAACAATGTCTTGTCCTGGACGGCTCGTCATCAGTCAATATCCACATGGGCGGGACTTCCGCCGATCAGCCTCCTCTTGAAATCATGCTTGACAACAAGGCACGAGAGGTCATACAAGGGTTGGAAGCCATCGCACCTGAAATCCCGAAAATAACAAAACAGGACACCGACCGTGCTGTTCGAGCGTCTCAAGCTGCCGTCATCACATCGTTGGCGCTTCGCAAGGAGTTCAAGAAGACGTTGATAGGGCTCGACACGGAGGGCAGGAAGCTCAACAAAAAAGTCGAGGCGGCCTTGAGAACGAAGATGAAGCTTCAAGAAAACCTGCTCCGCACGTTGGAAAGCAGGATTTCATGCTTGAATGAGGAACGGCTGCACCTCGAGTCGCAAATGGGCGCTGTTCGCCAAGCTCTCTCCGTCAAAAACAAAGAAAAGGACATTGTCTGCAAGCGTCTACGCCTTCGAAGGCAGATACCCAACAAGGACCTCCACGATAAGGTGCATGATGCGCTGGAGAATGAATACGATCTCCTCTCTGAGGCGGTGCAGGCCTATACCAATAAGCTTAGCCATATCACGCTTGAGATTTCCAGGATGCACGACACGTTGAAGTCGTTGCAGGAGGCTTACTCCATGAAGCGCACGGCCCTCTCTCTCGATCAGAAGTGTTTCGAGCTTCCGTTTATCTGCAACCAGCCCTGGCCGCAACAGTTGTACAACGGGATCTGCTCGGGTCTCACGGCAGTGTACGGTGCTGTGTGAGATTTTGCTGCCCGCCCCACATCTTCGATACATCCCCCAAAAACGGTGGTTTTTTATTTTTCTCTTATTGAAAATATTGTAATTGCAAAAAAAAAAAAAAAAAAAAAAAAAAAAATAGATTCTCGTTGTTGTTTTTTTTTCCCATTTTTTTTTCTAATGTACAGAAGAATTTTATTTATACTTTCTATGTGAAAAAAAAAACCTAAACAATTTCAAAAAAAGGAAAAGTTTTTTTCTGCAAAAAAACAGAACAACAAAAAAAAAGAAAAATGCTCCGTCCAACGATGACCCTCGCCTGCCACACAGTGGGCATCTCGGGAATGTCCGGATGCATCCCGCAGTTCAAGGTCGAGCTGGAAGACTGGTGCGACTGGACCGGCAACGAGTGGGGAAAGGTAAAAAACGTGGTCGGAAAAAGCTTCAGGGTCCCGGGTCCCAAGGAAAACGTGTACACCCTCGCCGCTGGCGCCGTCCTACAGCTAATCAAGGACCACGACCTAAACCCCAAAGACGTGGGGTTCCTAGGACTGGGAACAGAATCTTCAACTGACAACAGCGCAGGCAGCGTGATAGTAAAAGGAATGGTAGACATGGCACTAAAAAACATGGGGAACAACAGTCTACCAAGATCGGTAGAAGTACCTGAGTTCAAACACGCGTGCCTAGGCGGTGTCTACGCAATGAAGGCAGCATGCCGTTTCGTGGACACAGATCTTTCAAACAGAAAGTGCATTGTAGTAGCTGCCGACATTGCGGAATATGAACGCGGCACCACAGGCGAACCCACACAAGGCGCGGGAGCAGTGGCGATGCTAATCGAAAAATCTCCGAAGATCCTATCATTAGACTACAAGCACGCAGGTTCGTCATCGACGTACCGTGGACCGGATTTCCGAAAACCCGTATCAAGACTATTCGACCCGGCATGGGCTTCTGCCACTCAACGAAAATGCGATTTCCCCGTCTTCTCAGGGCCGTACAGCACTGCTGTTTACACCGACACCACGATAGACTCCGTCGAGCAGATGTTGCGAAACCTCGGTTTGGAACACCACGGGGCAGGGAATTATTTTGAAACGCTCGCTGGACTCTTCCTGCATCGGCCCTACCACATGATGCCTGTACAGGCCGTTTCAACACTATATGTAAGAGGGCTTGTCAGATCTAAATCCGTTGAGAGAGGTATTGAACTCGAAGCATTATGCTACAAGGCCAAGGTGGTGATAGACGACCTTCGAAAGGAAATTGAAAGTGAAGCGTCTGATCCTTATGAGGAAATCAGTAAGACTGGTGCGCCGCCTGTTATGCACAAACTAACAGGGAAGGTTGCCAAGGCGTTGAGGGGGGAACCCGGTTTCAAAAACCTGCTTGCTGAAAAAATGGCCTTTGGGAACACCACTACGGAACAGCTCGGGAATTTATACACCGCATCCCTACCTGCGTGGATCATGGCAGGGATGGACGATGCTGCAGGGAATCTTTCTTTAGACTTGTCGGGTTCGAAAATGGTAGCTATCGGGTACGGATCAGGAGATGCCTCTGAGGCCATCCCCATGACCGTTCAGCCTGAGTACCGTAAGTACGCGCTTCGGTCCAATGTTTCCAAGCTTCTGTCGAGCCCCATCTCTCTGACAAAGGAACAGTATGAGGACATCCACGACACGAGGAGCTTGGCCAGCTACCCGAGACACACGGAGAGAGGATTCTTTATTGAAACTGTCGGTACCAGAATGGAACCCGCCTTTCAGGATCTTGGTGTGGAGTACTATGGGTACGCTCACTGTTGAATTTAAAAAAAAAAAAAAAAAAAAAAAAAAAAATCTATCTTTTTTTTTCCCCCCCACTTTTGGCTTCATGCAAAGAAAAGGTGGTTTAAAAAAATTTTTTTTAAAAAAATCGTGCGTAATTGAATTCTATTTTTTTTTTTGTTCCTCCATCTCTTACCTTCCTTTTCCTACCAAAAAAAAAAAAAATTAGAAGAAGAAATGAAGAAAAACAAAGAATTGGAGGAGGGGGGAATAAGATTGAGATGGGCTTCTGTTTCCTTTTGTTTCCCTTTCACCTTTCCTACTTTTATACTTCTCTTCTTCCCCTGGTTTCATACCAACTAACTACGTCTGTTTTTTTTTTTTTTTTTTTCTTTTCTTTTTTTCTAAATAAAGAAGCTGTTAGCCACGTTCAGCGATAGCTTCTGTTTTCTTTTTTCTTTTCTTTTTTATACACGCGAAAGAAAAAAAAAAAAAATCTAAGTTAAAAAATAACACAAAATAAACCAAAACAAAAACCCCATATATTTCACAGAATACGTGCCCAACAGGTTGCCCTTTCCTTACTACTTTAGAAAAAAAAATCTTTTTTAATTTTTCATCCCCCCCTTATGTAGACGCACGTTCTATTTTAAGGGGAACAACGGAAAAGATGGGGCACGTCTTTTTTTTTTTTTTCTCTCCTCCCTCTCTCGTTATATAACCGCGATGGGAGCTTCCTGCCTCGCCAAACGGTTATGACTTATTCTTTTTTTTCTTTTTTCTTTTTTTTTAAATTGCTAACTTAATATACACTGCAAGATAAGGACGAAGGGGAACAAAAAAAGAATATGAGCATAGGCCACGGCGTAGAAGGCGACGGCCAATGTGCAGTATGCCGTAGCTACGACTTTCTACCTTACAAATGTGACCTGTGTAAGAAGGTTCTGTGCCAAGAGCACAAGGGTTATGAAAGCCACGGGTGCAAGGCAAAAAAAAGCAAGGTTGTACCTGAATGCCCGATATGCAAACAGAAAGTCCTGCTGGGCACGTTAGAACCAGACGCAGCAGTTCTACGCCACATAGACAAGGGATGCCCACAAGAAGCGCAAGCTGCACCTGTAAAGGAGCGACTAAACTTCTGCTCCTTTGCAGGATGCAAGGCAAACGAGCATGTTTTGATCTTGTGCTCAATATGTGGGAACCAGTACTGCATCGAGCACAGGTACGAGGATGTACACAATTGCAAGAAATTGAAAAGCGAAAAGCAAAAAAACGGAGTGCAGCAGCAGCAACAACAACGACAGGAACAAAAGCAAACCCCTGCCCCGACGCCCATTCCCAACAGGCTGTATTCGCTAGGGTACCCAAATGTGGTTTTCAAGACAACCCCTGACAAACCTTTGCAATTGAAAACATCTGTTTTTTCGTCTTTAATGCAAAGTGGAACCGGTCTCGTGGTGACCGTTTATTTTCTCCAAGATTCTAAGATATCTCCCGCGCATGTGAAGCTCAGCCCCAACATGTCCATCGGCAAGGCGCTGGACACGATATGCAAGGTAACGGGGTACCGGAATCAGAACAATAGCGTGGGGGCTGACAGCCGGCTGCGTCTCTTCCATTTGAAAACCTTTGAAGAGCTACCCACCTCTGCAGTGGTCTCTTCTCTTCTCGTTTCCCTTGACCCGGTCTACCTGGCTCCCCACGTGACCCTCCCTGACGAAATCATGGCGGAAGCCATGCAATACATCTGGCATGCAGATCGGATACCAGCTCCCGTTGCATCTTCTTCTTCTTCTCCTCCTCCTGCAACTGGTTGGGCGTGCCGAGCATGCACTTTACACAACCCGCCTGATGCGAAGAGTTGCGGGGTTTGTGGTGGGAAACGGTAAGGGAAAAAAAAGAGAAAAAAAAAAAAAAAAAAAAAAAAAAAAAAAAATAGAATTGCCTTTTTATCCCAATTTGTTTTCCCTTTTTTTTTCCGGTACTTTTATTTTTATTGTTTTTTTATTGTTTCTACGTCATGCCAGGGATGACCGGTTTCACCGTTTCCGTGCCATTCCCAAGCAGCGCTGATGTTTCGCCGCGTCTTGCGGTGGTCACCCTTGTTGACAGGGGGTTTCTGCTGGTTCATGGCGTGCAGCAGGCACATGTTCACGTGAAGAACCTTCAGAGCGCCACTGTAGAAAGTGCAAGTGATGGCGCCATAGTCGTGCGGTGCACTGTGCCACGAGAGGTGCTGCTGCACGGTGCAGACTGCGAAGGAAAGTACAAAGAAACGAAGAAGGAGGGCGTGTATAGACATGCAAAGGAAAAGCGCGTCTTGAAAAGAGGAAACAAGGGGAAATGGATTCTAAAAGACCCCAAAGGGGGGAAAACAACACTGTCACAGTGCACGGATTCAGAGGAGCCTTGGGACGCAAAATGGAAAACCGGCATCTCAGCTGTGCAGTGCGGTCCGCCGAAGCCCCCCTTCAAGATCATTACAGCGTTGACCACAGCCTCCCTTGCCGTATGTCTTGATGAAGAAGCGGAGCGAGGTGCCCTTGAGCTTGACGCAGCCCACCACCATGCTTCCTTGGCCATCGCAGCGGCGATCTCTTTAGGCCATGCGTTCTGCCTGTTGTCCTTTCAAGAATTTGCTCTGCGTTCAGTCCTTTCACATGCCTGCAACATGCAGCTTGATACTTACGAGCTTCTTTTCTTCTTGACACAGCAGACTGTCCTCAGGGACTCTATCATCTTGGATGAGGGGTCTGTAGCAGCCATACTATTCATCGAGCACCTCAGCATCTTAAAAGAACATCCCATAGAGCCGGAAACAGGCACTGTGCGTGACGTGGGGCTGGGCAGCATAGATTCACACGGCGCCAGCGACAGCGACACTGGTACAACCACTCATAGCGAAGGAGACTGTGAACTAGTTGATGGCACACCTAAACGGTCGTACAGCGCCGAATGGGATGAGGACAGCATGGATGCCTCTCTACAGGTCAAGGAAAAAGACTCACAAAACCCAGCAGTGGCAGGGGCAGGGTGCAAAACTGAGCAGCAGGAAGCCGGTACGTGTTGTGAAGGGATCGATGCAACACCTAAACGGTCGTACAGCGCCGAATGGGATGAGGACAGCATGGATGCCTCTCTACGGGAAGTGGACACGCAGTGTGCAGATGAACTCATCGAGACAGTGGAGCCGGACTGCAGCCCGGAAGCTTCACCGCAAGTCGTACCGGAAGTGTCACAGGCCGCTGCTGAGGAACATGAAACTGTTGAAGCACATGAAATTACTGAGGAACATGAAACTATTAAAGCACATGAAGCTGTTGAAACTGTTGAAGCACATGAAACTGTTGAAGCACATGAAATTACTGAGGAACATGAAACTGTTGAAGCACATGAAGCTGTTGAAACTGTTGAAGCACATGAAACTGTTGAAGCACATGAAATTACTGAGGAACATGAAACTATTGAAGCACACGAAGCTGTTGAAACTGTTGAAGCACATGAAACTGCTGAGGAACAAGGTGTGGCAAGGACACAGGAAGTCGACACCGGGTCTGAGGCTGCTTCAGAGGACACACCCGAAGCCGCGAAAGCACCAGCGTCTGATGACCTGTCAGAGGACGAGAATTCACAAACCTCAAAAGAGGACGCAGAAGGGCCTCGGGTAGACCACGGCACACCCGGAAGGGATGACATGCTGTCAGACACCTTCAGCACTCTAGGAGAGTTCGAGGAACACGAAGCCGTGTTCCAGGACGAGTTCCACCAGCGTGCAGGTATTGAGAGGGCCTGCGACGGAGCAAGCATATGGTGGGGCAGGGCATGGGACGTCCTCCAAGCACAGGACAGACAACGCACCGCCTTGTCACGAGAGTTCGTAGCTGCTCTTCTGACAAGCTTAAATACAATGGAAGCGGAGACAAGAGAGTGTACAATCAAGGATGCCGGCAGTACACTCCAAGCAGCCCATGCTATGCAGAGTGCGATTGGTGTCACAACGTTGTCGGAGGCAAAACAACGGAACACCCTCACAGACGAGTGGTGTGCACACACAGTGCGCACCCTCGCTAGATGGGAGGACATCCAGAGGAGGCAAGTTCGCATGCAACACCTTCACGGCGTAGCAGGTATTATAATACAGAGCGAGAAGGGTGGGAGGGACAACATACTGGAACGGGAAAGGGAGGAAAGGGTTCCCCTGCGAATGGTTAACGTGATGGAAGGAGAGAGAAGAGGGAGGAGGGGGGTACGGAATGAAGAAAAGAGCCTGTGGGTTGGGATGATAGAGGATTTTGTGCACGCTTACCGGATGACAGAAGAGTCCAACTGGAGAGCAAGGTGTAGAAGAGTGAAGCAGCGCACCGCACGTCTCTTTACGCCTCGATCGCAGTCAGGCTTCGATCACCTGGAAGCCTGCTGTTTGTTGCCACCGCCTCACCCCTCTGAGTACACTCAGAGTAAAAACCTGAAGCACTTGCGTCGTCTGTCGCCTCCCCCGATCAATGGTTTCTCGCTGTGGAACCATATCGCAGCAACTATATCCAAACAAGCTACACGGCACCCTTTTCACCACGTTCCAGCCCGCAAGGCGGAGAAGAAGAACAAGACCTCCCAGAAGTACCTTCTTCACAATCCCCGCCCCCGGCAAGGGGAGATCGAGGCACGAGTCTTGAAACACGTCATCAAAGCAAGAAAGGACATCTGATTCTTTTTTTTCTCTTTTTCTTCTTGTAGTGTGATTTTAACAATTCACCCCCCTCCCTGTAATGGGTTTTTTATTTTTCTTTCCCCTCCTCCCAATTGTGTATATCGCAACAACAAGGTGGGGCGATACCGGGGGGGGGAAAAAGGAGAAGTTTTAGAAAAAAAAATGGAAGAAGAACGAGTGGTTGCAGATGGGGGTAACCCTTTTAGGGACTACATGGAAGGGTTGGTGAGAGGAGTGCCCAGCTTGAAGTGTATATTAATTTCTGACGTGCACGGTACTACAAGATTGCATGGTATTTTTAAAAAAAAAAAAAAAGAAGAAAAAAAAAACACGAATAGCCGCGGGTAAAGACACTGATTGGAAAACCTGGAGGCATCTCTCAGGATTGTACTTGGAGCCCGATCAATTGGAGCAAACATTGCAGTATGCTGACGAACTACCTCGAAAAGTATGCACTGGAGGGGGGAGGGGGAACCTACTCCACACAGCTTAAAAGAACCCTTCTCTTCCTCAACGACTTTGTGATTGTGCAGGATGCCTATCAACCCCCTGCGGGACTGCCCACCTCATCTGTCACCCAGTCCGGCGACTGGGGTGCCCTGTCACCAGTGGTTGTAATCTCCCTTGTTGGCGGTGCGGTAAACGGTGAGGGTGACATGGGTGCTTTACTTGGGCTGTTGGAAAAATTGAAGGAGTGTCCTATGTTTCAGGTATTTTTTTTTTTTGACCATTTTTCCCCCCCCCAAATAGGCAATTGCTTCAGCGGTACTATTGGAAAGCGAATACGAATAGTAGGAAAGAAAAAGAAAAAGAAAAACGAAAAAAAAAAGAGGGGGTGGAAAGTTTTTTTTCTGCCCCCCCATTTTTTCCCCCATCTTTCCACATTACATTTTTTTTTGTTTGTTTGCTCCAACTTGTCTTTTGTTGAAATTTTCCAAGAGGGGAAAATTAAAAAAAAAAAAAAAGAAAAAGAAAAAAAAAGGAGAACAGGGGAGGGGGCGGGAGGGAGGAGGAAAATGTCGGCGATTATCAGGGCAAACATTAGGTTGAAACCGGAAGTGCGAAGGATTCTATACGTGAGAAATTTACCGTTCAAAGTGAACCAGGAAGACCTGTTTGAGGTGTTTGGGAAATTCGGGACCTTGAGGCAGGTGCGTGTTGGGAACAAACCTGAGACAAAAGGGACTGCTTTCATTGTTTATGAAGATATCTACGATGCGAAAAATGCTTGTGACCACTTGTCAGGGTTCAGCTTTATGGGAAGGTAAGTTTTCCAAAAAAAAAAAAAAAAAAAAAAAAAAAAAAAAAAAAAAACAGATATCTAATCGTCCTGTACTACGATAAGGAACGATCGACAAAAAGAAAGGAAAACTTGAAGAAACAAGAGGTTTGCTTTTTTTTAAAATTTAAAAAAAAAACCCCCCCACTCTGCAGGACATCGAAAAATTGAGAATGAAATATTCCACTACACGGAACGAAGGAGCCGAGGCGAAATAAAAAATGAACAAGTGGTTATTAAGAAGTCTTAAAGGGGGGTTTTGACCTCCTTTCAAGTGGTGGGGGGATGCCACAAAGAAAAAAAAAAAGGAAACAACAAAAAAAAAAAAGAAAGTGTCCCCCCCCTCCCGATTCAGTTTTTTTTTTATTTCGACATATCATTAAAAGCCCGGAAGAATACTACTGACACAACAGGGGCGAGGCGGGGTAAAAATAAAAAAAATAAAAAAAATAAAAATATAAAAAAAGGGGGGGAGATGCGCCCTTTCCACCGCACCACGATCCTTATCTCGGTTCTGATGGCAACAATGGTTCAAACGCAAACTATCGTAGAGGTTTCGGTGACAATAGGAGCCATGATAACAAATGTGGACCACAAGGTGCCTGCAATGGGGTGCCTGCACCTGATCACAGACAAGCTCACGATGGGTAAGGTGGTAGACTTCAGAAACTCCAAGATGACAGGGTTTAACGGAACGATAATGATGGCGAAGGACCAGCGAATCCACAAGGGAAACCCTGCCTGCTGGATCGACCAGGACACCATAACAGAAGCAACAAAGCAGTTCTGTAGAAACTGCAGAGTACTCACGGGACCGCAGACTTACGACGTCACCTGCTGGTCGGAAGACAACATACCACTGATCTACGAAGTCTTCAACCCTACCCCACTGGACGGGACATTCAGTTTTGATGACTTTGTCATTGAGGATGCGGTCAAAATATCCGACTGCATTTCTCCCTTCGCACTCTCCCCTAGCAATCTGCAAAGGTGCGACGACATGATCCTACCGGACTGCTTCGCACCTGGGAACGGCAGTGGTGGTATGTATATAGGCTCTCAAATAGCTTCGGAAAGCTGGCCGTGTGAATGCCTCTGTCATTCCGGGTGGACTGGGCCCAATTGTGATAACCCACCATCCTGTGATGAAATTGATCTCAGCGACCCCACAACATGTGGCGGTGCGGCATGCGACGGGATCGCTCCGGGATTCAAGAAGAAGGTTTTGAACAAAAACATGTTTGGGGGTGTCGTGCCTTTTACAACGTCGTCGCAAGAGGTTCACTTCAAGTCTGCAACAGATTCTGCGACAATGGCGGCCCTGACAGGCGATGTGTGCGATACGAACTTCAAGTTCGCCCCCGTTGTGTACTCCTGTCCCGGAAAGGGGAAAACTTCTACATTAGCCGATCAACTTTGCGTCGCGGTCGCCGTCACCGACGCGCCCGACACCCCGACCCCCCCGGCCTCCACTACGTGCGATACGGTAGATTTAAGCAGTGCCACAACATGCGGCGGCAAGCCCTGCGATGGAATCACCGCTGCCTTTCAAAGTGTTATCACTAACGACAATGCAATGGGAGACGTGGCTGGCGGGACGAAAACAACGGAAGCTGTATTCACTGCGGGGAACACAACGACGGACCCTCTGTGTGACATGGGTTTTAAATACATCGAAACAGAGTTCGAGTGCCCTGCTCCCGATGGGACGGCGGTGCTGTCAGGACAGATTTGTGAATCGACTACAAAGACCCCTGCACCTGACACACCCGTTCCCCCTGTACCGCCGCCTACTGACGCTCCTACGACTGCTGCGCCATCAGGGGCGACACCAACTGGTGGTGGTGGTAACCCGACCCCAAGCGATAATGGCGGTGGGGAAGACAGCGGTGGAGACGACAAGTTTATTATGGGTTTGATTATCGGCCTTGCGGTGGCCATGGTGTGCTGCATATGGTTGGTGGTGATGTGGTGGCGGCATAAGAAAGCAAAGATTGCAGAGGAAGACTTCGCACTTAGGTCTCCTGAGATGGTCCCATTGGCTCCTGTTGCACCTCCAGAGCCCGAACCGATGCCTGATCTACCGGAAAGGGAGCCGACCCCACCTGTTGTTGAAGAAAAACCTCCGGTTGTTGAGATGGTGCGGCCCCCCAGTGCTTGCTCGTCTGAGATCCCAACCCCGCCTGACGACAATCTGGTCCCTGGAGAAGCCATTCTCTCTGCTTCTGAGAAGCCTTCCTCTCCTTCCCCCTCCTCACCAGGAGATAACAAGCCGCTGTTCTCTAGAAGAAGCACTGCGGGGTCGAATACAATGACATATACGGGTGCCCTAAGGGCGGCAGATGGAAGCCATGTACCCTTCTCCTCCCCCGTGGCGCCTACTAGTAGTCGGCGGAAGTCGGCGAGCAAGCATCCCTTGACACACAAAAAGAAATAACAAAGACAAAAGAAAAAAGAAAAAGCAAAAAAAAAAAAAAAAAATAAAAAAATAAAAAAATACATTATTATTAGGAATCAGACACAGTAGAGGCCTTTGCTGGTCATATCATGTCAAGAAAGAAAAGAGAGAGGGGAAAAAAAAAGAAAAAAGAAAAATAAACTTTTTTTTTTTCTCTCACTCTCCCCACACCCCCTTTTTCCCATGTCCACCAGTTATTAACGGGGTTCTGATTTTAAAATAAACAAAAAAAAAAAAAAGAAAAAAGAAAAGAATTTATAGAACTGTGTGCCACCGGGTTTTCTTGTTCACGGGCATTCCCATTGAAAATTTGTCCCCCCCCCCCCCGCTATCTAGCTTGGATGTTTTTTTCTTCTTTTTTTTTTGCCATGGGTTTGTGCAAAAATTTTGTGGCTTGCCGCTGCACAGGCTAGAAGCTCACTCAATCTACTAAATGTGTCGTTTGATTACAATCACCCCCCTGCCACCCTGCTTCTGTACTTTACGGTACAGCCCGACTGTGGCAGTGCCGTGGGAAGCTTTTTTTTTTCTTTTTTTAAAGTGGTGGGGATTCCATGGAGGTATGAAGAAGTACATCAGATGTGTTGTTCGCTGTTGACCTCCTCGTCGGTCATCACCGGTAGCACCCGAGTGGAAGAAGAATGTAAGAACGAGCGCAGTCTGAGCTGCACACCTCACGCATCTACAGCTCGACCGAGGTCCCTTATCTCTTATATATATTTTTTTTTTCTTCTCTTCTGCCAGATAGTTTTCAACTTTTTTTTTTCTTTGCATTCGTTTGTATTTCTACTTTTTTTCTTTTTTTTACCATTCGTCGGATTTGACTTTAGCTTACAAGCCACATATCTGTTTCCACTGTCAAAAGAAAACTGGAAAAAAAAGGAAGAAAATAAAATAAAATAAACTGTTGTCAAGCAGGGAGATATTTGCAACGGCTCTTCTTTTTTTTTTTTTAAAGGGTGATGTCATGAATCAAATTCTGGCCTCGCTTCTTCTTCCCCTTTTTTTCCCCAAAGTACAATTATAATACTCTTCCTTTCATGGGGTGCGGTCACTGCAAGTGGGTCGTAGGCCATGTGCACAATCTTTCGAGCAGGGTTTTTTCTTCTTCTTTTTTTCCCCCTTTTTTATTTTTTTTTCTTTACAAGGTTTTCTTTAAGCCACCGGCCCCTAGGTACAAAGAAAAAAGAGGCTCGGTGACCGTAACCGCAACACACCTTGTGTCCCCCCCCCCCCCCCCCCCCTCCCGTTTTCATGCAATTCTTTTTTTGTGATCCGGTTTGGTTTATTTTTTTTTATTATATTTTCTTATGATTTTTGCCGTCGAGCGTCCACACCGACTTCTCCTCCCTAAGCCTGCTGCCGCTGTCGCCAGATGGCGCATCTCCGTCTGGGCGAATTGGTTCTCGAATTCGTCGCCGCGCTTGACCGCTCCGCGCATCTCGTCCACATCGATGCCTAACACAGACACCGGGTAGTTGTCCCAGTGCCCGAGGGTCGATTTCTCTTTCCAGACCCCTTGCGGATACCATGTGTTCCCTTCCATCGGGCCCCATGATCCAGGGCTGGTTCCTTCTCTGTGAGTCCTGGGAAATCCCCACCGTCTTCTTGATCCCTTTCCCTTTGATGACGACGCACCGTTGTCCGGGCCCCATGCCTTTGAACACGTCATGGATATGTCAATCAAAAAGAAAAAGGAGGAAGGGGAACCCGTGGGGGGCGGGGGGGAGGGGGGAAGAAGGAAAGGAAAAAATAAAATGAGTTCAGCGGCGTATAGCATGATGAGAGGGGTGACAAAGGTGACCAAACAGGACGCGAAAAGGTTGTATAAAGAGCTCATGAAGGCCGCAATGCAAATATCGAACCCAAAATTACGAGTAGTTGCGTACGACAGTGTCAGGACAGAGTTCAAGGTACGAATGCACTTGATGGATGAGTTCGCCAAGACGGAGGCGCTGACAAAAGGCATTACGGCCTTAGAGACGCTCCGTGACACACGGACCCACCCTTTCCTGTATCTTAATGAAGAAGGGATTCTGCAGCAACCCCTCATAGAGGACCCCAACGCCCCAACTGCCAACTATGTTCCAGGACCCGTTTTATCGGTTGTTTGGACTCTTATATTTTTTGGAAGTATGATTTTTTTTTTTTTTTTGAAAAAAAGAATGAAAAAAAAAAAAAAAACCAAAACAGTCGGCGGTTTTGTCTTCGGCATAATCAACGATTTTTGGAAGAGTGGTGGTGCGAACATAGGGGCGGGTTATTTGAATGACCCCGCCACCCGGCCAAAATCCCACAAGGGTCTTCCTGCGTACTATGAAGGGAACGAAATGGAATGGAAATATCAACGTATGGGATTCCCCCCCCCGCGCTCTAAATTAATTATTATTCAGCTCCTACTGGACCCGAAATTACGGATTTCCGAAACTCGATGATGAACCAAAGAGAATACGAGGCTCTGTTGGAGGCAGAACTGCTGGTATTCCCCCCCCCCCCCTTCAAAACTTACAAATTCAGAACTTGGAGGCAAAGGTGTTCGCGACGGGAATCATGATGAAGGAGGAATACGGAAAAAACCCGGAGGCGTACATGAAGAAGGAGATCGAGGAAGAGCGGGCGGAGAGAGAAATCGGAGAGGACCCGAAAAAGAGATTTTGGTTGTTTTAGAAAAAAAAAATGAGAAAAAAAGAAAAAAGAACCATCATTCCAAAACTTTTTTTTTCACCCTCCACCAAAAAAAAAAAAAGAAAAAAAGGAACATCCAAAAAAAAAAAAAAAATGTCCGACGAGGAAGAAGAGGTTGAGAAAGAACTCATCAAAATCGACTACGATGAGATCGACAAGGAAACAGGGTTTAAAAAAATCGAATGGCAGATCTGGCAGGCGCTAGAAGCATGGAAAGCGACACCCGAAGAGGACAGAGAACCAGCAGGCGACCCCTCCGACATGGATTCAAAGCTAGAATGGGCAAAATGGTTCGCAAGCGAAGGCCCCTTGAAACCCAACACCGACGACCCCAAATCCCTGTCAACCTTTGAAGTCCGCTGCACGGCTGTAATCCGCCTTGGCATATTTGCAGGCGCCAGAGACAAATACAACGAACGAACAGGTAAAGCAAGGGCAATATACAACAACGGTGACACATTTGAAGGAAAATACTTCGGTGGGAAACGTAACGGACAAGGCCGTTATGTAAACGTGTCTCAGGGGAAATCAGAGCTGGACACGTTGCTTGAGAAGCTCGTGATGTCGCTTCCTGAAGACGAACGGGTCTTCATGCCGCTGAACAACTCGTGGAGCGTTGTCTCCTCCAACCACGACGATTTCATCAAACAAGCCTCCACCTCACTATGCTGCTCCACCGTCGTTGTCGCCTGCGCATTGGAATTCGGGTTCTACCCATTCTACTACGGCGACTACCAGAACGGTGTGAGGAACGGAATCGGTGTTATGAAAATGAAGGACGGCTCAGTCTACAAAGGAGAATGGTGCGACGGCAAGCGTCAAGGACAAGGGATTTTCTACTACGTGAACGGCGACACCTATTCTGGCCACTGGAAAAACGGAACAAAATGCGGGTTCGGAACGTACAGCTTCGCGTACTGGGAGAAATCTTACGATTCGAAAACCGGGAAGCCACTATACACCTACTCCCCAGGCGGTGATTACAGAGGAGAATGGGGCGAGGAAGCCTTCGATTTCGAGGAGGACGGTGAAAAAACACGGAAGGTCAAAAAGGGTGTCATCAAGGAGGGTGAATGGCGGATGCCCGACGGTCTCTACTACGAGGGCACTTTCAACAGGGATTTCCAACCGCACACACTGGACCAGCCGCCTGCCATATACTCGCCGAATGTCGCGCCGCCTCCTTTGAACACGTACATGCATTTTCCTAAATGGGATCTGTTGCAGGCTGGGGTGATGCGAAAGGTATGGACTTAAAAACAAAACAAAAAAAAAATATATATATAGGGTCAATGGGCACCGCAAATGAAACTGATCGCAGTCGAGACGCCTGACGAAGGCGGGTATTAATAAGGATAAGGGGGAGAAAAGTGTTGATTTTGTGTGTGCTGTCGTCTTTTTTTTTTCCTTAAGAAAGTGAAATGAATAATTTCAACCCCCCATGTAAAAAAAAGAAGAAAAAAGAATATTAGTCTCCCCCCCCCCATTTGATTTTCTTTTTCTCTTTTTTTTCTTCTTCCACCATCGACACCCACCACAGGACCATGGGGTACGGACTGCAATGGAATGCGTGGGTCTCGTTCTGTGGTTCGCTGGCGTGTCAGTTCGCCGCTGGCAACATGTACCTCTTCAGCACCTACTCGGCAGAGCTTAAAGAGGTTCTGTTCAAGGGCGATGAGAATGGGCAAAGCAAGCTGCAAACCATCGCGCTAATAGGCAATATCTTCGCCTTCATGCCCGTGGCGGGCGTGTGGTACGACAGCAAATGGGGGGGCGTCACCAGCACGATCCTCATCGGCGTCCTCCTGACATTCTCGGGGTATTTCATGCTGTACCTGGTGCTCGCGTTGGAGTGGGACTGCGGACTATACCTCGCATGCCTCTTCGCAGGTTTATGGGGCCACGGTGCTGGGTACTACGACGCGGCCGCGTTGACCTGCGGGGTGAAAAATCTACCGCATCACAGAGGATTGATAGTTGGCATGCAAAAGGCGTTCTTAGGGTTGGCCGGTGCTGTGATAACCCGGTCTGGTGTGGCGTTCTTCAACAACGCGAAGGACAAGTATCTACTGTTCATATCCATTATATGCTCCGTCCCGGCGATTGTCGCGACGGTCTTCCTGTGCGAAACAACACCCGTCCCCGACACCGATAAGGGTGCAAGGAAGAAACTCATTACATCCTTCGGCATTTTAGGCTTCCTAGCAATTGTAATTCTCATCGCATCGCTTGTCCAAGCCGTCTCAGGCGATGGTGAAGATGACACCACTGTTGAGTACATCGCATTCGGAATAGGAATGCTGTGCATAGCATCGCTTATGGTGTTGCTGTCTTGGAAGACAGGTCCCTACCGTATCTCAAAGAAGTCTACAACATACATGGAAAAGTCCATGGGGACTATTAAAGACGCAGAGGCCAATGAGAACCCGTTACACGACGAGGCTACAAAGCTTGTCACACCCGACGAAGAACAAGAAGAAGGCATCCCCCCAACAGAAGCCTTGAAAACCATTGATTTTTGGTTACTGTTCATTGTACTTGGGGTTGGAACCGGGGGCGGGTTGACAATTATAAACAACGCCAGCCAGATGGTCACGGCGAAGGGGAAGGATGATCAGGAAATCGACATCAGCGTCAGCCTGTTGTATGTGTTCAATTCCATGGGGAGGATATTCCTCGCGTTGTTCTCTGACAAAATGGAAGCCGTCGGCATCACACGCCTCACGGTTCTATCATCAACAGTCTTTGTACATGGGTTGTCCCATGCTGTTCTCATGCTGCCTTCTGGTGATGCTGCGTATCCTGGGTTTTGCCTTGCTGGCATGTCATACGGCGGCATGCAAGCTGTTTTCCCTGCTGTGGTGTCTGATCTCTTTGGGATACGTTACTTTGCGTCGAATTATATGTGGATGATGTTCGCCCCTTCCCTCGGCTCGTTAGGTTTCAGCACTCTTCTCGCATCCGGGGTCTATGAAAAGTATCAGAGCCCTCCCTCGGAGAACGGTGATATTGAGTGCCATGGTGATGCCTGTTTTTTCGTCACGCACCTTGTGGTCGGTCTTTGTTGCGTTCTTGCGGCGTGTATTGGGATGTATCTTAACTATCGCACGTCGAGAAGCGAGGTCGAGCAGAGGCAGCGGAATCGAAAGAGCGCAAGGCTATCTGCTGCAAATATCCACGCGTTTGGAAATGATTGATTTCTTTTTTTTTTTTTTTTTTTAATGATGTTTATGATGTAACTTGTTTCGAAACCCTCGTATATCTCTCTCTCTCTCTCCCTTTTTTTTTCCTTTTTTTTCTTTCCCTTTTCCTTTAGCGTGTCGTGGTGTGTCGGGGGGGGGGGGGGGGGGAGGGGGGGAAACCCACATTTTTTTATCCCCCCTTCCTCTTTTTTTTTTATTCCAATCTTCTTTTTATAGAAGAAGGGAAAGTATTTTTTTTTCCACACTCTTTACTTCAAGTTTGGTGGGGAGGGTGGGAGGGTATGACCCCCGGCCCTAGTAAGGGCACTGAATGAAGTAAAATCTAGAGGAGGAAGAAAAAAGTCATGGTGGTGTTATTATGCCGCTGGGGGGTTGAAAAAAAAGAGGGAAAAAGAGAAAAGTACTGTGTTTAAAGGAAAAAAGGAGGGGAAAAGGAAAAAAGAAGAAGAAAAAACCTACCATCTACGCTTATTGACTTCTAGTGGTGGACATGTTTCTCCCACTTTTTTTTTTTTTTTTTGTGCTTTTTGTTCCAACTGTTGTGAGAAAAAAAAAAAGGAAAGAACCTTACAATGATGTGGCACTTTGGAAACAGTCCTACCACCTGATTATGAAAGGGGGAAAAAAAAAAAGAAATTCGATTGTTTTTTTTTTCTCTTCTTTTTGTTCTATTGTTCAAACCCCACAACAACAACAAAAAAAGGGAAATCCACATGGAAACCGAGCGCAAGTTCGCGATGTTCGGGAGGAGGGCGGTTTCGAAGGAAACCTTCATGAAGGAAATGGGAATCTCAGAGGAGGACATGAGAGAGCCAGATATAAAGTACGAAGCCGCACCTTTAACAGCGAAGGAGATGAAGGAACTTGGGAACAAAGCCTTCCAGAAAGGCTACTACCAAGAAGCTGTGGAATGGTACAGCGAAGCCCTCCACGAACAGCTGGAAAGCGACGATATTCATATGCTGCACAGCAACAGGAGCGCTGCAAGCTCGCATCTTGGTGGAGAGTACCTTTCTCTTGCACAGTCTGATGCTGAAAAATGCATCGAACTCAAGCCAAACTGGTTCAAAGGATACGGAAGAAAAGCTGATGCTCTGATGGCACAGGGGATGTACAAGGAAGCCCTGCCTGTTTTAGAAATCGGGCTACGTCTCTCTCCTGGGAACAAAGGGCTTTTAAAAGCGCATCAAAAAGCCAGCAAACACAACACCTCCCTCACGCCGGTCAAGGAGTACCGTGCCTCCGAGGTGTCAGCCTACAGGAACCAGAACCGTGGCAGGCAGCCTGCTTCACCCACTGGGGGGTTTTCTTCCTACACACACTTCGAGGCCGCAGGCATCTGCGAGACGGATTCTTCAATCGCCTCCACCATGTTCTCGACGACAGGCAGCAGTATTTACTCAAACGGTGGCGGCGAGTATCCTTCCAAGGTTTCCCTTACTGATTTGGACCTCGCAAGGCCTGTGAGGAAGAATTGATGAATGGGGGAGTTGGAAAAAAAAAATCTTTTTTTTTTTTTTTTATATTCAATTGTCGATTTCTTTTTTTACAAAAAAGAAAAAATTGTGTTTTTTTAGAACCCCCCCCCCACTCTCATATGCTATTTTTTATGTCCTACACAAAAAAGGGGGGGTAACGTTGGGAAAAACGTGGCGGGGTTTTATAAGCCTTCTCCCGGGTTTTGTGCCTCCCCCCGGCAACGTTCAGGCAACGCAACATCGGTCGTTGACAAACACCCCCCCTCCCTCCCTCCCTCCCTCCCTCCCCATCATTGTGATTTTTATTTTGTTGTATTTTTTGTTGTTGTATTAACGAGAGTAAATTTGTCGGTAAAGTCTTGAAAGACTATCCGTGGACCATCGCAGTTTCGTAAAGTAGGGGGGGGAATAATAAAGAAAAAAAAGAAAGCCTCCGAAGCCGCTGCGGCGTTGTAACATCCTGGCACCCCCAAAAGCGAAACAAGCATCTAAATAGTTTTTTTTTGCTTCTTTTATATCTCTTTTGCTGTTGTAAGAAACAGTTGGTTGACACAGACTCTGAAAGAAGAGAACGAACAAGAGAAAGAAGAATGGGGGGGGGGGGGGGGGGCACCAGCGTATCGGGAAAGGGTTAAGTAAGCGGATCCCCCCCCTCCCCCCCTCACTTATTTCCTCCCTCCTTCTCAATATATCTCGTACACTTATTCATCACCCTGGTTTCCAAAGGAAAAAAAAAAAAAAAAAAAGAGAGGAATGCTGATATTTGTGAATTTCAATGGTGACCCTGTGCCCATGCAGATACCGGTGGATATAACAATAGGGGAGTTCAAGCAGCTTATGCAGCTGCAATTCGGGGTACAAGTCGGAGAGCAGAGGATAGAAGGGCTGCCACATGGGTGCGGAGACGGGGCGGAAGTGGGCACGGCGATGGCCGACAGCGACATGATCACCCTATCGAGAATGGACTACATGGAAGAGCAACAACGGGCGGAAGAGCTGGTGAGCATGGAAGAAGCAAGAATGATGGGAAGCGTGAACATTATAAATAGCCTCCGCAACCTCCGGACAGGCACATCTGGCACACCACAGTTTTTCGGTAACGACGAGACCTTCATCGACGAGTCGACATCTGATGCACAAGTGGACTCTGCCTTGGGCGAATCATTGTCACGAATTGTATGGACGCAACTTAACGCACAGCCAAGCATCACAACTGCGTTGGGTGACGCCAGGCGCAACCGATCGCCTTTAATATGCATCATCTATTCAGTTTCAAACCTGAAATCCGTTGAAATGCTCGGAATGCTGTCTCATAAACTTGAAGACCCCGAAAACAAAGCCCTGACCAACATATTTTCAACATGGATGGCTGACGTCAACACTGCTCAATACGACGCTTTTCTTAAGATTATCGAGAACAACCAGTCCCTCCAAGATCAGTTGTCACCACACACCCCTCAGATTCCCATTGTCGCCGTTCTCGTACCCGTCTCGGGGGGTGAAATGAAACTTGTCAAACCGCTTATTGGAAACGTGTTAGGGGATGACTTCTTTAACACATTACTTCACGTCATTGCAGACCATTCTGACCGGTTGGACATCGAACGTGCTGCCACAGAAGTTTCTGAGAACAAGCAGATCAAAGATGACATTTCAGAGGCTTTGCAACAGGCGATGCTGGAGGACAGCAAGAAAGAAGCGGAGGAGCGAGACCGTTCGCAAAGAGAGGAACGGGAACAGGAAGCCGCCGAGGCCGCGGTCCGGAAAGAACAGACGGAAATCCTCGAGAAGAGGATGAAAATAGAAGAGAGGAGAGAGTCCCGACTGGTGGGGCTGGGGATTGAACCAGTATGGGATCCCCCCCCCACACACACACACACACACACACACACACAGGCTGCATCAGCAGACACCGTAGAACTGATGGTGAAGCTTCCGAATGGCAGTGGGATCACAAGGAGGTTCCAGAAAACAAACAAGCTTGAAACCGTGTTTTGGTTTCTGGATCTTCATGAGGTATGTGTAGGGGATTGGGAAAAAAAGAAAACGCTTGCCCGTTTTGCCTCGCCCCCTCACCGACCTGCGCCTCTCCGCAGGGCCGTTCCGCCTCCACGCAGAAAGAAGCGGGTTACCTCTCTCAGTTCCTACTGTAGTCCTAGGTTCTGGTCCTGCTGCAGTTTCCGCAACTGCGGTTCGAACTCCCTGCGGTGGGGATTCATACTGCTCAACCAGATTGTCTGATTGGGTGGGCACCGGCGTCGTATGCTGCGGGCTGCGGCTCCTCCTCCTGCGAGTCGTCATTAGTGCGTGTTGGGGGAGGGGAACCTTTCGTTAGCACTGAAGCCGGGAGAAACAGGGGTGACGTGCCTGTCCGCAATCCCCTCCTAGAGATGCCATGGGGCACCTTCGTCCATATGTTTTCAGAGACACTTTTTATCTTCCATTACAAATCGCAACCAAGGGGAAAAAGGAAGAAAAATTACAATAACACATAGGACATTCGAGAGCAATTCGAAGACACGGATACTTGCAAGCTTGTGATGACGTACCCACGGAAAAGCCTCGATCTTGCTACCCACGGGGCGCTGTCTTTGGTGGATCTCAGCCTGACTGGCAAAGTCGCTTTATTTGTTCAATAAAAAGGGGGAGGGGGGGAGTTGTTTTTTCATTGTCTAGAGGAAAGGGTTTAGAATGGCTTCATTTTTCTTTTTTTTTTTTTTTTTTACGGTTGACAACGAGAAAAATTGGGTGGGGGAGAAAAGAAAAAGGGGGAAAAAGAGGGAAGGTGGGGAATAAAAGGAAACAAAAAAAAAAAGACCCCTCTCCTGTCCATATCCACCCACCACACAAGTTTCAACAATTTTCATCTCTTCTTACTTCGTGGTTTCTTTATTTTTTTTTTACATAACCCCTTAAGGACGAGGCAAACTAAGTCGCACTCCCTTCTTCTTTTTTTTTTTCCGCGTTTCCGTGAGAGCGAAAGTGAGAGGGAGAAAAAAAAAGAAAACAAGAAAAAACTTTTTAAGAAAAAAAGTTTTTTTTTTCTTTTTTTTTTTTCCTGCTCTTTTTCCCCCCCTCTTATTATTGCTCATAATGTTCTTCCGGGTTGCAAAACACATAACACAGGAATACAAAAAAAAAAAAATAAAAAGGAAAGAAGGGGGAGGACGCCTTTTTATTTCCCCCCCTTTTTTTATTTTTTTCTCGTTCCTCTCTGGTTCATCACCCTGCCCCCTACCTATTTTTCCCCCCTCTTCTTTCCGTTCCTCATATGCCTGAGTGGGGTACAGTGCCGGTCCCTGTAGGGCTGCAAGGCACACAAGACAGCGGCCGTGTCAGCGCAGACGCAGAGAAATGGGCACAAATCGAACAAAGCCTAGAGGCAGTACGGGTAAAAGGGAGCCAAGATGTCTCGTTTGATGGTGTGTACAGGCTGGTGGTAGCGGTAGTCGAGGGAGGTAAAGGATCGTGGCTGTATGAAAAGCTAGTGGCACTGACCAAGGCGTCAGTGTTGCTGGTAAAGGAAAGGATTTTAAACACGGACCCCACTAACATGGAACAGCTCACCACCGTCTGGGAGGATTTGGACGGGTATTTAAGAAAGCTCCGAAATATCACCTCGTACCTCGAATGCCAGTGGATTCAGAGAAACGGCTTGCCCTCCCTCCTCACCACCGCGAGAGAAAGCGTTGTTTCTGATATTCTGGACGTAACCTTCGTTGGAACAGTGCTCACTGACTTCGTTATCAGCAGATGCTCGTTGGACCGCAATGAAAATGAGAATGAAAACTGCCTTGTAAAGCGTGTTCTAGCGCTCTTGAAAGACCTCAGCGATGACCACTACGAGCGGCTCTTCAACAGGAAGCTGTTGGCCGCGTACAAGAAGCAGATGGAGGACTTCAAGGAAACGCTTGTCGAACCGAAGAAAAACTTCACTGAGACTGTCCTGAGCGTCGAAACCATGCTTAACTCCCTTGTGTCGTGGATGGGCGACGGGATGGGCCTGCCTGCAAAAGGCATTGACGAGATCAAACTACTTGCAGAGACAACGATTCTCGGCGACGAGGTCATCATATCCCACTTGCTAGACACGGCGAACGAACTTCTTGCTACACGCAGCTTGCACCCCTTACAGGTGTTGGTCTCGCATACCACATCACTCCCGTCTGTCCCCGAGCAGGCTCTTTGTAGAATCGCTGATTTCATGAAGTCCGATTCTGTTGAAAAAACCCTCCCCCTCCCGCAAGGCGTCACGCCTGTGGAAGGCATGAAAATCATCACCAACCTCCACGAGTACTGCACGTCGCTCGCCAACCTCTTCCCTGCGAAGAAGGATGTCGATCTTATCAACGATGCTGAGAAACACGTCCTCCACGAGAGGGAGTCGACGGTGGTCTCCATCATGGCCCGGTTCATCGACACCACGATGAAGACGGCGGACAGCGACCCGCAAACAGCATGGAACGTGGTCAGCCCTATATACCGCATTTTAAGCCAGAAGGATCTTTTTGAAGAAATGTGCAGGAAAAGGCTATCTGCTAGGCTGTTGTCGCAGAAGGAATGCAAGCTTGTCGAAGAGCGTGTTATTGTGTCGTGTTTCAAAAGCGAGATGACGGGCAGTGTGTCCTCTGCAGTGCGCCGCATGGAGGAGATGTTAAAGGACGCTGTCATCTCATCTGAAGAAACGGCAGCACACCGTACTGTAGTCCCCTCTGAATGGGTGGCGTTCATGGTGCTGAATACCGCCGCATGGCCGTCCTTCAACAAGATCGAGCTGTCGATCCCTCCTGTTATGTGGGAGACTCTGTCTTGCTTCTCGAACAACTATAGTACACGACACACGGGGCGGGTTCTGACGTGGCTGCACGGGTTGAGCCATGTGACGCTCTTGGCGAACTTCGAGAAGAAACATGAGATATCTTGCTGTTTTGTGGATGGTGTGGTGTTGATGACGTGTTTTGGTGAAGGCTCGGACACAACGAAAAGCATGAAGAAGATCTCTTTGGAGCTTCTTACCGAAGCGTCGACAGACACATGCGGTGCGGAGTTGAAACAGTCGTTAAACCGGCTCGTAGCTACGAAGCTGCTTTCCTGTTCCGACAAGACACCGAACGACAGTAGTGATTTCACCTTGAACACCGTCTTTAGGCAGCGCAAGATCAACGTTTTGAAGCGGGGTCCTGGTGACACCGCTGCTCGTCTTGTCACCTCTGGGCCCGATGCGGAAGCGACTGAGCATTTGCTCGAGCGGAAGTCGCTCACCGAGGCCACTCTCGTGCGTATTATGAAGACCAACAAGCAGATGGATTATCAAGAGCTTTTAACAGAGACCATCGCACAGCTCTCATGCCGCTTCCGCCCCGACGTGGGCTCCATCAAGAAACGGTTGGATGACCTCCTTGCACGGGGGTACCTGACTCGGGACGATAATAACCGAAACATTTTTTCCTATGTGTCTTGAATTTTCTTTTTGGGGGGAGGGAGAGAGGGAGGGAGGGAGAGAGAGAGAGAGAGAGAGAGAGAGAGAGAGAGAGAGAGAGAGAGAGAGAGAGAGAGAGAGAGGGGGGGGGGAAAAAAAACAAATAAGATGCTTAACAGCAGCTTTCTTTTGTATTGTTGTTGTAAGCGAGGGCGGGAGGACCTGCTGTGTAATAATTGTTTCATATCTCTCTTTTTTTTTACACCTTATTTCTTTTCCTCCACATGCATCACAAGGTAGTGCGATGAAATGAGGTGGTGCAAGTGGCGATGTGATGGAGCGGGTGCCCTTACGGCCCTACCTGTAATGACACGTATATATCTCAATTGTTGCATGTGGCTAATTTTAAAAAAAAGTTTTCCTTTAAAAAAAAATACCAAAATAATCAACGTGGGTTCTTTGAACTCAAAGAAAAGAAAATAGAACCCGCCCCCTTGTTAGTCTCCCCCCCCTTTTTATCTATTCCGCCCTTTTAATAAGAGATCAAACAATTTCATATCGTGGTGATCCATGTACACAATTAATTTCAGATAAGGAGAAAAAAAGAAAAAAAAAAAGGGAACAGAAAATCATATAGAGCTACTTTTCAGACGCTTTCATCAAAGTTTTTTGTAAGGGTGGTCCTCAAGTGGGATTTGCCCTTAAACATTGCTTTTTTATTTCTTGTAACCTTTCGTCGGTATGCAATGTGTCGTGGTCTTCAGTACGAAACCTCATTGTGAAGCATGACTTAACGACCCTTTGGTCGCGAATCATTCGAGGGATGAAGCCGGGGGTGAATGTTCGTTCATTTGCAATACGACTTTTTTTTTTTTTTTTTTTTTTTTTTTTTTTTTTTTTTCCCAATCCTTTTACGTCGGCTTCCTAGCCATTGTATTAAAAAAAGAGAAAAAAAAAAAAAAAAGACAGGGAAAATGTATGCTGCTTTCTTTTTTTTTAAGGGGAAATAAATAGACCAACCTTTTTTTTTTCCCCCTCTATCAAAAGGTGGATGGATGGGTGGTGGTTTAAAAAAAAAAAGGAGCAAAAGAAAAAAAGAAAAGTAACCATGTTAACCCTCGTTGACCCTTTTTTAAAATTGCCCCCCCCCCCACCCCATTTTGCTTCCCATTGCTCATTTCATCTCTTTCATAACAAGACGATTGTACAACTAAATTAACACCTTTGTTTTTTTTTAAAAAAAAAGGAAGGGGTAAAAAAATCCCACAGTTTGAAAAAAAAAAGTTTTTTTTTGCTTGTTATCTTTTAGCCATTTCACAAAGAGCTACCTAGGGCAGTTAATACCCCACCCCTTTTTCTAGGGCTAGCAGTTTGTACATGGGCAAGAAGAAGGGACAGGAAATGTAAAAGTGACAAGAGAAAATGTTTGCTTCTTTCTTTTGCACCTCCAAAGGTGGTCATCTCACATTGTCTTTGCAGTAGGAAAGTTTGTGGAGCTTGTTGGTTATCCTTGACAGGTAGTCCCCCCACTCGCTATTACTTGTTTTACAATACTTATTCCCCCCCCTCCCAAAGGTTTTGAGACTAAAAAAAAGAAAGAAAAAAAGAAGAAGAAAAAAGAAAAAAAGAAAACTCTCTCCCTCTATCTTTTCCCCTGCTCTTTTTTGCGGCAATTTACCCCCCCCCCCCCACACACACACACACAGGGTGCTCCTCCCAAGTTACCTTTTTTATTTTACCTCATAATGACTTAGTGTTTCTTTTTTTTATTTTTATTTTATTTTATTTTATTATTTCTTCCTCCCTTTTTTATTTTTTATTCATTTCTTGTGACCAACCAATATACATATCAAAAAAAAAAAAAGAAAACCCTCTGAGGGACCGCGCTGCTGTAGAAGGCAGCCTAGACGAAATGTGGCTGCACAGCCCATGATGCAGCACAGCGCAACCGGCCTCATCGCTTCTCATAGTGACCCAAGAGGATAGATATCACAGGTGAAACAAACTTTGAAGGCCCGACTGTTTCTTACAGAAATAGGAAAACCTACCCATCACTAAAGCAGCCGACTGGTAAACTGAGCTTTCTTTGGGACCACGAAGCAGGAACCTCCTTTTTTTTTTCTCTCTCGTCTTTTCAAAGCTGAGATTTTTCTTTTTGCTTCTTTTCTTTTCTTTTTTCTTTCCCCCCCCCCAGAAAAAATCCATCAAAACCAAATTCCAATAAAACATACAAAAACAGTACCCCCCCTCAATCGTTACACTCTTTTCTTTTTTTTTTCTCTTTTTTTTTTTTTTTACCAAAAAAAAAAAAAAAAATGGATGGAAAACGGCTTAATAACATCCCGCCGTACCAAAGGGCGCACAGCGTGCTGGACAGCCCAAGGGCCATGGAAAAATGGAAGGTTTTGGAAGACGCGATACACCAGATTTACAGGCAAAACCCGGGGAAGTTGAGCTTCCAGCATCTATACACGGCAGGGTACCATCTAGTACTGTCACAGCATGGGGAAATGCTGTATAACGGGGTGGAGAACTCGTTGCGGAGACACATCAAGGCGATGGTGGAAGAGATCAAAAAGATCGACGAGGTCCGGTACCTTGCCAACGTCGTCTCGATGTGGGAACAGCACATGCGAGCGGTAGCGATGGTGAGGGACATCTTGATGTACATGGACAAAAACTACTCAGCAAAACAAAAACTAACCGTTCCAGAACTCGGCGTAGTGATCTTCGGCGACATATTTTTAAAAGACGCGGAGGTGTCCAACCGAATCAAACGCCTGACAACCGCCATCATCGAAAAAGAAAGATCAGGGGAACGGCCTCCGGAAAGACAATTACTTAAAAAAGTCACAAACATGATGTATGAGGTGTCCCGTAGAACCATTTACGAACCCCTTTTAGAGTACCACTTCATCGAATCCTCAAAAGAGTACTACACAAGAGAAGCCAGCGAAACATCTCAATCCCTATCCACTCCCGAGTACATACGAAACTGTTTCAAACGAATGACCGAAGAACGAGAACGTGTGGAAAGGTGTTTAGCCGATTCTACACTTCCCAAAATCGTGGATGTCATCAAGGACAAGATGATTTCAACATACGCAGTGCATCTTATCGAACGCGAGTCATCCGGGGTGGTGAGTATGTTGGAGGCTTGGAAGCTTACCGATATCAGCCTTGTCTTCAGAGCGCTGCAGCTTATCAATCAAACCGATCTTTTGCTTGAAAAGATCAAGAATTTCCTGGCGGACACCGGGTCGAGGTTCATCTTGGACCCTGCCAACTCCGAGAATCCAATCACGCTTGTTGAGGGCGCGATGAAAATGCGGGCTTCATACGATGATCTGCTCGACCAGTCTTGCCTTGTTGAAACACACAAGGGGAGGGTATGTTTTTTTTTTTTTTCGTGGTTGTGGGAGGGGAGAAAGAAAAAATACAGCATCGCGATCGTGAGTTCGAAAAGGAAATCAAGCAGGCTTTTGTTCTTGTGGTGAACAAGAACCAGCGCTTCGCGGAGTACCTTTCCCTAGCCGTCGACGCCAAGCTGCGCAAAAAAGGCATTTTGGACGATGAGTACGATTTATACTTCGATAAGGTACCATTTTTTTTAAAAAAAGATTTAAAAAAAAAAAGATTATAATCCTGTTCCAGTACCTGAAGGACAAGGATGTTTTTGAGAAATATCACAAGAGCCACCTGGCCAGAAGGTTGCTCTTGAAGGGCACCACGTGCGAGGAGGGCGAGTCCGCTTTCATAACAAAACTGAAGACGGAGGCCGGGCATCAGTTCACGACGAAGATTGAGGTGTGGTAAAAAAAAATAAAAATAAAAAGAAATTAAAAAAAATAATAATAACAGGGAATGTTCAACGATATGACAGTCAGCAAAGGCAACATGGAGGCCTTTTCAAACCACATAGGGGCAAGGAGCGGGGTCGACCTCTCCGTACATGTCTTGACGACAGGGTTCTGGCCTTGTATGTGATATACAACAACAACAACAACAACAAAAAACCCCCAGTCGTGAGCACAGCGTGCGAACCACTCTCACCACCACCAGCCGTGGAAGCTCTCCGGAAGAAATACCACGATTTCTATCTATCTTCGCACTCCGGCCGGCGGTTGAGCTGGATGTACCACATGGGCTCCGCAGACGTCAAGTACACATCCAAGGGGAGGCGGTACGAAATGAATGTGCACACGCTGCAAATGTTGATTCTGGTCCTGTTCAACAACAAGGACTGCATCACTGTGGGTGACATTCAGGAGGCTACCATGATCCCAATGGGAGAACTCAAGAAACAGCTTTTGAGTCTCACGATCAGCACAAAGGTCCATCAGAAAATCCTAACAAAGAGCTGCCAACAAGCGAAGGAACTGTGCGCGGAAACGGAAATCTCAGTAAACGAGGACTTCTCGTCAAAACACGTGAAGTTCAAAGTCTCCCCTGTGATGATTAAGGAAACAGACGCGCAGGCTAAGGAGACGCGTTCAAAAATCGGCGAGGACCGGAAGTGGCAACTGGATGCTGTGGTCGTGCGCATCATGAAGTCGCGGAAGCTCATTGAGCACAGGGAACTCATCACCCAGGTCCTCTCCCTTACTCAAGCACGTTTCTGCCCCTCCCCTGACGACATCAAGAAGCGAATCGAGTCCCTCATCGACAGAGAATACATCGAAAGGTCAGCTGAATCCCGAAGCACCTATGTATACCTTGCGTGATAAAATATACACCACACCCTCATCCTCCTTTTTTTTTTCTTTTTTCTTTTTTGTCCCCTCCCCCTAGCCATAACTTGCAGCGTTTTACAAAAAAAAATTCTTTTTTATTCTGATGTATTTTTTTTCTTTTTTTCCACCTTCCCCCATATTTTTTTTTTCGTCCCACCCATTCTATTTTTTTTTTAATCGGTGAGGGGTGGAGGGGGGAAAAAAAAGATAAAATTACAAATCGCAGGGGGAGTGGGCAAGCACAGCATATGGAAGCGGCCCCTCCGGACCTGCTCATCGTGCCGCCGAAGTTGAAGGCGTTCGTTCAGCACGATGACGGTGCGAGTTATGTGTGGAGTATTTTGAAAATGAACCATAGGAGGCTGACCCAAAAGCGGATCCTGATCGTGAACAAGGCAGGGGTGGTCCTGTGCGACACCGATACAAAGGTGAAGAGGTACGTCAAGTTCTCAGAGCTGGAGAGGGTGACGCTGAGGCCATTCAAAGCAAACGTGCAGATGCTCGTGGAAGTCAGCAATCGAACGGAACACGACATGCTTCTACTCTACACACCGAACAACCTGCTGAACGACCGCCCAAGCGAGTGGGAAGACGCTATGCGAGCCATACGATCAATGCAAGCAATGCACACAAGAGCAACCGGACGCACCTTGCTCACCGATATCAGTGAAACCCCCATTGACCTGTCGCCAAAGGCCAACGTCACAAAACCCCCGCACTACGTCACACCGAGGGAGAAGATAGAAGCCGACCTCCGCGAGGCAGAGCGTCGGGAGCAAGAACGAAACAGATCAAAAACCCTCCAAGCCGAGGCACCGCCCCCGCCCGACCATGTGATTCGAACCCACACCATTATCCTCAGCTCTCCTTCCGAGCAGCTTGGCTTTGACTACAACGACCACACAGGGCTGCCTCTTATCGAAAGCGTGATGCCTGGTACCCCTGCACACCGTGCTGAGGTATGCGTAGGGCGCATCCTTAAGGTGAATGGGTCGCAGCTTACAAAAGCCGGTGACCTGATGCAAGCCGTCAGCACGTCCAAGCAGCGGGGCGAGACAATGTACACCTTGGAAATGGCGTACCCTCCCTCCAGCCACGTGCCGCTTGCGGAGGTTTCCGCTCCGTCATCTGCTGCACCGTCTCCACAAGGGGTTGGGGGTGCTGCACCATTTGGCATGGGCAGGGGGCAACCCCCTGTGGGACGTGGTGCGTACACTGATACAGCCCCAGTGCCCGTCAGCAACGGTCGGGGACGGGGGGATGACAGGTACCAGTCCCTCAGCGATCAACAGCAGCATCTTGAAGCATGGGAACGGGATCTCAATGACAGGACTGTGCTGTTGTCGAGAAAGCCTCCTCAGTCAAGGCTGGCACCTCCCATGCCGCCTGCTGCGTACTCAACTGCCGCTTCATCTTCAACTGCTATGTCTGCTCCGATCTCTCCCTACCAGGGCAGGGGCAGGGGCAGGGGCGGGGCACGTGTCATCCCAGAGCTGTTCGACACCCTCCCTCACCTTGAGGACTCCACCGTGTACAGCACTGCTGCTTCCGCGCCCGTCTCACGGCCGCAATCTTCGTACTTCGACAAAATGCACTCCGTGCCATCAACCACCTCTGGAGCCCAGTCGACAGTCCGGACCGTACAGCTGGGACGTGATGACAACATGGAGATGCATGTCCATGTGTTTGTCTAAGAAGGAACGAAGAAATAAAAATATTTTGGGGCATTTCTATGGTGAATAAAGGAAAATATTCTTGAATGTGTCCAAAAACGCTCAATCAATCAAAGTTTGCTCGGTCGAGCCCCCTGTAACAAGTAGACAGTGCTTGTGCAGGGTGCCACCGACACCTGGCCTCCTTTAACTCTTTTTTTCTTCTTTTTTCTTGCTAGGTTTATGAAAAAACTTCGTGACAAATGCCGTATATTTGACCATATAAAAATGGGGGTTTTTTTTTTGTGCTGTGAGCTACTTTATCGTTTCTCCCCAAAAAAAAAAAAAAAAAAAAAAAAAAAAAAAGAAAAAAAAAGAGCAAAGGGGGTAAAAAAAAGAAGAAATAATTAGCGCACCGCGGGCTCAGTTTGCAATCACGTCATGTAGTTATATTTTTGCAGCTGGGGCGGCGAGCGCAAAAACACATACCAAGAAAGAATAGTTTATTTGGCACCCTAGTTTATAGTGCCAGCGGACAAGCAAACTTACCCCAAGAATTCTCCAAGCAGCAAACGAACAGTGAATTAAAAAAGAAAGGAAGGTGAGGCAAAAAAAGGGGGAAAAAAAATACAAAAACGAAAGAAAGTCAGAAGCAACGTTTCTTTTTCCTTTTTTTAAATTTTCTTTTTAATAATATGCCAATTTTTCCGCAGGTAGGTTATATACTTTTGTAAGAGACTTTTTTTTTTTAAAGGCGAGAAGCAGTTTGGCGCCACTGGTTTCCCCTGTTTATAATATAAAGAAAAGGGAGGCGAATTGGGGGGGGGGAGAAAAAATGAATGGAAAGCAAAAAAAGGTGCCTTCTGTAGCAATATCTCTCTATTACCGGGGAAACAAAAAGAGAGTGAGGTAATTAGTAGCTATGGCACAATCAGGGTTTTCCCGCAAAGTGTTTACAAGTTATAAACTTTCACCCTCCGGGGCAACGCACAAGCAACGGCGCCAGTTTCCTCTTTCCCTTCCCCTACTGAATCTTGTGAATCTTTAAGTTTCTATTTGTAGTCGTACCCCGAAAAAGAGAGGAAAAAAAAAAATACTTTATTTTCCCCTAATTTGTTCATCTTTCTTATTTTCCGATTTTACCCGTCTCACTCACCTTATTCTTCTTATCCCTCCCCTCTTTTTCTTCTCCTTTTTTTTTTTTTTTTTTTTTTTTCCTTCAGTGAAATTAATAAATGAGATGTAGTAAAAAATGCAGGGGGGGGGCTCTTTTTAAGTTTTTTTTAGCCATTGATTACAGGGTACATTACTGGAATGAAAAAAAAACAAAAATATTTCTAAAATTTATTTTATTTTTTTAACGCGGGTTTTTCAGGATCTAGGGGAGGAATGGTATCAGTTTTGTTGTTTAACTTACTTCAGGCGAAGTGTCCCCCTCCCCTCCCACTAGTGATTTTTTTTTTCTTCTTTTTACTTAATTCCGCAAAGTTACATGAGGAAATTTCTAAAAGGCCATAAAAATCAGAAATCACTTTGCCGTTCACGAGTAAATACAAAGTGAAGAATAAATCAAAGTAATAGGCCGAATTTGGCTTAAAAAAGTGCAGTAAATGCAAAATGAAATCTGATTTTTACTCTGAGCAATTTTCGGGCTTTTTCGGTATTCATTTTTTGCATCTGGTGGCCGCTAACACCGCCGTAGGTCAGTGGTCAGGACCCTCGGCCAGGGTTTCAGGGGTCGAGGGTCCTGACCACTCGCTTCGCTCGTGAAATTCAACTACTCGTGAAAAAAAAAAAATTCGTAAAAATCAGGTAATCTGATTTTTATTTAGTAAATAGTCAATTTTTTTTTTCTTCTCTTTTTCCCCTTCTTGCCTAGCCAAAAAAAAAAGTTTTTTTTTTTCAAAATTTTCAAATACTATGAAAAGAAAAAAAAAGTTTTTTTTTAAATTGGGCCACAGCCACTGATTGCACAAGTTTTTTGAAAGGCAGCATAACATCGTTACAGGAAAGGTTGGCCTGGGGCGCCCTCGCTACGATTCACCCCGAACGAAAAGAAATCAGTGCGAAACATTAACTGATATTAATATTTGTCTCCGCTTTTTTACACATGTGGAGGGGGGTTACTGAATGAACGAAATGCGAAGAAAAAAAGTGTGTTGAGAAAGTGGGACAAGGCAAAATTTCTAATGTTGTCCTCCTTTATTACTCTGTGGTGTTGCAACTGCACTCCTCCTCTTGCTCTCTTTCTCGTCTTTGTAGTCCTCCAGTCATAGAACAAATGCAAAAAGAAAAAGAAGAAGAAAACAAAGGAAGGGAGAAAAAAAAATGACCACACGCCCCCGCGAACGACAGGAAGAAAGGAAATAAAAGTTTTTTTTTTAAAAAAGAATATTTCTTTATTCCTTTTCTTTATCCTCCCCCTCCTTTTTTTTTAAGTTGTTGTTTTTTTTTCTTTTTTTTTTTTTTTCCTCTTAAGTTTTCATTTTTTATTCTTCGGGAAGTTCCGTTTTGACATTGTATACTTTTTTTTTTTTTCATTCTTTTTTTTGAAAACTTCTTTTTTTTTTCAACACGATCCACGCAGTTTTACAACAACAAAAAAAAATTATTTGTGTTTCGTTCACCCCCTCTCCCCCCCCCCCCCCCCCCCCCTTACTACGTAGTCCCCCTTTCACTTTTCTTCCCTATTTTCTTTCCCCCTAACAATTCTATAACCAGGGGGGGGGGGGGGGGGGGGGGCCAGACCCCCACTACATGATCGAGATGTTAAAAACTAAATATAAGCTGATGTTTGTACTGACGATGATGTTGGCAGGGATGGTGCTGATGAGCTGGAAAACATCTTTAGCAATCAGACGGCATGAAAACCAAAAGGTTGAAGAAGAGGACGCAAGCGCAGCAATGAAGGCCCTGCTGAAAGCCTGGAAAGTAGGCACTGCAGGCCTCATTGCCGGCGTGTTCCAAGTAATATGCTTCATGTGGCTTCGAACAGTCATGAACCATCAGTACGCCAACGGGGACACCATGAGCAACGCAGCCACTATCCTGTACAGGGAAGGCGGCGTCAAACGGTTTTACAAAGGCATAGAATGGGCCATAATACAAGCACCCTTAACCCGATTCGGTGACACATTCATGAACACAGGTGCATTGGCTTACCGGGAACTTTACGCACCTAACATCCCCCTCTCATGGGCTACCTTCTTTGGATCAGTGTTATCCGCCACCTTTCGGGTCACCATCACACCTATAGACACCCTGAAGACCACACGCCAGGTTCATGGTGATGCATCGTACGCATTGCTCGTAGCGAAGGTCAAGCAGAAGGGTGTCTTGGAGCTGTTCAACGGGTGGGAGGCAAATTTTGTTGCTTCATGGGTAGGGACCTACCCTTGGTTCCTTGTTTTTAACTTCCTCTCTTCTGCATGGCCGGCTTGGTCCGGCCCTTATAAGCACCTCCGGAACGGTATAATTGGCATCTGTGCCTCTGCCGCATCTGATACCAGCTCCAACTCCCTTCGTGTTTTGAAGACTATCCGGCAGACCCACCCCGACACCAGCACAGGGTACATCGAGGCTGCACGTATCGTGGTGCAGAAAGACGGTCTTCGAGGGCTGTTCGGCCGCGGGCTTGTCACCCGTCTGCTCGTCAATGTGTTGCAGGGTGTTTTCTTCACCATTATCTGGCGGGCTCTGTCCGAGTAAAGAAAAAAAAGAAAATGAGAAGGGGACAAAAAAAGTGTAGAGTAATCTAGCCTCCCCCCCATTCCCGTAATTTCTTTTTTGTATTCTAAGAAAAAGTAGTTGTTGTGGTTGCTCAGTACCGTACCTCAGGAGGGAGAGCAAGATGAGCAGGGTACGCACGGAGTCGATGATACAGCGGTTGGCTAAAAAGCCGCTGTCGGAAGGGTTCGAGCTGTGGGACAAAGACTATCTGTTAGGGGCCTTGAGACTGTTTCAGTGCAAGCTCGACACGTCCCCGCCGTTCGAGGTGGCACCGTGCGCAGAGGCCATCGCGACGATCCTCGCGTCCATAGAGGAGGACGAGGAGGCCGTGGAGGTCTTCACCATGGCGGGTGAGAAGTACGACCTGATACAGAAACCCTTGATGGGTGCCATGATGAAGGCAAAGGCCGCAGAAATCACGGAAGGCATCGAAGTCGCCTTCAAACTCATAAATGAAGCCATCCTCAAAGGCAACGAAGGGAACAGCAAAGAAAAACCGCAATTGGGCCGGCTCTTCTCATACAGGGCAGATCTGCACGGGGTATGTACCGCAACAAAAAAGAAATGGTGTCTTTGAGGAAGCTGCAGTATGGCTCGCGGCAGCTCTTTTTTCAGGAAGTCCTCCATCTTGTCCCAATGTCACGCAGCCAGTGACTTCTCATGGTGGGCCGTGCACCTCTTCGTTTCTATCATAGTGAATTTCTTTAACCGTTTCCTGGGGGTTCCTTTATCAGTCGATTCTAATAAAGTACAGAATCTGTAGATGTAGAATCGTTGGTAAACAAAAAAAAAAAACAAAAAAACAGAAATCGAACCGTCTCAATGAAGGTATTGCTGACTGTCAGAAGGCACTTACCTTCAGCCCGGGGCGTACAGACCCCGGTGATGCGGAGTACGTGACACACCACCAGATGGGGAAACTGTACGAGGCTGCAAGCAACATCGCAGAGGCGGAGAAATGCTACATGAACGCGCTGACGCACAGGAATGTTTACTTCCCTTCGTGTGAAGCACTGATACCGATTAAGAAAGGTATTTGCACGAAAAAAGAAGGGAAAAAAAAAAGAAAGAAAAAAACAGTACAAGAAGATCTTGAAGGGGCGTTGTCTCAAATCGAGAACGCATTTGCCCTCCATCCTAAGGCGAACCTTCTCCGTGAAAAAGCTTTCCTCCTCAGCGAGATGGGCCGTGATGAAGACGGCCTAAAGGTCTGTGAAGACGGCATCTTGAACCCTCCCACCGAGGAGACAGAGGCATTAACCGGACATAGTAGGTCTAAGGCAGTTCTTTTTAAAGCGAAGGCGGCGATTCTTGCGGACGCTGGGAGGCTTGAGGAGGCTAAGGCGAGCATTGAAGGTGCTCTTGAGCAAGACCCTGCTGATATAGAGGCGATCCGGATGTCCGCTGACGTAAATACCACTCTCTCTCGGGAGTACCTGGCTGAGAATTCCATCCCCCAGTTCCTTGATGCCTTGGTGAGCCACGTGCTCGTTACAAAACCGGAGGATCCGATAGGTGTTTTTTTTTTTTTTTTTTTCTCCCAAAAAAATTCACCCTCACAGCTTTTATGGTTGACGCGATTGAGAATGACAAGGTTCCTTTGCCGTAGAAAAAAGGAAGAAGAAATGACAGTTTTTTTTTTTGTTTTTTTGTAGATCCCCCCCCCCCCCCCCCTATAAGGAAAAGAAGAAAGACAGTTTTTCTCATTCTTTTGCCCTTATTATTTTTTTTATATATTTTTTTATAGAAGTGTCGGAAGGATAAGGAAAAAGAAAGCCGAAAAAAAAAAGAAGAAAAAAAAACCACAAAATAATATTAGATATGTTGTGGTTATTGGGTTTCCTCTTTCTCTCTTTTTTTCTTCTTTCTTTTATATAAGTTTATTTTGGTGCACGACTGTCCTGAAGAAAAAAGAAATCGAGGCAAGAGCCCCCCCAAAAAAAATGTGGCAATGTGGTGACTACGATTAAAAAAAAAACAACGTTTTTTCCCTTCTTTTTTTTTCCCCCTCTCGATTTATTTTTCCTCCTTTCTTTTTTTTTGTTTAAAACCTTTTTTTTTTTTGTTTTGATTGTAAAATAAACTTCCCCTCTCCTTCTTCTTACCCTTCTTATGTGCTTTTTTATTCTTTCTCCCCCCCCCCCCCTGTCTTTTTTATTTCGCTCCCCACATTTCAAAAAAAAACTTCAAAACCAGGGAGAAGTACACACTGAAGAAGAAAAAAATGCTTCAAATAGGTGTGATGCTGCTGACGGTAGCAGCACTGCCGAATGACACGGCATGCAACTACCATGGAGGGAAATCTTCCGACTGGATGAACAATGGACTATTACGCAAGGAGGCAGAGTACAAACAACGCAAACCCGTGACGCCCCCACACGTGGTCCTGGACTTGGACCTCCCCGCCTCTACACGATGGATAGAACCTCTGAAGGCCCTCCCAAACAACACTAGAGAAATGATCAACAATTACCTTGACTCCCTAGTCCCAAAGTGGGCAATCGAACTCATCGAAACAGTAGTAGGCCCTCTAGCAGACTACCGCGGCTTCGGAGAAGAATACACTGAAGAAATGCTATCGATCTCAAAGGCACTGGACCTCCCTAAGGGACAGGTCGTTGCTTTGAACTTAATGTACGTCTTGGAACATGTTGGCATCAACTGCTCCAACTGGAACGACACAGGCCCGACAGGCGAGTGCGTTAACAACACAGACATCATCTACCCGTTCAAGACGAAACATGGTGCTGGTGTGACAGGCCCTCCTGGGGTGTGCACGTCCATCGTTGCTGAACGCCCTGACGGTACTGTAGTCCATGGTAGAAACTTCGACTGGAACATTCCAAACGTCCTCCGCCCGCTTATATGGGAAGTGGAGTTCCAAAAGGGAGGAAAGACGTTATGGACAGGGACATCCATCGCCACCTACATCGGTGTTCAAAACGCCATGAAAGGCGGTCCCGATGGGTTCGCTATTACAATGGACGCGCGTTGCCAAGGCGGTATCTTGTGGAAGAATGCCGCGGAAATGCTCCTTGCTGGCGGGCTGACACCTTCGCTTGTGGCAAGGAACGGGATGATGAACGCAACGGGATACCCACACCTTGTTGAAATCCTCTCCGAGGCACCCATGATCGCACCCATGTACTACATCGTGTCGGGAGGGGGTAAGGGACAGGGTGCCATCATCACTCGTGGGCGGGAGAAGGAAATCGATGCATGGCACATCGACTCCACGCAGCCCAATGGATGGTGGCGTCTTGAGACAAATTACGACCACTGGGGGCCCGTGCCGCAGGGCGACGATAGACGTGCACCTGGTAATGCGCACGTTCAAGCGGTGGGCAGGGATAATATGAACCCCGCTGCTATGTTCGGTGTGATGACGGCGTGGCCCACCTTCAACCCGCACACCGACCACACCGCTGTGTTCGTCGTCGCGGAGAACTACTACAACACCACTGTGTGGTTCGGTACGGGGAACGCCACCCTTCACTGAGTGCGAATTCTAATTGTGTGATGTGTTATCGTTTTTTATTTATTTATTTTGTTTGATCTATTTTTTTTTTTTTTTTATGTCGAGACACACGCGCCCAACGAGTGGGGTTTTTATTATAGAAAATAATAACGCTCGTGTGTGCACATAGAAACTTTCTTGTTTTTTCTTCTTACACCAACGTCCTCCTTCCCCCCCTTTTTATTTTACCACATTCGCTGCCAAATTACAAAATTGATTTTTTTTTTGTTTCTTCTAACGTCTTTATCTTCATTTTCCAGCAAAACCTTTAAAAAAAAATGTCGGCACTGGCAAGGCTAGGAGCGAAGAAGGCTGTGGAAACCTTTGCGGTGAACACGATACCGGTTATGGGGAAAAGGAGGAGGCGGCCTGCGATGGCAAAAGCGTTTCCGAAGGGAGGGGGTATGGAAAGCTCACTGGGGGAGGACGAGTCCTTGAGGGTGCCGGTGACGGTGGTGGCAGGGGAGGTGGTGGAGGGAGCAAAGGCGAAGGTGTCTGCACTGCAGCGGAGAATGCAGAGCGCGAAGAAAGAAATCCTGATGGTGACCGAAGACGCAGCTAAGGTGATAATGGACCTTTTACGTGTAAAGAAAGACCACCCAGTGGGGGTCAAGGTAGGTGTCGAGAAGAAGGGTTGCAATGGCCTTGCATACACCATGGACTACCTCTACTCTGACTACATAGATGCGAACAAGTCTCGCTTCACGTCATCCAGCACCACTCAGCATGGTGTGACCATCATGGTAGAGCCCGAGGCGTTCATGCACGTCGTGGGTACAGTCATGGACTACCACGTCGACAAGGCTTCCGAAAAGTTTGTTTTCCTCAACCCAAACTCGGTCGGGTCCTGCGGGTGTGGAAAATCCTTCGTTTCAGGTGCGGATACCACAAAGGTTGCACACGCGTGAGAGGATTTTCCTTCTTTTTTTTTTATATGTTGTTCTGTCCCTCTTTTTTTTTTGTTTTTTTTTTTTGTTTGTTTTTTTTGATCACGTTCCCATTTCCCCCCACATATGGACCCCCTGGAAATGTGGTAAGTAAAACGTTCTAGGGTCCTCTGTGTTCTTCTTTTTTTATGTTTTTTTTTTTCTCCTTTTTTCTGCTGTAAGCGGCAGTTTTTTTTTTTTTGGCGTTTTTTCTTTCTTTTTGTCTTCTTCCTTTTCCCATTCTTCTATTTCTGTCTGCCTTTTATAAAGAATCTTGCGTTTTATGAGGGAAAAAAATTAAAAAGAAAGAAAAAAAGCAAACAAGAAAAGAATTTAAATAATCCATCCCCAGGAACCATGGCAGCATGGAGCAGGATACAATAGACTGGGATGAGTGGAACAACAAGAATGGCGACCTCGCGGGGAATGCAGACAGCGAGCTCACGAGGGAGCGGGAGTATCTGTTGAGGCGGCAAGCGAGCTTGCAAGAAAGACTGCGGGAAGGGGAAAGGGGAAGGAGGACCCCTCCGCCACCCTCTGAGGCGGAGGTAGTCATAGACACAGAGAGAGAAGTGCTAGCTCAGGAAAGACATGACTTAGCAACAGAGTTACATGGGCTGGAGGGAGAGCTGGGCAGGCTCATGGCTCTACGGGACCAAGGCGCCGACCGGTATCACGTCCGCTTGTCATCTGCAGAACCCTTAGGCCTGGAGTACGAAGAGTGCGAGCGAGGCGGTGTCATGATTACATCAGTAGCTCAGTGGGGAACAGCTCACACGAGCGGCATCCAGCCGGGGGCCACCGTCGTTGGGCTGCAAGGGTGTCTTATTAGAAACGGTGACGACCTTGCTGCAGCCATCACAAAGTGTCGTTCAGAGGGCTTGTGCTACATCCAACTAGATGCCATCAACAACACACCCTCGCGTTCATCGTCCGTGCAATCCGTTCAATTGCCTGTGAAGAGGGTGTCGCCTTTCCGTACAAAGCCGGCTCTACGCCACTCAAGCCAGAACCGAAGCATTAGAAGTAACAGTAATTCACAATCCGAGACCAGCCTTGTCCTCAAGGGGATAGTCAGCAAGCTGCAGCACGTGGAAGACAACCAACGGCTGCTCGTCAACGAGCTCCATGAAGTCAAAAGGCTGTCTTTAACACAGCAGCAGCAGCAGCACGAGCTGCAAACCCAAATGGAACACCAACGGCAGCAGCACTTGCATTCTCGGATGGAACAGCAGCAGCGCCAAGAACTGCAACTCTCGCAGCCCCAACTACACTATCAAAGGCCAGACTCAACGGCGTATCCCGAGCAGGTGCCGTACCACTCCGCGCACACGCAAGGACTGTACGATCCGCCACCATCTAGCTCGCAGCTTCACAGCGGCCATTATACAACCCAAATGCACAGCGGCCAGAGACGGAAGGTACCTGTGCGTGGATACATGCCGCCTCCAGCAGAGCCCGAGCATCACGATTCAGCACCCTTGTACCACGCGCCGAGCCGGCGGATCTCCGACCCGAGGTCTTCACACCATGATGGGTATTATGAGGCTCCTGTAGCATCTCAAGCTTCGCACCCGTCTCATCAACAAGCGGCAGATCATCTATCGGCAGTGACTGCAGCGCCGCCACCATCCGCGTCTTCCAGTCAGCGCTTGGCCCCCTCGAGCGTGATGCTCTCAGTGCCAGCACAGGCATCCCATCAGCAGGCACCTGCAGCGTCTCAAGCTTCACACCCATCACAGCCACCTTCGCGCCCGGCGCCTGTTGAGCTGTACTCAGAGGAGTACCACTTCCAGCGTCTATTGGAGCCCCCTCCAAGCATCGCACCGCCACCTTCTGTCGTTCAGACGTCGGTGTCTCCGGCAGCTGATGAGTACAACGTAGGCCTACAATCCCCTGCAGGCAGTGACATTCAGTCGAAGGTTTCTCGGAAAAGTTCTCCAGTGAAGTCCCCTGTGAAGCAGCGGTACAGCGTCCCAACGTCAAAGGGTTACGGCAGTCTGTACCCGTCGGAGGTGTCGAGGAAGACGTCGATGGTACGGAAAAGTTCCGAGCCTGGAACACCTCCCGATACCCCGCCGAGTTTGCTGCGATTCCGAGTGGGGGACAGGGTGACGTGCAACGTGGGGAACGGGAGATGGAAGACTGGGACAGTCAAGGCAACACGCTGGAAAGGGAAGACATGGGGGACAGACCAGCAGGCCGTGCCGTACAAGATCGAGATCGACGGGACGAAAGAACTGGTCTACGCCCCTGCGGACGATGACAGAGTGGTACACGAGACAGTGGATAATTCCCACCCACCTCTACCACAAATGGGGGGAAGAGGTCCAGGTAGACCTGTTGTACGCCCGCCCAGATTCAGAGCACCCCCCCCTCGTACGGACTAGACATAACATAGACATAGAATACATACGTTATTGCTTAATTCAAACAGTGCTTTCTTTCTTTTTAGTCTTTTCATCCATCACAGCAGCCCCTGCGTGGGGCAGGGGATATGAGCGGACAAATGGAGCAGCTCGTCGACGCGTTCAAAGGACTTGCAATGGAAGGCAACACGGGGAACTACCTGGCTGATGTCGAAGCGATAGTGAATAATTATTTCGTGCAGAACGCGGACGACGACAACGAGCTCGACGAAGACGGCACATCGATGCCGAACGAGAGTCCTATTAAGCCACGCGGCGGGAACGGCGACATATCAGTATCACCTGTGAAGGAGGTGTCGTGTGCTTCATCAGGAGGGTCGCTACGGGCATGGGGTGTGGCACCTGAAGTCGAGGAGGAAGCCCATCAGCAACCTGATGAGTCGGCTGAGACGGAGGACTTCTACAGCAGGTCTGTAGGATGGCGACAGAGACGATCAGTTCTTCGCGATAAAAAGAAGCATGCCAACGAGGAACGTGACCTTGAGGATTGTACCTGGAAGCCCTCCATCAACGACCTTCCCTACACGACCATGGGACGTGTGGTGCATGGCAAGGTTGAAGACCGACTCCATGCCGCCGCCGCTGTCAAAGAGGAACGTCTCCAGCAGCAGCGCAGAGCTGCGAAAGAAAACGAGACGGACGGGTGCACGTTCAAACCAAGGGTCAACCGCCCCCCTGTTTCTGTTCAAAGCAAGTACATGGACGATGTCTACGCCTCTGCTCCACGTGATCGGTCGGCACTGTCCGTAAACACAACTTCAGACCCATTTGAGAGACTTTACGCTGCGAGGAAGAAAAAAGAGGAACCGAAGCCCGCAAACAGCGCGCCTATATTGTACACCACGTTCAGCCCCTCAAGGCACCCGAAAGGAAGCAAAACGCAGGTGAACTTAAACCTGTCGCTGGACGAGATCGAAGCGACTGAACGCGAGCTTCATGAGATAGAAGTTCTTCTGAACGAGAGGCTGAAACATAACTCCTGCCTTGTTGTTGACAGCAACTACATTGACTCCGACGAGGACCAGAGCGATGAACAGGAGGACGATGAGAGCTCTGGGTACACTAAAATAGATTTTGATACCTTTTTGCTCCGGCAAAACGCGTTCGAGGAGAGAAAGCGTGCGAACCTTGCATTCATAGAGGCGGACACCGCTCCGAAGCTGCACCCTAGAATACAACCGAGATCCAGGAAACTGCGAAAGCCATCGATGACAAGCACGACGCGACCCGGGGCTGACCAAAAAGAGGCAAGGCTGAAGAAGCTCTCTCTTGAATGCTGGGAGCTCCGCAACGACATCTCCAAGCTTCAAGAGGAATGCGATTCACTTTGGCGCAAAGTCGCTGTTCTAACACAAAACAAGGAACGACCCTCCACACTAAGCGAATTGAGGTCGGAACTGAACAGCATCAGGCTGCATTCGAGCACAGAAGAGCGCGAGGGCGACATTAAAATAAACCCGACCGACGAGCGGTTAAAGAAGGCCTTCCTCACAAAAACCGTTGAGAAATTCCTGCAACGAACCATGAGCGGGAAGCAAGAGAAAGAGAAGGGCGAGGTGCTACAAGGCTGGGTGCGGGAAATGCTCGATGCGAAAACCGGTTTGATGGAAATGAAGGTACGAAGCACGAAACTGCGGGACGCACTGACAGTAGAAAAGGGGAACTACATGGGCGCGAAGGACGGGTGCATACCATGGGAAACCATGGTGAAGATGGAGTTCAAAAGAACAGAGGGCACAAAGACGGAACAAGGTGAAAAGGCCACACCAGGGAAAAGCGACGCACAAGTCGGCGACAAGGTGATGGCACGCCGCGAAGATTGGCAAGCGTGGGAAAAGGGAACCTTGCAGAAGATCGAAGGCAACAAGGCTGTTGTCCTGCTGAACGGAACGTCGAAGGCCCAGACCTTCCCAGCCACAAGGGCCAACGTTATAGTCCAGCCCGACACAGGGCACAGGTTTAAGCCAGCGTTACGCCAACAATACCTGCAGACGTGTATAAAAACAAGGGAAGTTGTCAAAGTTTACTCGGAAGGAAAGGAGCACCTCGCAAAGGTGCTAGGGCAGGCTGGGCAAGCGTGGATGGTGGGCATTGGCCATGGTGACCCTAGTGGGCTGCTAAGGGTAACAAGGAAGATCACTGTCTCAGAAGATGCCATCAAAACCAGTAAAGACGCCATCGCCGGTGAGAACTATGGTCCAGGCAACTTAGGTGGATACATCCAATCCGTCGCAGAGAGCCAGAAGCGACAGGACGAAAAGCGTACACGGAAAAAACAAGAGCGGGAGATTCGTGACACCCTCGAATGTACCTACACCCCACACATTAATGTTACTCCTCAGTACATCACCAGGATCGCTAATTCTATGCAGCTTCTTAGGGGCGAAACCACGAAGTAGATTTTGTTGTTGATTTTTTTTTATTCTTAGATTCTCCATATTTACCACCCTTCTCATTATCTTTTTAAATAAGACCCCTATGTTTTTTTTTTCTTTCTCCTGTTATTTATCCCCCCCCTTCCCCTTATTTTATCTTCAAAAAAAAGAAGAAGAAAGATTCTGTTCTCATATTTTCCCCTGCTTCCCCACCCTTTTGCCCCTTTCCCTCGTTTTGTCATTACAACCAAGAAATCCCTTTGTTCTGTGATCTCAAATGGAAAAAAAAGAAGTGTCTTCCTCCAGGTTTTTACACAAGACCCGACCCCTTAAGGGATGTCGAACGGGTCTAAAGAAGCAAAGGAGGTGGAAATGGATAATATTGAGAAGAAAGGGACCGGGGGTGCGGAGGGAAGGTGGACGCCGGAGGGAAAATGGGTCGAGGGAGGTGGTGGGGGTGGTGAAGGAGGTTTATGGCGAGCGATTGCAGACGTGTGCTGTTGCTGTGCTAGGAACAAGGGAAAGCAAGAGGTGGTGGAGGTCAAAGTTAATCTGGCACAGCCCCCCGCACCAGCGCAAATCCAACGAGAAGGGATTGTACCCGTCAAGGAGGGATGCCACACCTTGCCCTATGACACCTTGACCCTCGGAGTTCCAAAGGAGTGTGGCACCGGGGGTGAAAAACGTGTCGCGCTCACCCCAATTTCTGCGGCACAACTCATCAAACGCGGCTTCAAAATCTTTATAGAATCCGGGGCGGGTGAAGGCTCCAACTTCTCAGACGCCGCGTACGGTGACGCAGGGTGCACTGTGCAGTCTGATGTCAACCAATGCGACATCATTCTCCGTCTGGAAGCGCCTTCGAAAGATGAAATCCCCAAACTCAAAGAAGGTGCCATCCTCATATCTTTTGTGAAGCCTACCTTCAACCCCGGCTTGCAGGAGGCACTCGAAGCGCGAAAGCTCACCGTCTTCGCCATGGAGAAAATCCCCAGAATATCCCGAGCACAGGTCTACGACGCGCTCAGCTCCATGGCCAACATCGCTGGATACAAGGCAGTTATTGAGGCTGCTAGCCACTTTCCCCGTTTTCTGCAAGGGCAAATCACTGCTGCTGGGAAAGTCCCGCCTGCGAAGGTGCTTGTCATGGGTGCGGGTGTTGCGGGTCTCGCTGCAATCGGGACTGCGAAGTCCATGGGTGCTGTCGTCCGCGCTTTTGACGTCCGCCCTGCAGCACAAGAACAGATTCGATCACTAGGAGGCGAGCCCCTTACCGTTGAAATGAAGGCCGCGGAGGGAAAAGGCGGCTACGCTGCGACCCAATCAGACGAGTTCCTTGAAGCTCAGCGAAAAATGTGCTTCCAGCAATGCCGGGAAGTGGACATCATCGTCTCCACCGCTCTCATCCCAGGAAGGCCTCCGCCGATGATCTTTCCCAAGGAGGCCATCGCAGGGATGAAGAAAGGCTCCGTTGTGGTGGATCTTGCAGCCAACGGCGTGCCGCAACGTATGCATACATGTTCACCCACACACCCCACAGCCGTTGTACCTAGCTGGAAGGGAGGCAACATCGAGACGACAACAACGAACGAACTGACAGTTGTGGATGGGGTTACACACATTGGGTGGCAGGACCTGCCCAGCAGACTGCCTACACAGGTATCATTAAGCACATCGCAACACACACCATCACAGTCTTCGACGCTGTATAGCAACAACATTACGAAGTTCCTGCTCAGCATCACGACGCCCGAGGACAAGGATTCATTCGTCGTGGACCTGGAAGACGAGGTCACCAGGGGTGCACTGTTGCTGCTCAATGGTGTTAAGCCAGATGCTACCAGATGGGAAGAAGAGGCGGAGGCGAAGAAAAAAGAGGAAGCCCTCAAGCACCACGACGCACCAGCCGCGATTGCTGTCCCTGAAGAAGAAGGGAAGTTGATGACGACCTTAAAACTAGCGTCAGGCATGACGGTAGGGCTGGGGTTGTTGCTGGGCAGCGGGCTGGCAGCACCACCCCAGTTCATCGGCCAGCTTACTACCCTGTCGCTGTCGGTGATGGTTGGGTACCAGACAGTGTGGGGGGTGGCACCTGCGCTGCACTCCCCCCTTATGGCTGTCACCAACGCCATTTCCGGCCTTGTTGTAATTGGGGGTCTTGTCGAACTGGGCCACAAGGGCACGACGCTGCTGCATATCTCCACCCCCGTGCTCTCCCTCGCTACCACAGCTGTCGCACTGGCGTCGATCAACATTGCCGGCGGGTTCAACATCACAAGGAAGATGCTCGACATGTTCAGACGGCCTGACGACCCTGAGGAGTACAACTGGATCCTGCTCCTTCCTGCGGGCGCCTTCTTAGGTGCTGTGTGCGCAGGGCAGGCAGCTGGGTATGGCGGGGCTCAGGTCGTGGGTTACCTTGCTGCATCGGCGTACTGCATTCTGTCCATCAACGGGCTGTCTAACCAGGAGAATGCCCGCCAGGGGTTCACCTTCGGGCTAGCGGGGGTCACCATCGGATGCGTGACGACACTAATGGGCTTCAGTGGCATTGGGCCTGAGATGTACAAAGTGATGGTGGGAACGATGCTGGGCGGTGGTGTGGTGGGGATGCTCGGATCTAGCATGATCGAGCTCACGGAGCTGCCGCAGATGGTGGCACTGTTTCACTCCTTTGTCGGGGTGGCGGCGACTACCATCTCAATCGCGTCCTTCTTGAACGGCGTGGGGCACTACAACCACGACCCGACAGCCGTCATCCACAAGGTGGCCATTTACCTCGGCACTGCTCTGGGTGGGCTTACAATGACAGGCTCGTTGGTTGCGTTCACCAAGCTTCAAGGAGAAATCTGCGGGTTCAAGTTCTCCGGCAAACCTTTAAGCTTCCCTGGTCTGGGGCTGCTGAACGGGGCGCTCGGGTTGGCCCTTGCCGGAGGGATGGTGCCATTCCTCATAGCACCGCACCACGTGCACTTTGTGAAATACCTCATCGCCAATGCGGCGGTTTCATCTGTTCTGGGGTACACCATCACGGCGGGGATTGGCGGCGCAGACATGCCGGTTGCAGTAACGGTGTTGAACAGCTACTCCGGGTGGGCGATGGCGGCGGATGGTATCTTGTTGCAAAACAACCTGCTCATCATTGTCGGCGGGCTTGTGGGAAGCAGTGGTGCTGTCCTGTCGTATATCATGTGCAAGGCGATGAACAGATCGCTAGCGAACGTCCTCTTCGGGGGGTACTCCACCCCGCAGATAGGGAACGCAAAGAAGTACACCGGAACGGTGACGACTGTGGACACGGAAGGGGTCGTGGGGAAGCTGATGGCGGCAAACAACATCATCATTGTGGTGGGGTATGGAATGGCGGTAGCGAAGGCACAGTTCGACGTGGCGAAGATGGTGAAAATGCTGCGGGAAGAGGGGAAGAAGGTAAGGTTCTGCATCCACCCCGTTGCAGGGAGAATGCCCGGGCAGCTGAACGTCCTCCTTGCCGACGCAGGTGTTCCCTACGACATAGTAGAGGAAATGGACGAAATCAACGACGACTTCAGCAGCTCCGACGTTGCTCTTGTTATAGGTGCCAACGACACCATCAACAGTGCAGCCATCGATGACCCGAACTGCTCCATTGCAGGAATGCCTGTGTGCCATGTCTGGAAGGCACATCAGGTTATCATTATGAAGCGTGGCATGGCCTCGGGCTATGCTGGTGTGGACAACCCAGTGTTCTTCAACGACAACACGTTAATGTACTTCGGTGATGCTGGGAAGAATTGCGGGCATCTTTGTGAAGGCATCGACACTGCTCTTACTCACCACGGGTGATGAAAGGGTGGGGAAGTGAGAGAGAGAGGGGAAAGAAGAAAAAAAATGATATTACACATAAGGAGGGGTTTTTTTTTCTTTTTTTCTAAGTGTGACCCCCTACTATAAAACTATTCGAGAATAGTTTTTTTTGTTTCCCCCCCTTTTTTTTACACGTAGCGAAACAAAACAAGAAAAAAAAAAAAAAAAAAAAAAAAAAAAGACCAACGGGAAGAAAACAAGATGGAAAAAAAAAGAAAAAAAAGAATATAAAGAAAGGGTGGTTTCACCCGTTTTTTGTTTTTCTTTTTTTTTGAAGGTCCTTTTTCTCTTGTGTGGATGAAAGTGGGGGGGGGGGGGGGGGGGGGTAGAGAGAATATCAATGTTTTTTTTGTTATCCGGTTTTTTCTTCTTCTTTCGGGTGCTCCTAATCGGGGAAACAAAAAAAGAAGCAGCAAGAGAATGACCCGTTGGGAAACATAAAAAAAAGGAAAGAAACACTCTGTTTTAATTGTCATTCTACTCTATTTTTATTTTATTTTATATATTCTCACCATAGTTGCTGAGATGAAGAAAAAAAAGAACACAAAAAAGTGGGAATTATTTTTTTTGTAACCCTTTAGAAACGGCTGTTTTTACCCCCCCCCCCCCCCCCCCCATCTTGGACATTTCCTCACCGGATGAGTCTGAACTCGAAAGGCGTCAGTCTTCGTCGTCATGGCATTTGCATTTTTAAACTTCCGCCAAAGAAACAAATTTCTTTTTTTTTCCCAACCTAAATGATGAGTTCGGGCGGGTATATGCTCGTTACTAGAGGGTTAAAAACGCCTTTTCGATTGAAAAGGGAGATTAGGAAGAGGGAGGGAGCAGGGAGCAGGGAGGAGGAGGAAAAAAAAGGGGGGGAGGGGGAACCCATAACGTTTTTTTTCTTTTTCTTTTCTTTTTTACTCCGTTTTTTCCCCCCCCTCTTCCCGTTCTCTCTCTCTTTTTTTCTTCTTTACACCCAGAAAACAAAAAAGAAAGTGGTCCTTCCCCCCCTTTTTTTTGCATCTCAAAAAATAAAATACAACAGGAAGGGGAAAACGAAGTAAGCAAAAAAAGAAACACAAAAAACCAGGGTAATGAACACACGGTTACCAATGCATGCCTTTTGGCAAGGAGGGGCAACGAGTCAAAGGAGGGAAAGACGGGGGCAAACGATCAGCGACGGTGACCCAAGGATCGCTCTCTTGAAGGATGTGAGCGGCGGCGAGCTGACCGACAATGCAGTGAAAAAGCTTCTGTCCAGGAACGACGGGGACGTAGAAGCTGCAGCAAACACCTTTTTTCAAATGTCAGCGCAAGACGGCATGATCCAATCTATGAACGATGATGCAGAGGACGGGGATGCGTACACCGTGGCATTGACGCTCCCTCGGGAATGCCTGGCGTTTCCAGAAACATTTTCTTGGATAGGTGTCCATTGTGAATCCATAGGATACGGAGTGGAGCTCCGTGCGCAGCCACCCGCCACTCCAGCACCTGTCGTGTCCCACTCCATCGATTTCAAGTCTACAAATTGCCTCTCGACCTCTCCATCCAAGCTCGCCTCTGCGCCGTCCCAGCCAGTGTCCGTCAAGCTTCACACTGAGCTTGTTAAGAATATCATGAAGAGGGACCGTGATGCGATGATTACTCAAAGCGGTGGTGGGTCCGAGGCACGGCTGACCGCACACACTGCCGATATTCTCTCCATCTGCTCCGCCGACGAGGCTTGCTCGTTGCCGCCGAAGTTTCCTCAGACACCCACGACCACCTCTTCTAGCCTTGAAAAGCAGCTTCAGTCAGCTGCAAAGCACATTTACAAACTTTCTTTCACCAACGGCGACGTGTGGCAGGCCCCGCCTGCGGTACTCGCGCTCATTGCGTCCGAGTCCACGGACACCCCCCATCTCACCACCGTCATCCAGTCGGAGACAAACATCAGCTCTTCAGATCCCGCTCTTCTCATGGCCATCAAAAACACCGCCGCGAAGGTGAAAGGCTTCGTGAGGTACGGCGACATCGACAACGTGCAGAGCTTCATCCAATGCTTCGAGGCGCTGTACCAGGACACTAGGATCTTCCACAAGGCGGACGGTGGTCGGCATGTGTTCATAGCATGTGGTGTGGCGTCGGTGCTCGCATCGGGGTGGTTCAGCGGCAGGATGGTGCACAACGTGACCTGCGACCAGCACGTGTTTAAGCAAGCCGAAGGCCTTGCCGCATTGAAGGATCGAGTCTTCAACGAAACACAGTGCTCGTTCTTCTTCAGGAGCCAGCTAGATGACGGGACCATCGATGTCGGCATGGTGGGTCCACAGGAAAAGCGTGCCGCAGCAGTAGCGCTCATCAACAAACACAAACACGTAAAAGAATGTATCATGAGGATTCCTCCCACCTATGGAAAGCTATTCGACGACAACAGCCCCAAGCTCCAGGAGAAGCTTGGATGCAGCAAGTTCATAGTCGAGGGCGGGGGTAAGATCCGTGTCGTCGGTAGCCCTGAGGCCATCTATGCGGCGAAAGAGACCATCAGCTCCCTGTGCAAGCACATTGCGAAGATGGTGCAGCACAACCGCCTGAAGGAGATCACCGGTTCTGTTATGGCTAACATTATGAGAATAGAAGTGAAAGTGCAGCTCCCCCCTAAGGTTCAAGAGCTCCTCCGTCAACCGGTCTTCAACAGCGGCAACAAGAAATACGATGAGAAGGCAGGCGGCATTTACAAACGGAGCATCGATGAGATACAGAGGCGCGCCACCGTGCTGTGGGCGGCCCTCGATGGTCTGATCGACGAGATAACGAAAGTGTTGCAGCAGGAAAATGTTCTGCAGAAGGATGAAAACCTTAATGTGGGTGTTGCTGCCACTGGTGTGCGCGTGGGAGATTATATTAAAAAGGGCAACGGCTGGCAAGGAGTTGTAAAAGAGCGGGAAACGAGAAATGGTGGCCGACTGCTGCAGGAGTTTGTCGCAGGCAAGCCGCTGCAGATGATTCAGTTTAAGAAGGCAAGGGTACAGAAAATTGAGCCAGGCGTGCAGATAGGTGGTGCCAGCCTGGTGTCCGTTGTTACGGACTGGGTGAAATGCACGTTGGACCCTTCAAAGCCTGATCCTGGGAGGCCCGTGTGCGACGTGCTGACAATCACATGGGAGAACGAGGGCAAGGCGCTCAAGCAGGACGTCACATGCCCAGGGACGCGCATGATCGTGAAGGATACTTCCGAGCCTGAGGCACAGCCAGACAGCCACCCTCTCATCACATTGTCGCGAGAGGTGCTGAGGCTCTCGTACCTGTCAACTGTCGACGAGACGCTCCTCACGGAGCTGAACAGGGTTGTGAACGGGCTGGAGGGCAATGGGAGGACACAGAACACGATACTTGAGAGGTGCAGGCAGAGGTGCAGAGAGATGGGTGTAGAAGCCACCGAAGAATGTTATAATTTGATGGAAAAGATCAGGAAGCGGCCCAAAAATAAGGTGACGGAGCTGCTGCTGCAGCACATGGAGGTGATTGAGAACGAGTGGACGCAGGCGTGCAAGGTAGCGGAGTGGGAGAACGACATGCTCCTGTCGAAGACACGGATGGCCGTTGACGAGGAGGAGCGTGCCGAAAGGTGGACACGCACAGCACGCGATGCCTTCCACAAGATATCCCTCAGCACAGGAGCTTTCTTTGACTACGTCCCGCCGAACGACTACGTGCTTGTTACGGGCGACGAAGTAAACGTTAGGACTGCCGTGAAGTGCATTAAGGACCTCAAGCATGAGGGCGTGCAAGGCCTAGAGGAGGAGAAGTCATACACCCTCACTGCAGAGGAGGTGGCGCAGCTCACAGAAAACAACAATTTGCTGTTGCAGCTCATTCAGCACGAGACTGGGTTGAAGGCAGCCGTCTTGAAGGGCAACAAGCTTACCCTGACAGGTACCATGGTACTGATCAAGCAAGCTGTTGGGTACTTAGGCAGAGGCGAAGGGGGTGAGGAAGAGCAACAGTTGGAGTGTAACGCTTGCCTAATGGACTACTTCGGCGAAGGTAAAGAGGACAAAGTGCTTGTGGACCTTCTCTGCGGGCATAGTGTGCACCCTGGGTGTGTAGCTAGATTTTTGAAGTCGAGGCATGCAATGGACGCTGAGGAAGGGTGTACCACGAAGTCCCCGTGCAGGTGCCCCGTTACCTCTTGTGGCTACACCATCACACCCAACGAGTACTGCAGCATACTGCAGCACACCGAGACACCCCTTCCCTCGACTCTGGACAACATCAACACAATGATCGCTGCTTACATTCACACGCAGGACCGCGTCAGGAACTGCCCGTCGTGCAACAAGTGGGTCATCGGCAGTGGCATCACAGAGCCCGTGTGCTGCACGCACTGCGGCGAAATGTTCTGCGGGCAGAGGAACCCACAGTGCAACGGCGTACCGCACTACTTCAGCACCTGCGACCAGTACGTGAAGGCAAGGAGGAAGATGGAGAAACAGCCCGACGACGCCCCCGCCCCCGCGCTGCCTTCGAATGTCGTAATGTGCGCGAAGTGCCCGGCGTGGATCCTAAGAGAGGACGATGCAGGAGATGACAGGTGCAGGTACATGAAGTGCAGGCAGTGCTCGTACGAGTTCTGCTGGTTGTGTTTGATCCCTTCCATTGACCACAGGCATGTGAACCCGCAGAACATTGCGCAGAGCGTGGAGTGCGATCCGGAGAACAGGGACGACAGGCGGGAACGGCTGATGAGGTCGCACGAGGTGGCTCTGTGGAAGGGCTACGCGTGGTGCGATAGGTGCGGCAAGGTCGCGGGGAAGGATGAAGAGCTGTACGGGTGTGAGGTGTGTCTGAACCACTACTACTGCTCGTCATGTGTGGGGAAGGGGTGCCTCACAAGCACCAAGCACGTGGTCAGACAAGTCGCCCTTGAGGACCCTCCTGCAAAAACAAACGACGCACTGATGTGCCCTGGCGGCCATGTCCTGCAACAACAGCGTGCCTTGCAGCCAAGTTTCAGTTGCGACAACTGCAAGAAGTCTGGCGAGCCGACCCTGTTCATGGGGTGCAGGGTGTGTGACTATGACTTATGCAAGTACTGTGCTCATCAGAGTAAGAAGTCAGGAGGAGATTTGCTTGCTGAGGCCCACCTTCCTGAGATGGAGGTTCCTCAAGAGGTATGAAGAAAGGGGAGGATGAAAGAAACAAAAAAAGTTCTGGAGAGCCCTGGTAGCGCACCACCCCGAGATCAAGCTATGCAGCGAGGCCAACGATGACAGGGCAGAGCCGATGGACGTTGATGTAGACGATGAGCCTAAGAAGCTGTTAATCGAGTTCATATCTGGTATGAATGGGAAAGTGCGACGGAGGAGGAACAAAAAAAAAAAAAAAAAAGGTTCTATTATGCTTCAACTTCGGTCATTCAGAGCCAATGGCGCAGGGGGGTATGCAGTTTAAAAAAAAAAAAAGAAGAAAAAATCACAGACTGATCGCCGCAATGTTGGGTATTCAGCAGTAGCTTTTCTTATCTTAATTTCATTACCTAAACTAAAGAAACTACTTTCCCCCCCCTTTTTTTTCCCCTTATCTGCCTTGCCTATTTATTTATTATCGTATCCTCCCCCTTCAAGCAGGGTGCGGGAGGATGCAGAGGAAATGATGGTGACACTTTTTTTCTTCTTTCATTATTATTGTTTTTTTCTTCTTTTTTTCTTTTTTTTTTTTTAGGCATCCTGTCACATACCGCAGGTACCTTTAAATGTCTCTCTTTTTTTTTGTTGCAGGTGGTGGGGATAACATGAAAATATAAGAAAAACATCAGATGTGTTGTTCGCTGTTGACCTCCTCGTCGGTCATCACCGGTAGCGCCCGAGTGGAAGAACATAATGCAGATGCTCAGGGTGACGAACAGGCAGCAAACTGCACGAGCGCAGAATCTTGGTTACCCGGGACGCACCGGCTGGGGTTGAGTTGTATACCGCACGCATTAAGGACACGACGCGGAACGCAGAAGAAGCTACAACTCGGCCGCGGCGCCCCTGTAATCAAGTAGACAGTTCTTGTGCAGGGCGCCGCCAACACCGGCCTCCTTTAACTCATATATATTTGTTGTTGTTCCTTTCTCTTTACTTTCTGTCTCTGGCATTGTTTTTCTTCTTTACTTCCCCTTCTCCTGTTCCCTTGCCCGTTGTGTTTTCCTGTTTTTTTTGTTTTTGTTTTTTTTTCCCCAAGGGGGCGTTGGCAGCGTGTTTACGAGATATAAACTTCTCCAGGTTTCTTACTAAGCACGTACAAACAGCAACCAGACCTCTTTTTTTTGTTTTGTTTTTCGGCCGGTGAGCGCAAAACGCATTTTTTTCTTTGTTGCAGAAAAGAAGGAGAAAGAAAGAAATCTGAAGGGAACAACAAAAGAGAAAAAAAAGAAGGAAAGAAAAAAAAAGAAAAAAAAAAAAACAAGTACATTTCTTTGTGTTAGCTCCTTGCGGGGCAGTGTTCCATTTTTTCCTTTATAAATTAAAAAAAAAGAATATTAGTTGCCTCTAAAAGCCTTTCTTCTTTCTCTTTCCCCCCCCCCCGTTTTTTATTTTTACTTTATATTTTACTTTAGATTGAATTTAAAAAAAGAAAGAGTGTGTCAACCCTTAGGCGGCCGAGGGGGAGGTAATTGATTTCTGGATTCCCTGATTTTTTGTGCCCTTGTTGCAGTTCTGAACCGTTGCTCTTCGAGTGGTGCAGTGAGTAAAAGTTGTGAACTTTCAGATTGAAACAAAATAGCGCAATTAACGCAGATTTCCGAAATCTCTTCAACCGCCATCTGCTTCTGTTGAAGCATTCGGGACTTAAGGGGGGAAAAAAGAGAAGAGGAGGGGGGAAAACAAAGAAAACGTCTTTCTACTTCCGTTGAAGAAGAAGAGAGCCGGTCCGTTACTTGCCCCCCCCCCTTTTTTTCTCGTTCAAAAAAAAACCAGTTTCTTAGGTGCATCTTTCACCCACTCCACTCAACCCCAGTCCCACCCCCCCAAAAAAGGCAAAAAAACAAGCTTATCCATACCAATTCATCAGCTTTATATCAACCTTTAAACCTTTGACAAAGTGAGGGGGGTGGAGGGGACGGGACAACATGGAAGAAGCAGACACCATACCCACCTCAGCTATGATCAACAGCACACTGGTGACGGTGGGGTACCCCCATACACTTGAGAAGGATTTGGAGTATGCAGGAGAGCTGTTGACAAGAGCAGTAGTGAAAATGAAGAAGAAGGAGCCGAGGGTGGATTTCCAGACAGAGCCAGGGCGCCCCGAGGAGATGGGAAGGCAGTTGAAGAGCGCATTGGTGATCAAGGCTGTGAGCGAGATTGACGCATCCTTACAGAAACCAATTTAGAACGAAAGAAAGGTTATTGTAGAAATTGACGATTTTTATTAGATCCCCCACCCCCCTCCCCCCAATAGTTTTTTTTTTTTAATTCCCGTATCGTATCAGGACGAAAAAAAAAGCGGAAACAAAAGGTAGAAAAGAGGGGAAGAAAAAAAAAATGTCATCGAAAAACCAGCCGGACCAGGAGGAGGTGGACAGGAACGTTGAGAAATGGAGAATGAAGAAGATGATCCAGAACCTCGAGAGGGCGAAGGGTGTTGCGTCGGCAGGTCTCATCACCCTGATGATCCCCCCGAAGGACCAGATCGCGAAGGCCACGAAGCTCCTGAACGAAGAGTACGGGACAGCTGCGTCGATCAAGTCGCACACCACAAAGCTTGCCGTCCAGTCCGCCATCACCTCCTCCCTCGCCAAGCTGAAGCTCTACAGCAGGACGCCCCCCAACGGTCTCATCGTGTACTGCGGAAACGTGATGACAGAAGACAACAAGGAGAGGAAGGTGACTGTCGACCTCGAGCCCTTCAAGCCCGTCAGCCAAGCCAAGTACGTCTGCGACAACAAGTTCCACGTCGACGAGCTGTACCGTATGCTTGAGAGCGATGACAAGGTGTGCCTTTTTTCAAATTTAAAAAAAAGAAGAAAACAAAATAGTACGGTTTCATTGTGATGGACGGTAACGGGTCGCTGTTCGGGACCCTTGCTGGGAACACCAAGGACATCCTGCACAGGTTCAGCGTGGAGCTGCCGAAGAAGCACGGAAGAGGTGGTCAGTCTGCTCTGCGTTTCGCACGTCTTCGTCTGGAGAAGAGGAGGAACTACGTGAGGAAGGTACGTGTCTTTTTTCTTTTTGTTTCCTCCGAAAAACCTTGTAACCCCACCCCCATAGGTAGCGGAACTGACGACAAACTACTTCATCACAAACGACAGGCCCAACGTGGCGGGGCTTATCCTGGCGGGTTCTGCTGAGTTCAAGAACGACCTGAACGGCTCTGACCTGTTCGATCAGAGGCTGCTCCCTGTGGTCATGAAGCTTGTGGATGTGGCCTACGGTGGCGAGAACGGGTTCAACCAGGCCATCGAGCTGTCGCAAGACGTGCTGGGCAACGTGAAGTTCCTGAAGGAGAAGAGGCTCATCGACGAGTTCTTCGACCAGATCGCAAAGGACACCAACATGTACTGCTTTGGGATGGACGACACTATCAGGGGGCTTGAGATGGGCGCCATGAAGACGCTGATCCTTTGGGAGGAATTCCCCTACAAGAGGTACGCGCTGACAGGAGGAAACCTCGAGAGCGAGCAGGTCTATTTCATGAAGGAGGAGGAAGCGATAAAGGCGGGCATCTTCAAGGATACTGATGGTGTGCAGCTTGAAGTGGAGGCCATGGACTTCGTGGAGTACGCGGCCACTAACTACAAGAAGTTCGGGTGCACGCTTGAGTTCGTTACCAACAAGTCCCAGGAGGGCGCTCAATTCTGCCGTGGATTCTGTGGTGTTGGTGGGCTTTTGCGTTACGCTGTTAATTTCGTTGAGCTCAATGAGCTCGAGAAGGGTGCACCATCTGACGATGAGCACTGCGATGGCGGTGACGACTTCAACGACGATGACTTCATGTGAGCAATAAATTTCAAAGTACAAAAAATGGGGGTCAAAAGGGAAGAATCTGCCACATTTTTTTTCTTCTCATTCTGCCCATTTTTCACGTTTTTTTTTTACCTCTCCTTTTCTTTTTTTTACCTCTCTCTCTAAGTAATCTTATATTTTATTTTTTTTTCGAAATACTAGCTTAGTTTTTTTTTATATAAAATTTTCTTATTTGAGAAATCCCCGAGATATAACATAACGGGAAAAAAAGAGCAGGCGATGTGCCCTTTATATTTACCTATCCATGATAAAGGCGCGTATTTCCTCCTCATTCCCTTTTTTTATGCTCTTTGGATTTGGACGAAAAAAAAAAAAAAAAAAAAAAGGAAGAAGAAAAAAAAAAAAAGAAGAAGAAAAAAGAGAGAGAGGCTAAGGCATTTTTGAGGATGGATTAAAAAAAAAATGACCAGCTACGACGTGAAAGGCGGTAGAAAAGAAGAAGAGGTTTGGTCAAAAAAAAAAAAAAAAAAAGAAAAATGAGTAAAAATGAGCAGAAAATAAAAATGACAGCTGTGGCATTTTTTTTAAAGGAGAAACATTGGCCACGGGTAAGAGACTTCTCCAGGTTTTCTACCCACTATGTATACAAACAACGACCAGTACTCCTATTAATATTTACCCTACCCCCCCCGTTTTTTTGTACTTTGCAAAGATTAAAAAAGAAAAAGTGAAAAGGAAAGAAAAAAAAGAGAACAAAAGGGGTTACCTCTTTTGTTTTTCTTTTAAAACAGTTGCGGTTCCGATATTCCCTCTAGATACGTTTATAAGAAAAAAAAAGAAGAAGGGACGGGGGGAATCTTTTTTTTTTTTTTTTTTTTTTTTTTTTTTTGCATTTCCCCTTTACCTTTTTTTGTCTTTTTTTTTCTCTTTTGAGGGAAAAAAAAAAGTGAGAAAAAAAAATAGGAAACGCTTTTTTTTTTTTTTTTTTTTTTTTTTGTATTTCTTTGTTTTGTGAGCCTTTTCTTCTTCTTCCTTTTTTTTTTATCATAATTTCCCCCGCCCCCTCCCACACGCATATCTTTATTTCCTTCTTGCTTTATATACCCTTCTGCCTAAGGACCAGCTAAGTCTAGTGTAATTGAGGTGCCAAAAGGATGAAAAGGACAACGGCAGGAAGCAATCACATTGGCCCCTTGCAGCCCTCCTATTCCCCCCTTCTCTGTTGCTTTTCACCTTTGACCTCATGCCCAACCACCCCACACACACACACACACACACACACACACACACAATGCCATCACAATAACAACCCTAAGGAGGCCCCTTTTATTTTTCTTTTTATTTTTTCATTCATCCCTTTCTCACAGTTATTTTTTTCTTTCCCCACCCATGCAAACACTCCCCCTCCTCTGTTTTCTTTTATACCCATCCTGGCGAGAAAAAAAAAAAAGAGTCTTATTTGTAACAAATGCCATGTCATCGTCAATCACCCCCGACCGCAAGAAAAATAAAAATAAAAAAATGCCATAAAATGGGTGAACCAAGAGAAAAAGCAGGGAGCCCCGGGGCGTTCTCATCCCCAGGAGGGAAGAGCAGGAAGTCAATGGCACCTGTTGGTTTGGGAAAGTGTTGGTTCAACAGGACGTACGGCCTGCAGGACTTAACACTTTGCTTTGCACATAGAAGTTGCCACACGTTGGAGCTGAGGGGCTCCTACAACCTGCATGAGAGCCCAATATACGTCATCCCCGCAACAGGAAGATTTAGAGTAATGTTGATCAAGGTGGTGGACCACCCGACCTTCGACAAGATCGTGTTGTTCCTCATCCTCCTCAATGTTGTCATCGAGATCCTTGAGATCCCCTCGCTGAAGGACTACAGCTGGACGCACGACATAACCGGTGTCGCTGACTGGGTCTTCCTCTCCCTCTTCGCTTTGGAGGCGTTGTTGAAAATCTGCGCCATGGGGTTCACCCTCCATAAAGGCGCGTACCTCCGCGATGCTTGGAACGTTGGGGACTTCCTCATTGTTCTGGTGGGGATCAGTTCGTTGTTCTCATCTGGGAACAATCTTGATGTGATCAGGTTAGTGCGGTTGATGCGGCCTCTCAGGGCCATCCGGAGGATACGCGGAATGCGGGTTCTCGTCAACACCCTGGTTCAAGCCCTCCCTATGATGGTTGATGTCTTGGGGCTTCTGTTGCTTGTTTTGTACGTTTTTGCGGTGCTTGGCGTGCAGATGTGGAAGGGCGTCCTGCACCAACGGTGCTACGCGCAGGTTGGGTTCCCAAAGCTAGTCGCCAACGACAGCGGGATATGCGGTTCTCGGAAGTGTGCTGCCATCCCTGGGCTGAACGTGACGTGTGAGGTGCACACTGACCGTGCTTATGAAACCGTTTTCAACTTCGACTACATCGGCAACGCCATGCTGACCGTCTTCAAGGTAGTCACTCTCGACGATTGGCCGGACAACATGAATGCAATTCAAGACGCTGACAACTCCTACGCGTGGATCTACTTTGTGCTCCTCACCTTGACAGGCGGGTACTTCTGCCTCAACCTCGTTCTTGCCATCTTAACCGTCGTCTACACCGAGACGCAGAAGGCGAAGCTGTCTGCTGTCGTGGAGACCATCTCCCCACAAAAAAGCATCAAAACGATTCTTTCCCATGCGGAAAAGGAATCCATCACAAAGAGGGTTGAAGAGTGGCGTCGGTACATCGAAGAGGAGAATAAGAAAGCAGGCAAGGCAGCTAGCTTCGCTGCCAACACACCGCAAAGCAGGCGCGCCACGAAGAAGTTGTTGATAAGGGCGTTCGGCCCGAAACAAGACAATTATTTCGAGGAGAAGCGACGGGTTGAACAAGAGGAGCGAAGAGACGAGAGGAGGGACGAGAAAGAGAACTCTCGGTACATACCGCTGGAAATGACATGCGGGTCCTTTGCTGGGCTCGTTTTGATACAAACCGTTGGGGCTGTTAGCACTAATTACGCATTGCTTCCCAAGCGGAACGACGCAGAGAGTGAGAGCTCCCTGGAGGAAGAGGAGGAGGAAGAAGAGGAAGAAGAAGAAAACGAAGACAACACCAACGTGCATGCAAGTGGCGACTTCTCATCCGTGGCGACAACCGTCACGACGAAACAAAAGAAACGGAAGCTGTGGGTCTTCAGAAAGCCCTTCAGACGCCTGGCACAAAACAAGTACTTCAACTACCTCATGCTGTCCATCACCGTTGTCAATGTCGTCATGATGGCCTGCGACCATCTCGGTGCGTCCAAGTCACTCCTTGCTGCTATTGACAACACCAACCTCATCGCTTCTTGGTGCTTCCTGTTCGAAATGCTCTTCAAAATGATTGGTCTCGGCCTCCGAAAGTATTTCCGCGACGGTTACAACATCATGGACTGCGCGTTGGTTCTGATGTCCATCCCGGAGATATTCAATTTGGCCAACAACCTATCTTCCTTCTCCGCGTTCCGAGCCTTCAGGGGCTTCCGTCTCATGGTACGCATAAAACCCTTGCAAGACACGGTGAGCGGTATTGTTAAGTCCCTCAAAGCGGTGTTCTGGTTGTTGCTTCTCATGCTTCTGCTGATCTTTATCTACGCTATGCTGGGGTTGAACCTCTTCCAGACGACATACGGGCCTGACGAACGTGAAAACTTCCGCTCCTTGTGGGAGGCATCTATCTCTGTCTTCTTGGTGATCACAGGTGACAGTTGGGCAGCATTAATGAAGAAAGCGATGGACGGCACGACTGGTGCAGCGTTCCTCTACTTCGTGACGCTCTTCTCAATCGGCCATCTGATGCTTACGAACCTGTTCATCGCGATCCTGATCGACCACTTCAAAGTTGCGACAGACGCCAACGAAGACAAACAGTCAGAGCTTGAAGTACAGCCCCGCAAGATGAGCATGGCACTGTCTGTCCAGCCATCCACCAATGACTTAAAAAGACGAGAAGCAAATTGGGACGAGCAAGCTATCGTCACCAAAAAACAGTCTGGTGTGCTGCCCCGGGGCATGTCCGAGCCGACTGTACGTTTCATGGGAAGCGATGAGATCCTCGAAACTAAAAGCTCCGGCAGTGACGAGACAGACAGCCAGGTAGGACAAGAGGAGACCGAGATGCACGCCTTCAAAGAATTCTGGTGCCGAGGGTGGAGGGTCTCCATCTCGAAAAAATATGGTAGGCCTTACTGGTGGCGGCCTGGCACGGGCGAAAAGTTATGGGTTTGCCCTATAAGCGTCAACAGCTATGAAGCTCTTACCATTGAGGAACAGGAACAGCTGGACGCCATGTCCGTAGTGCCCACAAGGGAGCAGAGGCAGGTCTACACCAGCCGTTCAGTGCCCTTTAGTTCCTTCTCCCCGTACAGCCCGCCTCCAGGGCAGCTGAAAATGTTGATGCAGAGCAGTCTTGAGACAGCGCTAGCAATGCCGGAGGCGGGGGCCCTTAGGCTGTTCACTTACGCAGCGACAACGCGCTGCTTGGAATACCTAGCATCTATGTTCAAAGCGGGAGGGCAGAAGAAAAGGGTTTTTCTGGAGCACCTTTCAGACTCCGGCAGCTTGTGCCCTTCAAAGGGACCTCCGCTGTTTAAGACAATGGTCAAAGATGAGATGCGGAGAGCAGGCATTCAGGTCAACCCACTACTCACCACGTTCGGCCCTCCGAGAACAAGCAGCAGGAACTCACTTTTCTCCTCAACGGCATCAAGCGAACTTGACGAAGAGGACGAAACGATAGAGCCGAGCGACACAGAGCAGCTGCTGAAGCACCGTGCCCCGCGGTCGCTTGGTCTTTTTACAAGGGACAACCCCGTGAGGATGATCCTGGCTCGCAAGGTACTGCACCCGTACTTCGAAGACATTATCATCCTTGTCATTCTGGTGAATGCAGTCTTCTTGGCGCTGGACGATTACTACGCTGAGGACAGGCCTGGAGGGCGGCGGCTACTTGACGTCGCGAACTATATCTTTATCATAGTTTATCTGCTTGAAATGTTTTGCAAAATAATCGTCATGGGGTTGATCGGGACTGGTGTAGAGGCACTGGAGGATGGGACCCGCAGCAGGGGGTACCTTGCAGAAGCGTGGAATCGTGTTGATGCCATTGTTGCATTGTCGCAGCTGGGGGACATCATGGGGCTGCCGTACGCGAATAAGCTGCGGTGTGCTAGGACGCTCAGGATTCTTATTAGGATGGAGACGTTGAACGTGGTTATAAAGGCGCTGCTTCGCGCGGCACCGCAGATTGTATTCGTGTGCATCGCGTGCCTGTTCGTTTGGATCGTCTTCAGTATCTTAGGTGTGCAGCTCTTCAAAGGCGAGTACTATAGTTGCAACGACCCGACGGTGTTCACGGAAGCCGAGTGCGTGGGCACCTACATGGTGTCTGCCTCAACACTATTCGCGAACTCATTGGCAGTGCCTGCTGAGAGGAAGTGGGAGAACTTCCGTGTGCACTTCGACAACATCGGGATGGCCTTCCTCTCTCTCTTCGAACTTGCTGTTGTTGAGAACTGGGCGCCCATTATGTGGCGCGCCGTCGACGGGGGCAAGGGAGTGAACTCACATCCGGAACGCAGCATCTTCTTCATCGTCTTTGTAGTGGTGGGAAACTTCTTCTGCCTCAACCTGTTCGTGGGCTCTCTCATTAACAGGTTCAACAGCGATATGGAGACGTTGCTCACACGTGCGCAGGCCAAGCACGCTGCTTATACACGTCTGCTGTCTCTGTACAGTGTGGAATGGGTGCCTGTCAAGGCAAAGCCTCTTATTCGTGCAAAGTGCTACGAGATTATCTTCCATGAGTACTTCGACCCGTTCATCCTTACGATGATCCTGCTGAACTGCGCAGTGCTGGGGACGGAGCGTTACCGTCAGGGCGACGACTGGACTACAATGCTCACGGTGTCGAACTATCTATTTGTAGTCATATTCGCGGTGGAGGCATGCATCAAGCTCATGGCGTTGGGGCTGGGCGGCTATTTCCGCGACGCGTGGAACCGGTTTGATTTCGTGTGTGTCGTCATGTCTGTGATCGGGGCGTCCTTTCAATCGATCAATACTAGCGCCTTTAGGGTGATGCGGGTGTTCCGGGCTTTCAGGTTGCTTAAAAGAGCACGCAGGCTGGAGCTACTTTTCCACACCCTGCTTCGATCGCTGCCTTCCTTGGGGAACATCGTGCTGTTGATGTGCTACGTCTTCTTCAACTGGGGCGTCGTCGGCGTTGAGATGTTCAAGGGTCTCGCGGAGAATGATAAGATGGGGCGGCACAACAATTTCAAAACCCTTCCAGCCGCCGTGCTTGTGTTGTACCAGATTGGAACGACTGAGACGTGGACGAACATTATGGAGGGTACCATGCTGTCCCCCCCGGACTGCGACCGTACCATCCCAGACAACTGCGGGAGGGAGTGGGGCAGTTATGTGTATTTTGTGAGCTACATGATCGCGGGGAGCTTTGTATCGATGAACTTGTTCATATTTGTCGTGCTGCACAATTTCGAGAACGACCGAATGGACAGTCAGGAACAGAAGAACGACTCACAACGTGGGAAGCTTCACCATGGGTTCAAAACCTTACGCGACGAGTGGCTGGCGAAGTGCAAGCTGGCCGGAGACACAACCAGCAGGATCGACATCGATGATTTCATCAGCATCGTGGATAAACTGCCGGCACCGATGTGGAAAAGACCCGTAAGGGGTTTTCTTCGAACCCCCGCGTCAGCGAAGTGGTTAAACTTGCTCCGCAATATAAAAGGTCTACCAGTAGTAATCCCACTGTACAAACCACGGAAGTACAACGGGCAGCATCAGGTGGAGTACTCAGATGTTTTGAAGGCCCTGGCGATGCGTGTCGTGGGCCTCACGAAAGAAGACGTGCATGGCGTTCAGAACTACGTAGTGGGCGACAGGTCATTCGACCTGTCACAGCTGCTCGGGGCACGCCGCATTGTCATCGTGTGGAGGGCCAGGAAGAAACGCATCCTGGAGAAACTGAAGACGCGCTACAAGCTTATCGCCCTGCAGGCAGTCAACAGGCTTGGAATGCTGCAGAGGAACACGTTCAGCTTCAATAGAAAGGACTCACAAGCCGTCGACGATGTTATGCAAAAGCTCGTTGCAGGCGAGATCGGTGTTGGGGCAAGCAGCTCGAAACTGTCTTCAGCACGATCGTCTAAAAAGGCAAGCTCGAAGAAGAAGGAGAAGAAAGCGAAGACGAAAAAGACCCGCGAAAACAACAACGATCCTGAGGAAGAAGAACACGAAAAACAAGTAAAACAAGCAAAGAAGGACAAAAAAGAGAAAAGGGATAAAAAAGAGAAGCAGTCGTCACACAAGGTGGATGCCAACGATCGTGAGAAGAAGAAGTCGAGTAGCAAAAAAGAAAAGAAAAACAAAGACAAACAAAAGGGAACAGACGTGAACGAACAAGAAGCGACCCCAGGGGAGCACATACAAATAGATATAAAAGGCGAAGACGGCCTTTAGAGGATTGCGTCCTGATATGCCTTGTTTCGTAGTTGTAGTGTCTGACCGATAGACGTTGTTTGATATCTTTGGTTAAACCCTTCACTCTTACATACACACAGGAACAGATGTTAGGACAAGTCACAAGGCATCCCTTGCCGGGTCTTGCTAAGAAGAAAGAAGAAAAGCTCAACGAAGATGTAGATATCGAGGTATGACGGGTACAGGTAGTTTAAACGTCTTTTTCAGAACGAAGAACAGTCGAGGCCGCCCAGCTTGCGTGTTGACGTCTCTGTTTTGGATCAGCAGCAGGAGAGTATGGCCCGGCAGGAAGTGCTGGCGGAACCCGAGAAGATGAAAACACTGGCAGAGACAATTGGGCGTGAAAAATGGCTGCCCTTGTCATGGCAGGCAAGGCTGCAATTGATGCTAGCATTCCACCCGCCATCGCAGTCCGGTCACTCTGAGCGTGCGGCTTCGGAAAAGGATGCCCCCCCTAGCAACACCAGTGCTGCGAACGCCTCTCAACCTCACGAAGCCTCAGAAGCTGCGCCCGAACCCGGCACTCCCCACATTCCTCACGTTGAAACCGTCGAAAGTATCGCTTCCGCATCTGTCTGCGCACCCGAATCCCCAAAGGCACCGACACCCCCACCCGCCGATACGCCGAAGAAGCTAAAACGTAGGAAAAGCACGCCAAGAAAGCGTCGCAGTTCTCAAGGCCCTGAGAAGCTCTTGGCGTCGAAAGCGGAGATCGAAATGACCCTTCAGCAAGAGGTCCCTAGAAGTGTGCTCAGCAAGCTTCAGAAGACTCGCAACGTGCAATACATGCGGATGATTGATAGCCACTGCAACGTGCAGAAAAAGCGGAAAAAAAGGGTTGTCATCATCGAGCCTGACCACATGGTGGTGGCACACCCCCACACCGGGCAGCAACTGCGGCAGATCACCCTCGACAAGCTATCGGGCATCGACTACCAGGAGAAAGAGTATGGGCGAAGCCTTGTCATGAAGTTTGATGGCGAGGCCGATGCTGCATTCGTACAGACTGAGAAGCACAAGGCCGGTATTGAGTCCGACGAGCTGTTGCGGACCACCCTTAAGATGGCGCAAGGTTACAGAGAGAAGCAGGGACTCCCCCCTCGTCTCATTACACCGGCGCTGTTCCCAATGTACCGTGACTTGCTGGCATCGGCAAAGACAAATGACCCGCCCAGCGGTCCACCTTCCGTCGCTGATGAGCATGAGTACGCCGAGTTGGCTGCCTGGGAGAAAACCTTGAACATGAACAGTGGCACGCAAAACATGGAAAGTACTGGGGGCGGGGCCGGGAAGGTGTCGTCGACCCCCACCCCAAACAATACTCTGCGGATGACACAGCAGAGCTCCTTTGGTAACAACAAGACAAAACCCGTTATTGAGATGAGGGCTCCACAGCCTTTACAGCCACACCAGCACCAGCCATACCAGCAGCAGCAGCAGCAGCAGCATCAACACCATCACCATCACCATCACCATCACCATCACCATCACCAGCATCAACACCAGCACCAGCACCAGCACCATCACCAGCAAGAGGTACAACATGCAAACGAGATGCAGCAGCCTCTCTCTCAGGTGTCGCAGCCTCACCAGTTCAAGTCGTGCCAGTCGATGGATGCAGAAGAGGCTGTACTAAAGATGCTCACAAGACAGCGTCCCAAGATGGGTTCCATGAGTGAAAGGAATTCGTCCCTTTTAAACAAACCTTCTTCCCGCGTGTCACCCTCGACGCAGCAGGCTTCTCCTGCAAAGGTTCAAAACCCCATACCCCCACCAGCCGCCCCTGCTGCCCCTGCTGTTCCCCTCCCAGTGCGATATGACAGTGCGTACATTACAGAGTTGGCGAGTGATCATGAGTTCCGGGAACTGCTTGCCCAAGCAGCAGCAGCTGCATGTGCAGCCCGTGGCGGACAAGGTCCTGCACCGCAAGAGCTGCAAGATGAGTTTGTGAAGAAAGCTAAAGTCAACGCGAAATCGCAGAAATTGCTGTTAAAGGCTGCTGAGGTTGCTCCTTGGAGGCATTATTCACAGCCTGTCGCACGTAAGGAAGTTGCCGAGCAGCACAGTCCAGAAGTAATGAAGCAGCACAGTCCAGAAGTAATGAAGCAGCACAGTCCAGAAGTGATGAAGCAGGACTTGCTGAATGTCATAAATAGTGTGAATACTGACAAACCAGATGATGTATTGGAGCTGAGGGAAAACCTCATCAAACATTACAACAATCTCTCTCCTGACCAGCAAATACTCTTTGAAGAGACTGCTTATAAACTGCGCGAAGAACGCGCTTCACCCCAACACCACCCGCTCGGCGAGGCTTACACCTCTGTCCGTGTGCTGTCTCACGTTGTGTCCCCTGCTCCTGATATTGGCACGCAGCCTCTTGAGCCACGTAGTATGTCCCCCAACCGTACCCACAAGTCCCCTTTGCGTCAAATAGTGACCCCCAGATACCCGACACAATAAAAAAGAAAGTTCAAGTTTTCAATTTTTTTGATACATTTTTTCAATCGGGTATTTTTTTGCTCTGGGAGGTTTCCGTTGTACCATCTTTTATCTAAGACGGGCCATTTTTCTTTTTCTTCTTTTTTTCTTCCTTCTTCTTTAACCCTTTCCTCCATGGAGGCACATAGTGCTCTTTTTTTTCTCTTCTTTCTCAAGTTTTTTAATTGTTACTGTAATAACCCTTCCCTATTAACCTTTCCCCTTTCTTTCCCCTTTTTGAAGTAAGTTAAATCTTTATTCAAGTTTTTTATTTCTTTTTTCTATATCCTTATCTAATTAAAGATTTTCAAACATGTTACTCGTAACGTTAGGAGCGTTAGCCCTGTCCGTGGACACATGCACAGTGTCGGGTGTCACCGGTACCTGCATGGACACATCGAGATGCGGTGGCACCACCACAAGCGGCCTCTGCCCTGGGGCAGCAAACATCAAGTGCTGCACTTATGGGAGCTGTGTGTCCAATCTTCTGAGGGGTAATTGCCTGGAGACCTCTGCGTGCAGCGGCACCACCACAAGCGGTCTCTGCCCTGGACCTTCCGGCATCAAGTGTTGCACGAACGAGCACGGGAGCTGTACCGCCAGCGGTGTTGATGGCAAGTGTGCCCCGGAGAGCAAGTGTACCGAAACCACTACTTCTGGTCTCTGCCCTGGGGCAGCAAACATCAAGTGCTGCACGACGGTACCACCCACGCCTGCTCCGACGCCTGTCCCCACACTAGTACCTGCTTCTGCACCCACGCCGTGCTCATACAATGGCGCTAGCGGTGAGTGCAAAGATGAGTCAATGTGTACAGGGCAAACGCGGTCAGGGTTGTGTCCTGGCGCAGCAAACATCAAGTGCTGTCTCCCGATGACGAACACAAACCTTCCGTCGTGCGCCACTCCCATCAACAAGTTTGCAGGATCGTGTATGGACTACAAGAAGTGCACTGGTGGGAGCTTCAGGGGTGTCTGCAAAGGCAGCTCATCTGTGCAGTGCTGCGTTCCCGAGAGCCCGCTGTCCGGCACCCCGTCCATCTTGTCGCTGGAACAGTTCCTTCAATTGTTCACGAGTGTCGGTTCTGTGAGGGGTGCGGCGCTTCTCCCGTACTTCAACTCCGCCTTGGGGACGGTCTTGGCAGGGTCCACGGGGAACAAGAAGTGCTTCAGACAAGCAGCCTTCGTGGCACAGGTCAGCCACGAGTCTGCTGGGCTGCTGTACTTTGAGGAACTTGCTTCGGGAGCTGCGTATGAAGGCCGCAAGGACCTTGGGAACACCCAGACTGGCGACGGTGTGCGGTTCAAGGGGAGGGGGCCCATCCAGCTCACGGGAAGGGCGAACTACAAGAGTGCTGGGGACAGGCTGTCGTTGGACCTCACTGGAAAACCCGATCTGGTGATCATGCCTTCTGTAGGCTTCAAAACGACTGTTGACTACTGGGTGAGCCGTTCGTTGAACACACACGCAGAGACAGGGACCTATGCTTCGTTCGTGACCCTCACCAAGAGAATCAACGGGGGGACCAATGGGCTCGCCGACCGCGTCTCGAAGTGGAACAAAGCAAAACTCTTGTTCGGTTGTTAACTTATCGGAAGGTGGTTTCATACTTTATCCTTCGCTTTCTGGCAGTCCAAGGCTGTGATTCATGTTTCCGATCACACTATTTCTTTCTCCCTCTTTCTTCTGCTTGACAAATAAAAAAAAAAAAAAAAAAAAAAACACTGTTGACAATGAATTGTTATTCAAACAGCAAGCAACCGACCTTCTTTCTGCCCTCTTTTTAGTTAGGCGCATATAACGCGTGCTTGTCACGAACACGGTATCTAGGGTGCTCATTACCTGACAGGCCCGTAGGCCCGTGGTCATACCTTCTTTAGTGAAGGCGACAGTTAACCCTAGATGCTGTGTAAGAGGATAAATATAGTGCCGCAATGTGTACGCTGTGTTGCTGTTCTTTTTAAGTGTTATGGAGTTGCGGTGTTCCTCCCTGCTATCTTTTTTTTATGTTGTTTATGTGTGGCTTTTCTTTGGTTTCTCTTATTCTTCTTCTTATTCTTTCTCTTTTTTTTTTTTTTTTTTTTTTTTTTTTGCCTCTAGAATTTACTCTGTAAACCAAGAAAATGTTTTTCACCGATAAAAAACCGATTAGAATTTCAAACTTTCACCCAAGGTCGCAGAGAGCATTGCCAATGTACGGAAGCCCCTTCGCAATTTCAATCTGTTAATATTTCACTCGAAAATAGTGTATCAAAGAAAGAAAAAACTGATATATTTTTCAGGGTGAAATCTTTTTTCGAGGGGGAATTGTTTTCCCGGTGATTCGATTTTCTTGGTTTACAGTCACATTCTCTATTTTTACTGTTTCACGGTAAATAGGGGAAAAAAAAAAAAATCTTTACGGCCATACCAACTACGGTTTACGGGTAGTACATGAAATGAATAAACTAAAAAAAAAGAAAATAAAAACGAGGAAGAAGAAGAAGGAAAGAAAGACATATTCCCATTCCTACAGACCGGTTACAACGGTTCAAAAGGAAAAGTATATTGCTTGCAAGTTGCCAAATTCCACACTTTTTTGTTTTAACAATATTATTGTCGAGACTAAAAACTAGTTGATGGCAGCGTAATGAGCTATTTTATTAGGTAAAATTCCGCTCGTGCGCACAAACAAACCGTTGTAACCAGCTATGTATGGATATCTTATTTTTGCCAGAAGCTCATCCCTCTAACTTACTATTCTCATTACCAACCTTCACTTCAGGAGAACGACTGTTCAAACATGTTACTCGTAACGTTAGGAGCGTTAGCCCTGTCCGTGGACACATGCACAGTGTCGGGTGTCACCGGTACCTGCATGGACACATCGAGATGCGGTGGCACCACCACAAGCGGCCTCTGCCCTGGGGCAGCAAACATCAAGTGCTGCACTTATGGGAGCTGTGTGTCCAATCTTCTGAGGGGTAATTGCCTGGAGACCTCTGCGTGCAGCGGCACCACCACAAGCGGTCTCTGCCCTGGACCTTCCGGCATCAAGTGTTGCACGAACGAGCACGGGAGCTGTACCGCCAGCGGTGTTGATGGCAAGTGTGCCCCGGAGAGCAAGTGTACCGAAACCACTACTTCTGGTCTCTGCCCTGGGGCAGCAAACATCAAGTGCTGCACAAAGGCATCAGGCCCGTCGTGCGCCACTCCCATCAACAAGTTTGCAGGATCGTGTATGGACTACAAGAAGTGCACTGGTGGGAGCTTCAGGGGTGTCTGCAAAGGCAGCTCATCTGTGCAGTGCTGCGTTCCCGAGAGCCCGCTGTCCGGCACCCCGTCCATCTTGTCGCTGGAACAGTTCCTTCAATTGTTCACGAGTGTCGGTTCTGTGAGGGGTGCGGCGCTTCTCCCGTACTTCAACTCCGCCTTGGGGACGGTCTTGGCAGGGTCCACGGGGAACAAGAAGTGCTTCAGACAAGCAGCCTTCGTGGCACAGGTCAGCCACGAGTCTGCTGGGCTGCTGTACTTTGAGGAACTTGCTTCGGGAGCTGCGTATGAAGGCCGCAAGGACCTTGGGAACACCCAGACTGGCGACGGTGTGCGGTTCAAGGGGAGGGGGCCCATCCAGCTCACGGGAAGGGCGAACTACAAGAGTGCTGGGGACAGGCTGTCGTTGGACCTCACTGGAAAACCCGATCTGGTGATCATGCCTTCTGTAGGCTTCAAAACGACTGTTGACTACTGGGTGAGCCGTTCGTTGAACACACACGCAGAGACAGGGACCTATGCTTCGTTCGTGACCCTCACCAAGAGAATCAACGGGGGGACCAATGGGCTCGCCGACCGCGTCTCGAAGTGGAACAAAGCAAAACTCTTGTTCGGTTGTTAGTTCAGTGACTTCCGAAACCTTTTTTTAAAAATTGAGTGTACTATTGAAAGTCCTCATGCACCGCTTTCATTTGTCAGTCAGCGTGCTTTTAGTGTTTTTCTTTTCTTTTAGAACTAGTCTTTGATCTGCCTCAACAAAAGCCCACGGCACGGACAGCTAGTTTCTCTTTTCCTTTTTTTTCCTCCTTTTATAACAACCAATTATGCACACCGTATAAGTGGAAAAAAAAAAGGTGATGTGATCCTTCTTGACATCAATTTGTTATTAGGGGCTCCCTTTTTTTCTTTTTTTCTACTACACCGACTCAAGTTCGAGCTGGGAGACGTGCCGGTGGCAGTAGGGGGGACTTCAACACGGACGAAACCCGATCCGCCACACTAAGGAGGGCTTTACAGACGGACTGGATAGACGCCGCTGCATTCTGTGCTCGGAGGGATGGAGTACAGGTAGAGAGCACACTTGTCAGAACCAATTGCAATACGCGGGTTGATAGGGTACTGTTGAACAACATCGCGGCCCAGGGGCTCGAGCATTGCGGAGTAAGCGAGGCTATCTCCGGGTCGGACCACCGATGCCTGTCGGTAACACTCAACATCTCAGCCTTTCGACAAGAAGTCCTAAGATACACCGTCCCGCAGGAGATACCAAAGACCAAGAAGGCGCCAGTCGGAATAGCGGAGACACTGATGCAGAAGTCGAGGTACCGTGAGTTCATTGCAGCACAGAGGCCAACCGAAGCTTTCTCAGAGATATCATCCTTGCGGAACAATACCTACTACATGGGTACATGGGACCGGTACGCAACGTATACACCGGGAGGGGCAAGGTACGGGAGCCTACGAGGTCAGAGCTGAGTGCGAGGTCAACGGAGTCGGCAGTCGGGGCGGCAACAAATCGACAACAGCGGCTTGAGAAGTTGAAGCTCAAAATTCGAAGTGCAAAACAGCAAATGTTGAAACTCTATGAGGGTGGACACTGCGGGCCGCTCCCGGTGGAGATACGGAACGCGCTCAGAAACATAACGACGCTAGGGGAAGAGCTGAAGGTCGAGTTCTGCAAGATCGACGCGACAGGGAGTATTGATAGCATCAGGGGGGAGCTTGAAATAGCTGAGGACTACTCCCAGGGAATGTTGTCGGAGCTGCTCCTATGCCGCAAGAACATGCAGGCGAAAGCATACGAACGTTCAATACGCTCTGATTTTGGGAAGGAGCGCAGACACATCACAGCCTGGATCAAAGACCACCCAAACCAAAGGACAGATGTGGTTGAGACGGCAGATGGTGGAGTGACCGCAAACCTACGGAAGATGGACGAGGTGATGCGGGATGCTTGGTCGGGCATCTTTTCTGCACGGGCACCAGAGGACGAGCCACAGTACGAACGATTTGCACAGCGCTACGGGAACATGATCAAGAAAACCCTAATGTCGCGTACTTCGATCACAGCTGAGGGAAGTGATCAAGAAGAAGCCGGACAAAGGGGCCTGTGGCGTGGACGGTTGGCGGATGAGTGAGCTGAAACGTCTTCCGGTGAGCATCCTGAGAGCTTTCGCAGACCTCTTCAACCTGATTGAGGAGACAGGCCAGTGGCCGAGACAGATCACGACAGCCCTGGTGTCACTGATTCCAAAGGGTGAAGGGTCAGCTCCTCTGAACCACCGACCCATCACGGTGACCAGCACCATCTACCGCTTGTGGGCGTGTACGAGGCTGAAGGGTGTCCTTGACTGGCAGGAACGTTGGATCACGCCGAGACAGCACGGGTTTAGGCCCAAGCACAGTACGACGACAGCCCTCATGGAACTGTGTACCAAGCTGGAGCTGGCTTTGGTGGATGGGGAGCCGCTGGAGGGACCGGCCCTGGATTTTAGAAAGTGCTTCGACCTGGTGCCACAACAGCTGTCCCTTGACCTCATGAGCGCCCTGGGAATGGACGAATCTATAGGAAGAGCACTCCAAGGGATGTACTCCCAGATCACGAGGAGGTTCAAGTACCCCATAGGAGTTGGTGACACGTTTGAGGCCACAAACGGTATCCTCCAGGGGTGCCCGCTGTCGGTCATCATCATCAACGCCTTGCTGTCCATCATGATACGGGCCGTCGAGCAGGTAGCGCCGGACGCCGAGGTGCTAGCATATGCCGACGACGCCTATCTGTTAGCGAAGCTGCGGGACTCACTGCAGGCAGCGGTCGAAGGGACTCTAGAGTTTTGCGACCTGACGGGGATGCAGGTCAACGAGGAAAAGACGGTGGGCTTTGGCACCGCGGAAGGGTTCAAGTCGAGAGTCGTGGGAGACCGAACGGCGATGAAGAAAGGCTCGGAAGTACCTGTACCATACAAGACGGTGTCGGACCTCAAAGGGCTTGGCGTGAAAATCAACACGCGCAGGACAGGGACGAAATGGAACAAACCGACCGCGAATGCGCTTGACTCGCTAGACCGGCTGGGTTGCACGAGGTTAGCCTTCGAGACGAAAGCACACATGGTCAGCACGACGATTCTTCCGTCATGCCTCTACAGCGGACCGTTCTCCCCCCCATGTGACGAGACGCTCAAGAAATTGTCGACAAGGGTAACATGCAACCTATGGGGCCCTCACCACCGTGGACGCTCTCCTACCGCAGTGAACACAGTCCTCTTGAAGGGGCACACTAACGATCCCCTCTCCTATGTGATATACCACTCCCTGAAGGTGGTGTCCGGAGCGCTCGACGACGAACGACTACGACAGAGATGCATGCGGATCGCTGCGGGGTACGGCACGGGGTCCACCCCGATGGGACCAGTAGGCAACCTGGTCTGTCGGTGGCTCCCCTATATAGGATGGAGCTGGGCGCAATTGCTAGACTGTGGGAACAAACCCTGGGCCGAACGCGGACACGTCTTTAGGGACGCGGTGAGGAAAGCCCGGAGCAGGTCGCTGGCGAACGAGAGGAACACAGTGAGAGGGATGGAGGCGGGAGCGGATCCCAAAACCAACCAACTATGGAAAACAGCCAAAGACCCGCTCATGTCCTACTGCCTGAGACGGGTTATCACCGGAGGGGTCCCCTACCTTAGCCCGCATGCAGGAACGAATCAAAGAAGCGTCCCCCTGGCACCAGAAGGTGACGGCACCGAAGAAGTCGAAGAGAGCATAAGCCAAGTCCCAACAACGACAGTATCACGCACACAAGGGTTCAGGTGCGACCTGTGTGAATCACGGTAACCCTACTCCGCCACCAACTCTACGAGTGCGCCTGCGCACAGGAAGAGCTAGCACAGGACGGCTTGGAACCACTGCGCAACAGGACAGGATGGCCCCTATGTCTGGAATTGCACGCGATTCTGCCGAGAGGACATGACTTTGCGTACCTAGAGAAGCTGCAACGATACTTAGCCGTGGTGGTTGAGAAACGAGACGTAGAGCTCATGCAGAAGGAGGATGTCAACACACAGCCGCTACCGTGGATTCGAAATGTGGTAGGTAAGAAATGCCCCGTTCCGATAGCTGGCGAGCTCGAAGGAGTGAGCGGGGTCCTGTCCCAGTACCTGAACCCGCTGCTACAATGGTTGTCACAACTGCGCTGGGTGGAGAAGGACACCACCTCGGAGGTGTCGGCGGTGGAACTGGCCATTGACTTCGAATGGACGACCGGAAAGTCTTTGGGAGGCCTGCTGGAAGATAGGGCGCGCAGAATCAAAGCTCTCATCGTAAAGATAAACACAGCATGCAGGGCACGGAAGAAGCGACGCCCCTTCCCAGCGGACGAGAGAAAAAGAGTGAAGTCCCTCATCGCCATTGGAGGAAAGGCAGCTATTGGTTTCTCCAGGAGGCCTATTTTCGCCACCCGCTCCACGCACGACAAGCTAATGGAATTGAAAGCCGACTACAAGCGGGACCGCATCACACGACTCCGCAAGACGCTCACGGCCTCAATCGGAATGAAAGCAATGCCCCAGAAGGGGAGTATTAACAGATAGACCCCCCCCTCCCATAGGGCGGCCCTCTAGCGGGGGGCTTGTCCTGTACTTTGAGTTTTTTCTTGGTCGTTGCTGGTACTTTCTGCCATCATTAAACCCTTTTATCGTTCTAAGATTTTTCATTGAAACAAAATCTTTTTTATGGAAATGGATTACCTTCTTTCGGGGGGGGGGATACTTCGAAAGGTTAGTCTACATTTTCCTTTTGGAGCCCTCCCCCTCTTTAACTTTTTCACCGCAAAAAATAATTCTCTGGGTTATAAACGCCCTTCAGCCCCTTTCAACGGCGACGTTATGTTTGTTCCTTCTTCTTTTCACATCAAGCCTCTTCTCTGGCGGGCGACTGTACGTCTAATGTACATGAGGCCCTTGGCCCTTTCTTCAAGTGGCAATCTTTGAACAAAGAGCACGGTTTCAAATGCACGTTCTATGTGGTCAACTCTGCGCTATTTTGTCATCTCCACCTGGATGAGAACAAGGGGGCGTTGATATTATAATTGTTTTCTCCTTTCGCGACACTTTTTTCAATTTTTTGGGGACCCATGTTTTTGACAAAAGAAATATCGAAAGAAGAAACGTGCCCGCTCGCCACTATCTCAACAATTGATTCACGTTCTTCCCCATCTCCCTTCCCCCTTCCGCTCGTCCTCTTAATTTATTTTCAAGTTGTTCAACATAATAAGCATAGCCCAGTTACCAGGTCTTCCACAAGTTGCTGGCTCTGCCTCGTTCGCAGACCTTGCCTTGCCTTAGGCATCATCCGCTTCACTGACGACCTCGAAGATGGTTCGAACGAGCCGCGGTCAGCAGCTAGACTGAAGAACATGACACGGAAGTACTGTGAATGCGACAGATGAAGAAGTGCGAATCTGTACCTCTCACACGTCACGTGTTGCCTGTCGGGGCCTATTGGAGACGTGGCAAGATATGCTATTCCCTACTTCTTGAATGGAACTGCAACCAAATGCGAGAGCTTTCAACCCGCAGGGTGTACTATGCTACGAAGGTCGACCCAGTGCACCCAGGTGATGGCAGGCTCGCAGGCTAGGGATGAGATAGTACACGTGGTTCAGAGCACCTCAAATGGACTGCCGGTGCAACTACGGATTCGCCACCGACTCGCTTGCGGAGCAGGGGCATGAAACATCCGATTTCCCACCTCCAGCAAGTGGGTGGGTCCCTGTCGCATCGACCCTTATTCCTGCCCACCCCTGTACCCACGAACCCTCCAGCGGGCACCTGCTCCGAGACAGGATCGCGGAGAGGGGGAGCTGCTGCTGTGGCCCGAGTCGCAGCCCTGACTGTGTCCCTTGTTTTATCAGGGCAGCAAGGGCAAGATTAATTTGACGCTTCGTGTTCTTATATTTTTTTTCGCGGCGGAACTTTTTGTCTCACTCCGGAGCTGAACACAGCACTTTCTGGAGCTTCACTACTTTTTTCCTCAGAGCTCTGTTATTGCATTGAATTGCATGAATGGTTCGTTTCCGAATCCGTTTCTTTTATATTTTTCAGATACTTAAGGAATCGCGTTCCCTTCTCAGAGGAAACGTGTTCCCTTCTCAAGGAAACGACCCAAAATAAGGAAACGTTTCCATTTCCGTTTCCGCTTCCTTATTTTCAAAAAAAAACTTGAAAACGCGTTTTATTATACACCTTTTTCGAATTCCCAATTTGGAACTTTTTTACAACACATAAGTAAGTAAGTACAAATCTGGCAAGTGAATTACCCCTTTTTTATTCACTTTCTTTGGAATATCTCTTTTTTTTTTATTTTCTTAAGGTTTATCGTGCCTTGTGTGTCTTTTGAAAAAAAAAAAAAAAAAAAACATTCTCAAGTCCCGAAAGGGGAAAAAGTTTTAGTCTTAAATTGTGTTTTATTTTTATTTTTAGTTTTATTTTTAATTAATTAATTTTTTTTTTTTTTTTTTTTGTTGTTTCTTTTTCTTTTTTTTTTTTTTTTTTTTTTTTTTTTTTTTTTTTTTTTTTTTTTTTTTTTCCGCACCCAAAAGGGGTGCCAAAATGGGGCTGGACGGACGCAGATGCCTACAGGGGGTTTTTGTAAGTTTGAAAACCGAAAATTCCGGATGCAAATTTGGCTCCGCGGTGTTCTTGGTGTTCAGGCTCCCTGTCTGCCAGGGCTGGCCCACCATGGCTGTTTTCACCGCCTTCCTTGGGGCCGTAGGTCTTTTGTTATTTCCCTAAACTCCTTCTCCTTGGCTTTTTTTTTTCTTGGCGTCCGCCGTAAAATTGGTGATATTTTGATAAACAAGAGAGGTATGTATGGGGGAAAAAGTGCATGCTCAGTGTTGGGGGGGGTCCGGAATAGTGGTTTTATCCGCCTCTTTTCACCCATGGGACGGAAAAGCCCCCGCCTTGCCGATCGCGATGGAAGACACGGTTTATGGTTCCCATGCCCCCCACCGGATCGTCTTCTACTCCTCTTTTCACTTTTTTTATTTTTTTACTAGTAAATTAAAACTTCTCTAACAAGGCGGGAGAAAAAAAAAATCTGGCATGCACAAAAAAGTGGTGATAAAGATTCGAGTTCGTGAATCACTTATCGATAGAGGAGAAAAAGGTCTCTTTCTTCTCTTTAATTTTTCTCTTTTTCAAACCTCCTTTGATGATAAAATAAAAATTTAAAATTTGGTTGCCGTTCTCTTTCCTTGTTTTTCCTTTTATTTTCTCGGCGAACCTGATGCAAAATATAATAATCTAGGGAGGAATGAATCTTTTCTTTTCTTTTCTTTTTTTTTTTCGAGGGGGGGTAGGGTTGGGAGAAAGAAAATAAAGAAAAGAAAAATAAAAAGAAAATAAAAGATATATGAATTGAAGGGAGTCTTTGTGAGACGCCCTCTCGTCCTCTTCGTCTTCCTGCACCTTTCCCCTTTCTGCAGCGGTTTCTCCTCCGTTGGTGGTCTTGCCGTCCTTCCCCAGCCCGGCCTGAAAAAAAGAAAAAATTTGGGAAGGCTTCCATAGGTCACCAGCTATGGAAGCCCGCCTGATAAACCCACCCGTCAGCGAACAAGCTGTAGAAGGAAAACTTCTAGTTAAACCATAAGATAAAAAATAAAAAAGAATCAACTCAAAACCATCAGCAAACAATCTGTAGAAGGAAAACTCCTAGTAAAACCAAAAAGAAAAGAAACGGAAACCCAACAGCAAACATGTTTTAACAAAGGAACTTCAGGGGGAAAACTCCCGGTCCCCTTTTTTTTTTCTTTTGCTAACTTTCTTTTTTTTTTTTTTTCCCCTTTGTCGTTTTGTTGTAATGGAAAAAAAAAAAAAAAAAAAAAAAAAAAAAAAAAAAAAAAAAAAAAAAAAAAGAGGGACTGGCCGTTGTTTGTACGTGCCGGGTAAAACCTGGAGACGTTTGTCAACCCGAAACACGTTGCCAACGTTCCCCTTTTGTTTAGACAAGTCAAAGACTCGTTCTTGCAAAAAAAAAAAAAAAAAAAAAGGGGGGGGAATTCTAAAGAGGGCTTCCCTCAGGAACCCTTAATGTTGGCTGCTCAAGCCCTGGGCCCTTGCGAGCCCAGGGGGGTGGATCGACCACCCTGGGGCCCCCTCACATCTCGTTGGACAGGGCCCTTCCCGACCTTAGCGGCGCGTTGGGCCGACTGGGTCTCGTGGGAAGGTACCCTTTTTCTGGCGACCTTTTCCCCGCCCTCTACCCGGACATCGGGGTTGGAGGTTTCTGGGGTACTGACCTCCGGAGAGAGGCGCCCCCCGCCTTCAGCCCCCAGCACGGGAGACTGCGACGGACGAGCGGGCGAAGGCTCTCTGTCCACACCGGAGGGGGCCGAATGTGCCTCCATCCCGTCCGACTCGCACAGGTCCGCGGCCATGGACACCACGGGCGCCTCCGGGAACCTCGCCTCTGGAGAGTAGAGCCCTGCACCGCTCGCCCCCGGAATGGGAGATTGCGCCGTTTCGCCTTCCTCCTGCGGCGGCCTGCTACCCACGGCCAAGGGGGTCAGGGAAGGGGGCGGAACCGCTCCGAACAGCACGCGCATGCCAGCGGCCAGGCTCGATTCTCTTACGTCCAGCTGGCCGCGACCCTTCTTCACTTTTGGGGTCCGCTGGGCGGACTGAGCCTCATTCGAGGGCACCCTCTTCCTCGCCAGACCCCTGTTCCCACTGACCTCCGGCGAATCAATCTCGAGGGGCTCGGGCGCGGTCCCGTCCTCCACCGCCGCTCCCGTCTGGATGGGGGGCTCATTAGCTTCACCTTCCGCCTGGGCAGGGGACTCCCCTCCTTCCTCCTGGATGTGGGACTCATCACCCTCCGACTGAGTAGGGGATTCGCTATCCTCCACCTGGATGCTGGATCCACTGCCCTCCGTCTGAGTGGGGGACTCACCCACCTCCGCCTGGGTGGGAGACCCAGCCTCCTCCTCCTGGGCGGGGAGCTCCCGGACATGGGACTCACCACCCTCCGCCTGGATAGGGGGTTCGACGCCTTCCGACTGGATGGGGGACTCCTCCTCCCCGTCCGCCTCGAAGAGAACCCGCGCCACGTAAACTTCGTCTGACTCTAGTTGGACTGGGAACCAGGGGCGGACCGCAGGCCCCCTGACGTCCAGCAACGCTGGGTGCCTCTGTACCTTGGGATCCCTCTGGGCGGACAGGGCCTCGTTGGACGGGACCCTCTTCCTCACCAGGCTTTCCCCGATGGCTCCCACAAGCGTCACGGACGGTGTGTTCCCCGTGCTCCTGGCCTCCGGAGAGCCTGACTCACGGTCTCCCCCAAGCCTTGCCCTGTCCCCCTCCGACGAAGGGGGGCCTCGGGCAGCCCCTTCCAACACCGCCGCCACAATGGGGGAGTCGCACCCTCCTCCGAGCACCGACTGGGAGGCCCTTGGGGTTAGCACCGCCGCTCCCTGTGAGGGTTGTGTCGTCCCCAGGCCGCTTTCTCCCGCGGGTACAGGAGAGAAGACATCCGCCTCCAGGATCGCCATGATCTGCTCCCTAGAGAACGCGCCCAGCCCGGTCCGCTCCACCTCCTGGCTCACCGCCGCTGGCGGGCCTCCGGCTTCTGCCGCTTCCAGATCGGGGCTCCCTTCGTCCTCCCTCATCGGGCTGGCCGACCCGGGTGACTCCGAACCTCCCTCCCCTCCGGCGCTCTGCAACTCTGCGTCCCCTTCTCCGACCCCGGGGCCTTCGCTGCTGGACTCTGGGGCGGACGAGAGGACTTCCTCCATCGAAGATGACGGTGAGGGCCCCCCCTCCCCTTCCTGCGGCCCCTGCCACGACATCTGGTCGTCCTCCCTTCCCGAGGGGGACGGAGAGAGGGGAAACTGGTGGTTGCTCGGTTCTCCACTTACCTCAGCCCGTCCCTCGAGCAGGAGTGGCCCCATAGGCTCATCCCCCTCTGATGCCTGTGGCGGGGTTAGGCCCCCCTCAACCTCCGTCTGGACCGTCCCCTGCGAGCCCTCCTCCTCCATTCCTTCGGGCAATACGGCTTGGATGGTGTTTTCTGTGCCAGTGTTCCCCTCTGATGCCTGCGGCGGAGTCAGGCCCCCCTCAACCTCCATCCGGTCCGTTCCCTGCGCGTCCTCCTCCTCCATTCCTTCAGGCAATGCGGCTTGGATGGTGTTTTCTGTGCCAGTGTTGCCCTCCGAGGAGGAGTCGGAGGCGTCCGACTGAGACGTCCCCTCCATGGGTTCCCCACCCTCTATCGAATCACTCTTCTCCTCCTCCTCCTCCACGGACATGTCGGTCGGGCCCACCTCCTCCGCCGGGGTGGAGGTGTATCCCAGCGACGTCCCTCCGCCCTGCCCATCCCCGCTCTCTTCCGTGTCCTCCTCCATCAAGCCGGGCTCCTCCTCCTGAGGACTTCCCTCCCCCATGGACAAGTCGGCTGTTTCGTTTTCTTTAGAACCTGAGATGTCCACCCGCGGGGCAGCGGGGCCTGCCTGCGGGACCCACCCTTCTGCGAGCGAGCTCCCTGCCGTATCATCCTCCATCGCGTCGGGGCTGGAGACGTCTGGTAGCGGCACTGCCTCCCAGGGCTCCCTCACCTCCGTCGCGTCAGGGGTCCCCCCCTCCCCCGCGGGGGCCAAGTCCGTCCCTCCGACGACCGGGGGGGCGGCGGGGATGTCCGCCTGCGGAGCACCGCCCTCCAGCCCGTCCTCGCTTTCCACCTCCATCAAGCCGAAGTCCTCCCCCTGCAATGAGAGAGGGCCTGTCTGCAACTCCGCCTGCTCCTCTGGCATGTCCTCTGCCGGGTCCTCCTCCATCGCGCTGGGGCCATCCTGCGTCGTGCACACTTCCTCCTCTCCAGCGGGCATGTCGGCTGATTCGGTTTTTGTCGTGCCTGACGCGTCCTCCGTCGAGGGTGGGGGGGCGCCCGCTGCCTGGGCTTCCTCGTCTCCTGGGCCATCGGGGGGGATGTCTGGGGCCGGGGGTGGGTCGGGCGGTGCTTGTGTCTCTTTGATCGGGTGCCTCCTCCTCGTCTCCACTGCCACCTCTCTCATGAGGGCTACGCTCAGTTCCTCTGTCATGGTCCTATAGACCTCCGTCGCGTCCCGCTGCCTCTTCTTCGCCACCTCCGCCGCGATCCTCTTCAGCACCCTCCTGGCGTCGGTCCCGAACCCGCCAAACGTCTCCAGAGCACAGGGGGTGAACCGTATCCGGGCTCTCTCGCAGTCGCTCGCGTACTTCGCCCGCTTCGACTCCGCCTGTTTCTCCGCAGCCGCCCCCGGAACCGCCATTGCCGCCGCCAGGTGGGCGCTCGCACACGGGTGGACCACCGTCACGTCGATGGCCAGAGGGCCCTCGCCTTCCACCCCCATCGGGAGGTAAACGTCAGCAGGCTTCCTCCCGTCACCCAGGAGGCCTTGTTGCTCCTTCACCGCTTGCAACCCGCCGCTGTAGCAGTGCTTCACCAACATGTCCCTCACCCTGTCGTGCCTCTTCGTCATGACCGCACCTCTCTTGCAAACCATGGCATGGTCGCCTAGTGCGTCGTTGTCCTCACCGCACATCGGGCACTTCCCCTCGGACCCGACTGCGGTGCCAAGGAGCCAGCTGGTCAGCGTCCTGAACTCATCGTTCTTTAGTTCGTTATTCAAGCCCGTGATCGCCGTCAGCCAAGCCCCTGCTTTGTGAACCTTCAGCGAGTTCAACCTGGCCTTGTCCCTACCACCCGGGGAGCTCCCGAACAGCGCACCCCAGGACTTCTCCTCGAGGATCTGCGACATCTTCCTCTGAGGGTACAGCCTCGGGGTGTTTCGCAGCAGGTCCACGGAGAGCCTGTCAGGATCGTCGGCTGCGAGGTGGCCGTTGAACCACTCGACCCCCCACTCCCAGCCACCCGCCAGTGAAGCGTCCCAGTCGTACCCCCCCAGGATCTCCGACGCCAGCTCCTGGGTCGCCGCCAGCGAGGCCATGTTCGCCACTAGGGCGTGTTCGCTGCAGCTGCGAAGGCCCATCCCTCCCCTCCTCGTCGCAAGCTTCGCCTGGCTCCACTCCCTCTCCCCGAGCTCCCGGGCAAGAAGGTGCTCCATCGCCCCCTTCACCAGGCCGTCGAATTCCGTCAAGGGGCCCGCTAGCTGCGTGTGCGGTACCGTGCGCATGAGGTGGACCATCTTGCTGTACGAGCTGCAGTTCTTCACCAAGGCGTAGCCCGACTGGGTCCTCATCTTCTTCTGCATCTCGAAGGTCTTGCCCAGGGCCTCGAGCTTCTTTGCCAAGAAGGCCTTCGTGTACTCCGCGTCCCCTATGGGGGTCCCCAGGAGCTCGAAGTTCCCATCCGAGCTCATTTTCTCCTTGGAGAAACCGGAGAAGCCCCACTCTTCTGGGTCGGTCGGCTTCTCACCAGACACCCAGATCAACTCGCACTTCTGCGGCTTCACCTTCAGGCCTCGCTTCGCCGACTCCTCTACCACGATGCGGTAGGCCTTCTCCACCTGTCCCCTCTCTCCGGCCAGGAACCCGTCATCGAGGTAGAAGAACTGGAGGTCCAGACTTGTATCCGCCCTTATCTTCTCCAGTACTGGCTGCAGCGCGAGGGAGAACAGCAACGGACCCACCGGGTCGCCCTGCTGGACCCCCTCCCTCGAGAGTAGCTCCGTCCCCTCGTGGAACAGCTTGGATGGGTGTCTGTAGCAAGATTCGGCCCACTTGTACCCCTTGGGAACCTTCGCGCACGCCTCCTTTAGCATCTCGTACCTGCTGATTGTGTTGAAGGCGTTTGCGTAGTCTATCTTGATCGCCACTCGGGATACGTCGTCCTGTTTCGCCTTCTCCACGTACTGCCTTGTCGCGTGGACAGCCGCCTCCATCCCCGCGGGGACCGCCACCCCGATCTGGCCCCCCTTCCTCAGGTAGGACTTGGCCACTTCCGCCCCTTCCTTGTCAAGGATTGCCTTCCCTACAAGTCGTCTCAGGCTCTCTCCTACGGCGATCGGACGGACTCCCCTGTCCGGTTTCCGCAGCGGAATCAAGCTCGCCCCTAGTAGCACCGGTGCCACCTCAGCCGGAGTCTGACCTCTGGCCATGATATTGCACACCTCGGTGAGAGCCGCCAGGGCCCCTACTTCCGTCACCACGCCGTCCACCCCGTCCTTCAGGTGTTGGGCGCTCAACCCAGTCGGCCCAGCCGCTTTCCCCTTGTCAAAGTCCCGGACCATGCTCAGAACGTCGACGGCCGTGACGTCCTCGAAGGAGTCAGCCGGATTCAGTTCTAGCCCCGAGGGGTCAACCGATGCCTCAGGGTGGAGGCCCAGGAGCTTCTCGAAGGTCTCGGTGGAGTCCTCCGCCAACCCTCCCGCAGTTAGCGCTGCGTTGGCTCTGGAGAAGCGCCCATCCCTGCACAGCGTCTCCCCTCTCTTCAGCCTGGATTCGTCGTCTGGATCCTTCGAGACTCTCTTCTCCGATAGGGGGACTCCGTTCCACACCTGCTGGTACTCCCCTCTGATCCAGGCCTCCAACTTCTGCTTGGCGCTGCTCTCCCCGGACTTCCGACGTGCCTTTCCACCCCTGCGTCTGCCCAGGCAAGCCTTCGGAAGCATCAGGAGCAGCACCCACGACAGGTAGGAGTTCTCCTGCTTCACCCTCACCAGTGCCGTCTTCAGCGCCAGACTCCACAACCCTTGGAGCGGGACGGGGATGTGCTTCATGAGGCCCACTTTCCGGGTGGCCACCTCCTCCAGAGAAGGAAGTGCGTCCCGGCTAGGGGCCGCCTTCACATCCACGGGACCCCCAGGAGCGCTGTACCTGGCGATGCACCTGACGTGAGCCGCCTCCCGTTCGCCCACCACCGACCCACACACGCAGGTCTTGAGGCCAAACTTCTTCAGCTCCTGCGGGAGTACCTCCTCGTCCAGCAGGTGGTCGTTCAAGTGGGACTTCAGCAGTTCCCACCCCAAGATCGCCGGGCCTCCCATGTGGGACGACCTCTCGCACCCCCTCACCGGGCACTGGAAACTCCTGACCTTGCTGTCCAGTCGTGGGGCATCCTTCATGTGGTGTCCGTTGGGCCTGATGGAGGACTCCGGCATCAGGAGGTGGGCGAGGTCCAGGATGGCGGGCCTGGTCCCCGAGGGGGCTAGCCTCGCCTCCACCGCCCAATCCACCAGGGTGGACTTTCCGCCCTCCGAGACCAACACAGGCCTGTAGTGGGATCCCGTGAAGCCAAGCACCACCGTATCCTCCGGTTCCCTTGCCTCCCCGAGCTTCAAGACCTGGGCGTCACCCCCGGTCACGACCACGACCGTCTTTTGCCAGACCTCCACCGCCGCCTGCAGACAAAGGTGGTCCCCCCACTCCCCTTGCTTTGCCATGTAGTGGATGTAGGCCTCAAAACCGATCGGATCCACAAAGCTCTCCGCAAACCCGCAAACCCGCAAACCCGCAAACCCGCAAACCCGCAAACCCGCAAACCCGCAAACCCGCAAACCCGCAAACCCGCAAACCCGCAAACCCGCAAACCCGCAAACCCGCAAACCCGCAAACCCGCAAACCCGCAAACCCGCAAACCCGCAAACCCGCAAACCCGCAAACCCGCAAACCCGCAAACCCGCAAACCCGCAAACCCGCAAACCCGCAAACCCGCAAACCCGCAAACCCGCAAACCCGCAAACCCGCAAACCCGCAAACCCGCAAACCCGCAAACCCGCAAACCCGCAAACCCGCAAACCCGCAAACCCGCAAACCCGCAAACCCGCAAAC